>OW121744.1:22668035-22768939 GCA_933228675.1 Stomorhina lunata
GGAGAAATCCGTTCACGTTTGACTATTGCTCCCGTAAAACTTCGCCTAAGGCAATCTCTTAGTAGCTAATAAATGACAAATTATAATTATCTATCTATTATAATATATACGATGATGGCATCTAGTATAAAGACGTTGTACAATATCGTTATTCAGGGCGATCTCTTGAAAAGTTCGGCTTTGAAAATGGGCGATCTCGGTTCAAATTTTCTGTTATCTCCCATATAACCCCGACCGGAAATCTTTTTAATGCTGATAAATTAAATCATGTTATAATTGCACAAAGAACTAGAGCAAAACTTTCCACATATCCATCGGACAGATCGAAAGAACAATGCATCCCAAATATTATTGTTGAAGTATTCATCTTAATTAGTTAACTAACTTCAGATTAATACGTAAATCTTCAATAAATTTTCCGCCAAAGCTGATATCCATTCATAGCTAGCTATATATTTCACGCATGTATCTAAAACTAAGAGTGTATACCTTATAATTCTAAGGCTTGTATACATTGACAATCATTGTTAAAACTTTGACCTAAATCAGTCCGCTAACTTTAGAGTTTTACATAACTAATCATTAACCTTTAATAGTTGGATAATTCGTATGAATTAAAGTACACAACCCTCACTGGGCACTGTGTTTTTGGGTTGTGTGCCAGAATACTTAATCTTCATCAAATCGATGTACTCTTGCAAATCTAAGGGCATCTACATTTTGAAGCATCTTTTCTGCATGGTTTATCTGGTCTATCGAACTTTAGAATCCAAGTGACGCTGCCTTATACATCAGCCACCTGCCCAACCTAACCTTTGGGTCCATTACTATTCTAGATGATGACGCCACCGAAAAGCTTTTCGTTTTCCGGCCAGAGTTGATTGTCATTTGAGCCCTTTTTATAGCATTTTACATCACTTTGGCCAAAACTTCCGGCGATAGGTCCTCACATTCTTGACGGATATTGTCTTTAAGAGCTGCAAGAGTCTGAGGCTTGTTGACATAAACCCGCGACTTCAAAAAGCCCCACAAAAAGAAGTCTGCAGCGGTCAAATCAGGCGATCTTGCTGGCCAGTGCAAATCGCCAAAACGGAAGATTAGGCGCCCGGGAAATGCATCCTTCAGCATATCGGTTGTGGCACGTGCAGTGTATGCCGTTGCACCGTCCTGTTGGAACCACATGTTTTCCAATCCCAATTCATCAAGTTGCGGCAAACGGAACTCGTTAATCATTGCTCTGTAGCGCTCACCATTCACAGTAACCGTTTGGCCCGCTACGTCTTTGAATAAAAAAGGTCCGATGACTCCTCCAGCGAAAAAAGCACACCATACAATGACTTTGAGCGGGTTAATAGCTCTTCGTGGGTTACACGCGGATTTTCACGTAAATTTTGCTTATTTACGTACCCGGTAAGTTGGAAATGGGCCTCATCACTCATGATTATTTTTAATGAAAAATCGTCTTCCTCTTGGTGGTGATTAAGGATGGCTTGAGCGTATGTTAGACGCGATTGGCGGTCAGCAGCTAACAGCTGATGCACCGTCTGGACTTTGTACGGAAACATCTTCAAATTTTTTACCAAAATTCGCTGTAAAGACCGTTGACTGATACCCATTTGCGTGGCACGTCGTCTGATCGATGTCGACGGCGCTTCCATGACATCCTCGGCTACAGCAGCAATATTCTCTGCAGAACGGCGACTCCGGGGTCTGCCACGCCTGGCAGCATCTCGTGTTGTGCCAGTCTCTTCGAGGCGAGCAGTATTTCACCAGTAGGCGTTGGACGGCTAGGAAATCTGCGACGAAACTTACGTTGTGCCAAAGTCACCGACCGATTATTGGCCAAATAAATAGTCACCAATATTCCGCGTTCTGGAGCAGTGTAGAGTAACATTGTTTATTAACGTGTATTTTGCAAGTGTTTACTACACAAATGCCAAAACAGAATTGACATTAGGGGCCAATCGCAAAATTTAGAGCATTTTCTGATAGGAGGATTACTTTTGCGCCACCTTGTACTAGTATAACCAAATATTGCTAGGAATTACATTTAGTATGAACAAAAGAAAATTAATATACATATGAAGCATTTGTGTGGGGCTCAACTAAGTCAGTAATCAGAAACTATATAATTATCAATATATTCATACGATTTTGTATTTTACTTTTGAAACACTATTGGTGAAGGGTATCCAAGATTCGGCAAAGCCGAATATACCACTCTTACTTGTTATATCTACAATCAAAAAGATTCAGAGGTACATTTAGCATATTAAGATTACACCAAGGAAATTCATGCAATGTCCAGACTTTTATACGGTATAAAATTTATACTAGGAACTCATAACAAAATATATGGACCTGTCATATATATTACTATCAACATCATTATATCGGAAACTTTGAGATAATTTAATGAAATTTGGCTAACATGCACTTCTTGAAACTGAAATAATGTCTACGGAATTTAGTTTAATTCGGTCGATTATTTTCGGTACCTCCCATATATAAAATTTTCTTTAAGTTTTGTGAACATTATGGAGCATAACTTTAGGCTGCGAAAGATCGATTTCTGGAAACATTTTATATGGAAGGTATCCTAGATAATGGGCCCATAGAAAACAATTTTCACATACATTGTTTTTATAGCAAAAAATACATATGTGCCAAATTTGATTGATTTATCTCCAAATTTAAGGCAATTTCAATCATAATAATATGGGGAGGGTTTCCAAACAAAGAATTTAAATATCTTTTTTTGCTCTGAGCTAACATAGAAAAATGAATGTCACCACTGATATCAGCGTGTCCGAATTATTTTTGAAAGATATGTCTCGTCTTTGTTACAAAAAATGTTCCAAATTCAATTATAGTGGGGTACCCCCTTTATAAAACTTCATTCAAAATTCTCTTAAATGATAACAAATCTGATGTTAAAACTTGTGTAATTATAACATTTTTATAAAATAAAGTGCAAGCATCTACAAATTTATTTAAAATGTGCTCTTAAAAAATGTATAATGTTAAGCAAAAGAAAAAAGATTTATTATGTTAAATCTTTGCAACTCCAAATGCTTTTATTTGTTAGCCAATTGTTCCTTGATACCCATTCCTTTAATTAATGTATACAGCGAAAATGAGAATTTGGCAATCTGCAAGAAAAAGTTAATATAAATAAATAAACAAGTAAAGTAAAAGTTTCCACTAAATTGTTCATAAAAAATTTAAGACTATAAATAACAAATTTAAAGGAAAAGTTTGTATAAAATATTAATTTTTGGGAAGATGGTCTTATGATAATATCTTTATCTAATTCATATTGAGTCTTTATTTACTTGGACATCAGCAAATTTCTATAGAAACATTTTTGATAAAAATATTTTGATAGAAAAAATTTCCATACAAAAGTTTTTGTTAAAAAAAATTTCTATAGAAAAATTTTTGATAAAAAATTTTCTATAGAAAAATTTAAAAAAAAAAATTCTATGGATAAATTAAAAAAAAGTCTATGGATAAATTTTTGATAAAAAATTTTTTTATAGAAAAGTTGTTAATAAAAAATTTTCCATACAAAAATTTTTGATCAAAAAAATTATATAGAAAAATTTTGGAAAAAAAATATTTTCTATAGAAAAATTTTTGATAAAAAAATTTTCTATGGAAAAGTTTTTGATAAAAAACTTTTAATAAAAAAATTTTCTATGGAAAATTTTCAAAGAAAATTTCATACTGAAAAAAATTTCTATAAGAAATTTTTTACTAAAAAAAAATTTTCAAAGAAAATTTTTGATAAAAAAATTTTCTTTGGAAAAATTTTTGATAAAAAAATGTTCTATAGAAAAATTTTGGTTAAAAAAATTTCTATAGAAAAATTTTGGTTAAAAAAAAATTTCTATAGAAAAATTTTTGACAAAAAATTTTATATAAAAATTTTTATAGAAATTTTTGATAAAAAAAATTTTCCATAGAAAATTTTTTTCGATAAAAAATTTTTGTTAAAAAAAATTTCCATAAAAAATTTTTGATAAAAAAATTTTCTATTAAAAAATTTTTGACAAAAAAAATATTTTCGAAAGAAAAGTTTTCTATAGAAAAATTTTTGATGAAATATTTTCTATAGAAAAATTTTTGATAAAAAAATTTCTATAGAAAAATTTTTGTTAAAAATATTTCTATAAAAAATTTTCTGTAGAAAAATTTCTTTAAAAAATTTTCTATAGAAAAATTTTTGATAAAAAAATTTCTATAGAAAAATTTTTGTTAAAAATATTTCTATAAAAAATTTTCTGTAGAAAAATTTCTTAAAAAAATTTTCTATAGAAAAATTTTTAATAAAAAAATTTCTATAGAAAAATTTTTGATAAAAAAATTTTCAATAGAAAAATTTTTGATAAAAAAAATTTCTATGAAAAATTTTTGATAAAAAAATTTTCCTCAAAAAGAAGTGTATTTGCATCTTATTGATTTCTATAGAAACATTTTTGATAAAAATATTTTGATAGAAAAAATTTCCATACAAAAGTTTTTGTTAAAAAAAATTTCTATAGAAAAATTTTTGATAAAAAATTTTCTATAGAAAATTAAAAAAAAAAATTCTATGGATAAATTAAAAAAAGTCTATAGATAAATTTTTGATAAAAAAATTTTTTATAGAAAAGTTGTTAATAAAAAATTTTCTATACAAAAATGTTTGATAAAAAAAATTATATAGAAAAATTTTGGATAAAAAAATTTTCTATAGAAAAATTTTTGATAAAAAAATTTTCTATGGAAAAGTTTTTGATCAAAAACTTTTAATAAAAAAATTTTCTATGGAAAATTTTTTACTTAAAAAATTTTCTAAAGAAAATTTCATACTAAAATAAATTTCTATAGAAAATTTTTCACTAAAAAAAATTTTTTCCAAAGAAAAATTTTTGTTAAAAAAAAAATTCTATAGAAAAATTTTTGACAAAAAATTTTATATACAAAAATTTTTATAGAAATTCTTGATAAAAAAATTTTCCATAGAAAATTTTTTTCGATAAAAAAATTTTTGTTAAAAAAAATTTCTATAAAAAATTTTTGATAAAAAAATTTTCTATTAAAAAATTTTTGACAAAAAAAAAAATATTTTCGAAAGAAAAATTTTCTATAGAAAAATTTTTGATAAAATATTTTCTATAGAAAAATTTTTGATACAAACATTTTCAATAGAAAAATATTTGATTAAAAAATTTTCTATAGAAAAGTTTTTGATAAAAATATTTTCTACAGAAAAATTTTTGATAAAAAAATTTCTATAGAAAAATTTTTGATAAAAAAATTTTCCATTGAAAAATTTTTGACACAATTTTTGACAAAATAGAAAAATAAAAACATTCTATAGAAACATTTTTGATAAAAAAAATATTCTATAAAAAAATTTATGATTTAAAAAAATTTATAGAAAAATTTTCGATAAAATAATTTTCTATAGAAAAAATTGAAAAAATTTTCTTTAGACAAATTTTTAATAGAAAAATTTTCATAGAAAAATTTTCATAGAAAAATTTTCATAAAAAAATATCTATAAAAAAATGTTTGATAACAAAATTTTTTATAGAAAAAATTTTGATAAAAACATTTTCTGTAAAAAAGATTTTCTATAGAAAAATTTTTGATAAAATAAAAATTTTTATAAAAAAATTTTCATAGAAAAATTTTCAATTGAAAAATTTTCATAGAAAAATTTTCAATCGAAAAATTTTTGATAAAAAAAATTTGTATAGAAAAATTATTGATAAAAAAATTTTCTATAGAAAAATTTTTGATAAAAAAATAGAAAAATAAAAAATTTCTATAGAAAAATTTTTGATAAAAAAAATTTCTATGGAGAAATTTTGTATAGAAAAATTTATGATCAAAAAATTTGTGATCAAAAAATTTTTCTATAGAAAAATTTTTGATAAAAAAATAGAAAAATAAAAAATTTCTTTAGAAAAATTTTTGATAAAAAATTTTTCTATAGAAAAATTTTTGATAAAAAAATTTTGTTTAGAAATTATGTATAGAAAATTTTGTATAGAATTTTTTTTGTCATCAAAAATTTTGTATAGAAAATTTTTGATAAACAAATTTTCTATAGAAAAATTTTTGATAAAAAAAATTTTCTTTAGATAAATTGTAAATTTTTTCATAAAATATTTTGTAAAAATATTTTTGACAAGAAAAACTTCCTACGGAAAAGCTTTTGGTCAAAAAATTTTTGATAAAAAAATTGTTGATAAAAAAATTTTTGATAAAAAAATTTTCTATAGAAAAAATTTTTATAAAAAAATTTGGAATAGAAAAATTGTTGATAAAAACATTTAAAATAAAAAAAAAACTTTGATAAAAAAATTTTCAAAAGAAAGATTTTTGATAAAAAAAAATTTCTATAGAAAAATTTTTGATAAAAAAAATTTTTGATGTCTGGCTATCTAGTGAATAAAGTGCAAAAACTTTAATTTAAAGTCTTCAATTACTATAAAATCTAGTGAATGTTTTAAATTACATTTTTTTTTTCACCAACTTTTCACATACTTACACTCAAAAAACTATTTAATGTTATGGGAAACAATTTGCCAGCCGTCAGAGTCATCGTGCGTTGCGAACGATGTATGAAAAATATTAACATTTTCCTATAGCGCACATCCTGATCAACCCAATCCGAATGGAATATAACATTTGACAAACTATTGCTTTCGTCCATTAAACATTGGGCATAATAGCACAAGGGAAATATTTCCACAACCACGGCCAAAACATAAAAGCATGAGGCAATAATTGAGGCAAAATTCGTAGCAAAGATTAAAATATTAATTAAAGTTGTACACAAAATCGTGGCGGTGATGGTGAATTGCACAAAAATCGTTATTGAAATCACGGGTGTAACTTTGGCATGAAGTCTAAAATAAATTTGTTAATATTGAAAAATTTTGACGATTTCATTTAATGAAACTACTCACTCTATAATATTTTTATGATCCTTTATACACATTTTAAGTTCCTCATAATTATCCTGCTTTGAGGCCAAATCATTTTGATTCATATTACGAATTCTCTTGAGCAAAAGATCCAGATGGGTCCTTAAGATACTCACATAAATAACGGCATATGAATCATCTACCACTTGCTGGAAACAGGCCACATCCATTAGCATCATTTCCACTAAAACCGCTAAATAGAAATGAAGATCCGATTGCGTGGAATCGATAAGGGGATTGTATATATTATAGGGTAAACGATGAAAGGTTACAGCACTTATGCAAGTACTGGATGAATAACTCCAATATGACATGGTAAATAATATCACAAAACGATTGCCCACTTTAATAAACTCTTTTATGGACTCACGTTCTTCCTTGGTCTTGCAGCGTTCGTCCAATTTTCTGATAATCGGTTCACAGTTTAAAAGTTTGGGCAAGAGGAAACCCATTAATACAATTTTAACCGAACAGCCTAATACATTTATAGCCACTTGTACCGAGGTCAAAAGGTCACCAATTGCCAAACTTTTTCCCGACATTTTAAAGAAACTTATGATAAAGGCCACCGGTAAATAGAAAGTAACCAACAAATTTATAAAAGTCGACCAGATTATATAGAGTATCTTATTTTCTCGAGGCATATAAACGCCCAGAAAACGAAAGCCATTAAATAAATAGCGGGTGCCCATGACAGTTTGATAATCTCCAAAATCTATGAATTTAAAATATTTTTCTATATATTTTTTTAACATTTTTTCAAACCCTAATTTTTTTTTACCAATTTCCTTTCTGGTTTTGTCTATCTTTTTCAACTGGTTTTTTTCATTTTTTGCTTCTGGGCTTGTTTCCTGAACGCTATGAGGTGATGTTTCTTCTTGGATCTCCATGGTCGATTTGACACTTTGACTCAATTTAATTATACTAACAGACATTTTTGTTAAAAATAACTCTTTTATACTGAAACTAATTGTTAATTGTTAAGGTCATGATAGTTAGAGTTTTATATTCGGCTATACCGAATCATAAGTACTCTACAATATTTGAAATATTTTGTTATATTAGTAATACTTTTTTGTTAACAAGTACATTTTTAAATGTACTTTTCTTAAGCAAAAGTACTATTTGCAAAATATTATTGTGCAAAATATACTTTTGTTTAAATATAACGTAAAGGCATATTATAACATTTATTAAAAGAACATTTTTGTAAAAATCAATTTTTGTAAAAACATCCCTTTTTAAAAAAAGGTACTTTTTCAAAAAAGTAGTTTTCTTAAAAAAACATTTTTGGCATTTTTTTAAAATCATAATTTAAATAAAAAATACTTTTTAAAAAAAGTACTTTTATAAAAAATGGTCTTTTTTAAAAAAGGCACTTTTTGAAAAAGGTACTTTTTTAAAAAGGTACCTTTTTAAAAGGATACTTTTTTAAAAAGGTACCTTTTTAAAAGTGTACTTTTAAAAAAAGGTTCTTTTTTAAAGTGTACTTTAAAAAAAGGTTCTTTTTTAAAAAAGATACTTTTTGAAAAAGGTACTATTTTAAAAAGGTACTTATTAAAAAAGGCACTTTTTTATAAAGGTACTTTTATAAATATTTTTTAGGAAATTTTTCTTTTTTTTAATTTTCGTTTTAACATAAAATTTGTTGTTAAAATTTTTTTTAATAAAATTTTTATATAAACCAAAAAAAAAATGTAAGGAAAAATTTTTGATATCAAAAAGAAAATCTTCAATAGCACAAACTTTAAGTGAAAATTTTTCTATAGCAAAAATTCTAAGTAAGAAAATCCCTTAAGCTTTATGATTCTTGGTACTTTTTTTAACCCAACAATTTTTATATCGAAAAATTTTCTATAAAAAAATTTTGACATCGAAATATAGAAAATTTGTATACCGAAATATTTTCTGTTGACAAAAATTTATACTGAAAAATTTTCTATTAAAAAAATTTTATATCGGAAAATTTTTATATTTTCTGTTGAAAAAATTTAATACCGAACAAATTTCATACCAAAAAATTTTCTATTATTATATAAATAAAATTTTAATACCGAAAATTTTTTGTTAAAAAATTTTATACCGAAATATTTTCTGTTGAAAAAAATTTATACCGAAAAATTTTCTATTAAAAAAATTTTATATCGAATAATTTTCTTTTAGAAAATTTTAGTTTCGAAAAATTTTCTATAAAAAATTTTTATATCGAAAAATTTTCTCTTAAAAAATTTTAGTATCGACCAATTTTCTATTAAAAGATGTTTATATCAATAATTTTTCAATTAAAAAATTTTCCAAAATTTTATATAAAAAATGTTTGATTAAAAAAAATTATATAGAAAAATCTTCTACAAAAAATTTTTAAAATAGACAAATTTAAAAAGAAAATGCTTTAATACAAAAAAAATTCTTGTTAAAAAATTCTTGTATAGAAAAATTTTATAAAAAAAATTTTTATACCAAAAATTTTTTGTTAAAAAATGTTTATGCCGAAATATTTTCTGTTAAAAAAAAATATTCCGAAATAGTTTCTGTTGAAAAAATTTTATACTGAAAAATTTTCTATTTAAAAATTTTCTATTAAAAAATTTTTATTACGAAAAATATTCGAAAAAATTTTCTGTTAGAAAATTTTTATATCGAATAATTTTCTTTTAAAAAATTTTAATATCGAAAAATGTTCTTTTAAAATCTTTTTATATAGAAAAATTATCCATTAAAAAATTTTTGTATCGAACATTTTTCTTTTAAAAAATTTTTATATCGAAAAATTTTCTATTAAAAAAATTTTATGTCAAAAAATTTTCTATTAAAAAAAATTTTATATCAAAAAATTTTCTATTAAAAAATATTTATATCGAAAAATGTTCTAATAAAAAATGTTTACATCGAAAAACTTTCTAATCAAATATTTTTATAATTTTTTTTTTTTTTTAATTTTAATATCGAAAAATTTTCTTTTGAAATCTTTTTATATCGAAAAATTATCTATTAAAAAATGTTTGTATCGAAAATTTTTCTGTTAAAAAATGTTTATATCGAAAAATTTTCTATTAAAAAAAATGTATATCAAAAAATTTTTTGTTAAAAAATTTTTATATCGAAAAATTTTCTATTAAAAAATTTTTATATCGAAAAACTTTCTATTCAAAAATTTGTATATAAAGAAATTTTATGTAAAGAAATTTAATATCGAAAAATTTTCTTTTAAAAAATTTTAGTATCGAAAAATTTTTTTTTTTAAATTTTAGTATCGAAAAATTTTCTATTAACAAATTTTTTTGTCAAAAAATTTGTATATGGAAAAATTTTCCATTAAAAAATTTTAATACCGAAAAATTCTCCAAAATTTTATACAAAAAAGTGTTTTATTAAACAAAATTTTCAATCAAAATACAAAAAATGTCCTATTAAAAAATTCTTATAAGAAAAATTTTATAAAAAAAATTAATACCGAAAGTTTTTGTGTTAAAAAATTTGTACACCGAAATAATTTCTGTTAAAAAAAATATATACCGAAATATTTTCTGTTGAAGAAATTTTATAACGAAAAATTTTCTATTTAGAAATTTTCTATCAAAAAATTTTTATATCGAAAAATTTTTTTGAAAAAATTTCTGTTAGAAAATTTTTATATAGAAAAATTTTCTATTAGAAAATTTATATATCGAAAAATTTTCTGTTTAAAATTTGTATATCAAAAAATTTTATAAAAAAACTTTTATATAGAAAATTTTTATACCGAAAATTTCTCTATTAAAAAATTTTTATATCGAAAAATTTACTAATAAAAAAATTTTATATCGAAAAATGTTCTATTAGAAAATTTTTGTATCGAGAAATTTTTTATTAAAAATTTGTAATTTGAAAAGTTTTCTATTTAAACAACTTCATATCATAAAATTTTTATATCGAAAAATTGTTTCTAAAAAGATTTTATATCGAAAATTTTTCTATTAAAAAATTTTGATATCGAAAAATTTTGGCTGTTCAAAAAATTTTATTATTTCGAAAAATTTGAAAATGGAAAAATTTTTATATCTAAACATTTTATTTTGACAAATTTTGATATCAAAAATTTTGGTATATAATTTTTTTTGCTAAAAAAATTGTATTTCAAAAAATTTTCTATTATAGAATTTTTATATCGAAAAATTTTCTATTTTCTATTAAAAAATTTGTATATCAAAAAATTTTCTATTAACAAATTTTTATATCAAAAAATTTTCGATTACAAAATTTTTATATCAAAAAATTTTCTATTCAAAAATTTTTATATCAAAAATTTTGTATTATATCTTTTTTATCAAAAAAACTTTCTATTAAAATTTTTTTATCAAAAAATTTTGTGTTAAAAACAAAATAATTTCTTTCAAAAAATTTTTTATCAAAAATTTTTTACTAAAAATTTTTTATAATGAAATATTTTGCTATAAAAATTTGAATACCGAAAAATTTTCTACAAAAAGTATTTATACCAAAAACTTGTCTCCATAAATAATTTTTTTCTATAATTCGTTAATACCGATTTTATTTCTTACCATTAACTTATTTTAATTGTTTTTAATTGCGACAGAAAAAAGAATTTTGAATGGCATCATTTGAAATTAATAAAAGTAATTTAACACGTTTTGTCAAATAAGCAGTAAACTTTTTTTTTGTCAAAGGATTTTTCAAACAATTTTAAGAAAAAGTTTTTAATAACTCTTAATTAATATTGAGCTTTGCACAGTGGCTCGCACAGAATATTTTTCAATAACATTTCTGTGAAATTAGACTGAAAAGTATTGCAGATAAGCTTGAAAATTACCCTGTATAAGGTATATTCAATTGTGGACCGATTTTTAAGAAATTTTTAGAATTTTTTAATGCTTCCACACTAGCAATCCAAAACTATATTTTGAGATGATCATATTCTCAAATCGCTCTTGCAAAATATCAAATGTGTCATGATCTGTGCGGCACATAGTAAAGTAATGTTGAAACAATAGCTACTTGGTGTCCAGATCATACAATTCGATTCGATCAAACTCATAAAATAACTTTTGAAATATGAACCTTTTGCAACGACACTTGAGTAATATCTCACTTTTTGTCCACATATTATATGGAATGACGACACTGTGCATCATTATTAACAAAGTAATTAAAAGTATTAAAGTTTTCTTGAAAGTTGCATAGCGGAAAGAAAAGCTAACAATTAGAAATATTAGAAAACTTTATATTCGTGTTAATTTGAATGACTTTTTTACAGTTATCGATTTTTGTAATTTTATAAAATTTATCTGAATATCTATTAAGTTTTAGTTAAGTTTAAAGTTTTTATAGGAGATGGGAGTAAAATCCATTTAATTTTCATTATATCCAAATTCCAAGACATTTACTTTAGCTTTTAAGTCGATATAACCATAACTGTCCGACTAACTGGACGTCTGGAGTTAGTCCATTTTAAACTTGTAATCGGCGGAATTTTAATTTTATTGTCTTTGATACCTCCCATAGGACCCACATTAAAAAATTAGGATTTTGCACTACCTAGATTTTTTTATATTTTTTTAAGAAATTTTAAAATTTAAAGTTTTTTTTATTAAAAAAAATACTACAAAAATCTAAAATTTTTTTACCAACTTTAGCTTGAAATTAAAAAATTTCCATTTAATTGAAGAAATAGATATAACATTGTATGTACATATGTATTTCCAAATGTTATCCAGCAAAAATCCTATTATCCAATTATCTCTTTTATTAAAAGCTAAATACCAAAAATCCTCTTATGAGTTTTGCAGTCCTTACCAATAAAAGCATGTCCTTACCAATAAATATGGATATCAAACTATGAGTCAAACATATTTGTAGATATTTGTAGATAAAGCAAAAAGCATCAACTAAAACGAATGAAAAATACCGGGTCAAAACGTTTTCAAATTGTGCCAAATTTATTTGTTTCTTTTGTTCAGTAAGAAATGGAATAGAGAAGGTTTTAATTGTCAAATTTTTAATATTCTTGGAGAAAAAAAAAACAAGTTTGTAATTTCGGTAACCTTTAAGATATAATTCAAACCCTATTTTTGAAAAGTTTCCTATAAAAATAGTAAATTTCTTAAAAATTTTCTATAAAAATAGTAAATTTCTTAAAAATTTCCTATTTTTATTGGAAAATTTTCAAAAATTTACAATTTTTATAGGAAAATTTTAAAAACTTACTATTTTTATTGCAAATTTTTCAAAAATTTCCTATTTTTATAGCAAATTTAAAAAAAATTACTATTTGTATAGGAAATTTTTCAAAAATTTACTTTATATAGAGGAAATTTTTCAAAAATTTACAATTTTTATAGGAAATTTTTCAAAAATTTACTATTTTTATAGGAAATTTTTCAAAAATTTACTATTTTTATAGGAAATTTTTCAAAAATTTCCTATTTTTATAGGAAATTTTTCAAAAATTTCCTATTTTTATAGGAAATTTTTCAAAAATTTACTATTTTTATAGGAAATTTTTCAAAAATTTACTATTTTTATAGGAAATTTTTCAAAAATTTACTATTTTTATAGGAAATTTTTCAAAAATTTACTATTTTTATAGGAAATTTTTCAAAAATTTCCTATTTTTATAGGAAATTTTTCAAAAATTTACTATTTTTATAGGAAATTTTTCAAAAATTTACTATTTTTATAGGAAATTTTTCAAAAATTTACTACTTTTATAGGAAATTTTTCAAAAATTTACTACTTTTATAGGAAATTTTTCAAAAATTTACTACTTTTATGGGAAATTTTTCAAAAATTTACTACTTTTATAGGAAATTTTTCAAAAATTTACTACTTTTATAGGAAATTTTTCAAAAATTTACTACTTTTATAGGAAATTTTTCAAAAATTTACTACTTTTATAGGAAATTTTTCAAAAATTTACTACTTTTATTGGAAATTTTTCAAAAGTTTACTATTTTTATAGGAAATTTTTCAAAAATTTCCTATTTTTATAGGAAATTTTTCAAAAATTTCCTATTTTTATAAGAAATTTTTCAAAAATTTCCTATTTTTATAGGAAATTTTTCAAAAATTTCCTATTTTTATAGGAAATTTTTCAAAAATTTCCTATTTTTATAGGAAATTTTTCAAAAATTTCCTATTTTTATAGGAAATTTTTCAAAAATTTCCTATTTTTATAGGAAATTTTTCAAAAATTTCCTATTTTTAAAGGAAATTTTTCAAAAATTTCCTATTTTTATAGGAAATTTTTCAAAAATTTCCTATTTTTATAGGAAATTTTTCAAAAATGTCCTATTTTTATAGGAAATTTTTCAAAAATTTCCTATTTTTATAGGAAATTTTTCAAAAATTTCCTATTTTTATAGGAAATTTTTCAAAAATTTCCTATTTTTATAGGAAATTTTTCAAAAATTTCCTATTTTTATAGGAAATTTTTCAAAAATTTCCTATTTTTATAGGAAATTTTTCAAAAATTTCCTATTTTTATAGGAAATTTTTCAAAAATTTCCTATTTTTATAGGAAATTTTTCAAAAATTTCCTATTTTTATAGGAAATATTTCAAAAATTTCCTATTTTTATAGGAAATTTTTCAAAAATTTCCTATTTTTATAGGAAATTTTTCAAAAATTTCCTATTTTTATAGGAAATTTTTCAAAAATTTCCTATTTTTATAGGAAATTTTTCAAAAATTTCCTATTTTTATAGGAAATTTTTCAAAAATTTCCTATTTTTATAGGAAAATTTTCAAAAATTTCCTATATTATAGGAAATTTTTCAAAAATTTTCTATTTTTATAGAAAATTTTTCAAAAATTTCCTATTTTTATAGGAAATTTTTCAAAAATTTCCTATTTTTATAGGAAATTTTTCAAAAATTTCCTATTTTTATAGGAAATTTTTCAAAAATTTCCTATTTTTATAGGAAATTTTTCAAAAATTTACTAGTTTTATAGGAAATTTTTCAAAAATTTACTTGCTTTATGGGAAATTTTTCAAAAATTTACTATTTTATAGCCAGTTTTTCAAAAATTTACTATTTTATAGGCAGTTTTTCAAAAATTTACTATTTTTATAAGAAATTAAAAAAAAAAAAATAAATTACTTTCAGAACAATCCAATACATTTTAAAATCCACAATCTTATTAGATTTCTCAATAATTTTCAATTTGTATGTTTTCACAAATTTTAAATATACATGCCAATGTTTGTATTTCAACAAAAGAAAATCTTAAAAATGTTATTTATAAAATCAAATTAGCATTTTTGGGGTAGTAAAAAGAAGAGGTCCACGCCAAAATGTAACTTTTAAATTAGTTCAGATGTTTAGAATAAACCAACAATTTATTAAGACAAATATGGAGATATACAAAAAATATGTTATCATATATCTCACTCTTTAAGTTTTGTGAATTTTAATTTACATTTTGTTGTGGACCTCCACATTGATATGTATTTGCCATTAGTTAACATTGGTCAGATTAAAAGTTTATTTGATAAAGAACTATTGAACTAAAATATTGCATTCGACATTTGTAGTTTCTTTAGCTTTCTTGTTTTTTGAGAATTTAATAGAGTTTTTATATTTTTATTTGTAAAATTATTAAAAGAATTATTAAAGTTTTAATTGATTTTTATATACATACATTTAGAATGTTTTTGAGAAATTTTAAATTTTTGACATAACATGCAATATCTTTAGTAAATAGAAAATGTAATTAATAGATGTTGAGAATGGTAAATATAACTAAAGCCAAGAATATATGGGCAAAGGGTGTTTCAGCAGAGACTTTTCAACTTTTCAAGTATTTTGCGCTCGATAAAAATTATTTTTGATAGAAAATTTTTCGGTATAAATTTTCGTCAGAAATATTTTTCTATAGAAAAATTTTCGTTAGAAATATTATTCTATGTTATAGTAAATTTTTTAAAAATTTACTTCTTTATAGGAAATTTTAATAAATTTACTATTTTTATAGAAATTGTTTCAAAAATTTACTATTTTTATAGAAAATTCTTCAAAAATTTACTATTTTTATAAGAAATTTTTCCAAAAATTTACTATTTTTATAGAAAATTTTTCAAAAATTTACTATTTTTATAGCAAATTTTCCAAACGTTTACTATGTTTATAGAAAATTGTTTTAAAATTTACTATTTTTATAGGAAATTTTTCAAAAATTTACTATTTTCATGGGAAATTTTTCAAAAATTTACTATTTTTATAGGAAATTTTTGAAAAATTTACTATTTTTAAAGGAAATTTTTCAAAAATTTACTATTTTTATAGGAAATTTTTCAAAAAATTATTATTTTTATAAGAAATTTTTCAAAAATTTACTATTTTTATGGGAAAATTTTCATAAATTTACTACTTTTATAGGAAATTTTTCAAAAATTTACTTTTTATAGGAAATTTTTCAAAAATTTACTTTTTATAGGAAATTTTTCAAAAATTTACTTTTTATAGGAAATTTTTCAAAAATTTACATTTTATTGGAAATTTTTCAAAAATTACTTTTTATAGGAAATTTTTCAAAAATTTACTTTTTATAGGAAATTTTTCAAAAATTTACTTTTTATAGAAAATTTTTCAAAATAATGATATTTCGAAAAATTGCCTTTAAATAGTACGTTTTTAAAATATATATATGTTATATAGTTTATATTATATATTATAGTCAATTTTCGAAAAATTTTCTGTAAATAGTCAAATTTCGAAAAATTTCCTACAAATAGTCAATTTTCGAAAAATTTCCTACAAATAGTCAATTTTCGAAAAATTTCCTATAAAAAGTCAATTTTCGAAAAATTTCCTATAAAAAGTCAATTTTCGAAAAATTTCCTATAAAAAGTCAATTTTCGAAAAATTTCCTATAAAAAGTCAATTTTCGAAAAATTTCCTATAAAAAGTCAATTTTCGAAAAATTTCCTATAAATAGTCAATTTTCGAAAAATTTCCTATAAATAGTCAATTTTCGAAAAATTTCCTATAAATAGTCAATTTTCGAAAAATTTCCTAAAAATAGTCAATTTTCGAAAAATTTCCTATAAATAGTCAATTTTCGAAAAATTTCCTATAAATAGTCAATTTTCTTAAAATTTTATATTAAGAGTAAATTTTCGAAAAATTTCCTAGTAATAGTAAATTTTCGAAAAATTCCCTAGAAATAGTAATTTTTCGAAAAATCTCCTATAAATAGTAAATTTTCGAAAAAGTTTGTATGAATAGTAAATTTTCGAAAAATTTCCTAGAAATGGTAAATTTTCGAAAAATTTCCTGTAGTCAATTTTCGAAAAATTTTCAAAAATTTCCTGTTTTTATAGAAAATTTTTCAAAAATTTACAATTTTTATAGAAAATTTTTCAAAAATTTACTATTTTTATAGAAAATTTTTCAAAAATTTACTATTTTTATAGAAAATTTTTCAAAAATTTACTATTTTTATAGAAAATTTTTCAAAAATTTACCATGTTAATAGGAAGTTTTCAGAAATTTACTATTTTTATAATAAGTTTTTCAAAAATTTACTATTTTTATAAAAAAATTTTCAAAAATTTACTATTTTTATAAGAAATTTTTCCATAAAATTTACTATTTTTATAGGAAATTTTTCCATAAAATTTACTATTTTGAAGTTAAAAGTATAAAAGACCGCAACTCTGTCGACTATTGTTTCTGTTCTATTCTCTTTCTGCCGACCTTTGGTTATAATATTATCAGAAACCCCATTTTTTTTCTCTACATCCACAATGATTCCTTAAGTCAAGCGTACGCTTATGTCAAGAATTTCATTTGAACGCATAAAATTTACTTTTAATTGCAATTTTCATTATGTATCTGCATTATATTTAATAAAAAAAAAATAATTTAAATTTATTTTTTTTTTACAGCTTTTTATATGAATAACGAATAACGAAAGCAAAGAAAACCAATAATAAAACGTAGAAGGAGCCAACAAACAAATGAAGTTTCACAGCAGCAAGAAGAGTAATACATGATGTGTGGTTGATTACGGTTCCGGCCACATAGTGACCACATCAATCTCTGCGCACTGAACTTTATTATATTCCAAACGCACATCATACACCAAACAAAAGAACACAAACACACACACAAATACACTTGGAATTAACTAATACACATACAAACATACATTTAAAGTACTTAATAATCACTTGCACAGAAAACCACACTTACACAGATAACCACATTTTAACTTATCCAACATACAACAAAAATGTATAAACAACAACACCTACAACATGATGTCCGATCAACAACAATTGAGACTGCAACAAGCAACAGGACACCCACACTATTATCCTCATCATCATCATCTACAGTGACATTTTCACTCTCAGCAGTTGCATCTTCTGATACCAAAAGAAATTTGATGAAATCCACAAACAAAACTTCATTTCAATCATGGATATTTCTCCTATTCCTTGTCATTCTCAGCCAAACAGTACAAATTTCAAATTCATATCTAATAATTGTTCATGAAAGTACCCAACCGGGTACGGTAATATTTAATGCATCCGTCTATAAGTTGGGCTCGGAACGCCATTACAAAATCAATGCTCACAAATCGGCCCATTTTGTGCATCATCTAGTCTCTGTCAATCATAAAGACGGTCAGATACATTTGAAGAAATCACTTAAATGTGATGGCATCTACTATCCAAATCTTTTCACATTCTATGTGGATTCTACATCAAATAGATTGAGAAGTATAGACTACTATAGTCTGCCGTTACGTATTTTTGTCTCGGGACATACATGTAATGAGGATAGGCGGGTGGAAGAGGAAATTCATGCTCGCCACTATGAGGAGGAGGATACCGGTTATTCAAGAAGAAGAAAAAGAAGAGCTTTATTGGATGATCAACTAGATTTTTATAACAAAACTCAAACCGAAAAAATTATTAATATAATGACTTCCAATTCTCTGGAACTCTATAATCACAATCATTCCACCAATGATTTTCGAGAGGGTGACTTAATATTTGGAGATGCCTATGACAATGAAATGCGTCATCGTATCTTGTCACGCAAAAGACGTAGTTTCGGTGATAGCTCTTCCTTTGTTATGGAAACAAATCTACACAGAAGAATAACAGATGCCAAACAATGGATTTCGGAAACATATGCATCTTATGCCATACACACCACCGATAAATGGCATCAGATTTGCTTAAGAAAGTCACAGTTTGTCAATAATTTGAATGCCTTTCTGCCGCGTTCGATATGTCAGCATTGCAAAGTGAATTTCTTGGATGTAAATGATGAACGTTTTGCTATCGAGCATAAAAATCGTGATCTGGTGGCCAGTCGTGATGTTTGCATACACGAGTCAATGTGGAAGGTTAGCATAACCTTTAACATACGCTGTGATCGTAATGATATTGTGGATTCAGATCATCGTTTGAAAATTGTCTATCATCATCAAGAACTTAATGACACGGATATTGCCAAAAGAGTCCGAAGAGAATTGAGAAATCAGTCGCCTTTCTTCGAGCAGGCCCTCTATGTAGCCTCGGTTTTAGAAGAGCAACCTTCAGGTTCATCAGTGATTACGGTACGAGCCCGAGATCCCGAAGACTCTCCTGTGGTTTATTCTATGGTTTCCTTGTTGGATTCCCGATCTCAGTCTTTATTTAAAGTGGATTCTCGCACGGGTGTTGTTACCACTTCGGCCAGTTTGGATCGGGAATTAATGGATGTTCATTACTTTCGTGTAGTGGCCACAGATGATAGTTTTCCTCCGCGTTCGGGTACTACTACTTTACAGGTAAATGTTTTGGATTGTAATGATCATAGTCCCACATTTGAGGCCGAGCAGTTTGAGACCTCTATACGAGAGGGTGCTACAGTGGGTTCCACAGTTATCACCCTTAGAGCTACAGATCAGGATATAGGTAAAAATGCGGAAATAGAATATGGCATAGAAAGTGTGACGGGTAAGTAGACTTTTTTAAAACAGAGGAATCAGGATAATTTATAGCCTTTCAAATAAAAAAATCTGGAGTCAAATCGCCGAATCGATCGAAAAATAAGATATTTCAAAAACATTTGTGTAGCATACTTCAAGGATAATCTGAATAATGTATAGCATTTTGTAACTTATTTGTCAAAAGTTCCCTGATAGTAAAAGAATCCCATTAAAACTAAATGTTTTGACAACCAAACGGACATGTTTAGATATCAAGTTTTATTAAACTTTTTCCAAAATAAATTATTTTGAAAATCCCTAAGGTATGCTATACAATATTTGCGGCGATTTGGCCCCTGAGTAATTTGTAAAAATTTGTTGCATCTTAAACTACTTTTCTTTTACCAAAACCAACAAATCCTATCCCGTTAACAAATTATCGGAATTCCTCTCTAATTACATTTCATTTAAAGATATATAAACATTTTCTTATCCACTCTCTCTAGATGGCACTGGTACTTTACAGGATCAGGAGATACCCATATTTCGCATAGATGCTCGTAGCGGTGTTATTGCTACCCGCACTTCTTTGGATCGTGAGACCTCGGATAGCTATAATATAGTAGTTACGGCCTCGGATATGGCTTCAGCGCAGAGTGAACGTAAAACTGCCACAGCCAGTGTTTTAGTAAAAATCCTGGATGACAATGATAATTATCCGCAATTTAGTGAACGCACCTATACAGTTCAAGTACCGGAAGATCGTTGGGGTGATGATAATATCGTGGCTCATATAAGAGCCACAGACGCTGATCAGGGCAATAATGCTGCCATACGTTTTGCCATTATAGGTGGCAACACGCAGTCGCAATTTTCCATCGATTCCATGAGTGGGGATGTAAGTTTGGTGAAACCTTTGGATTATGAAAGTGTTCGCAGTTACCGTTTGGTCATACGCGCCCAAGATGGTGGTAGTCCTTCGCGTAGCAATACCACTCAATTGTTGGTCAATGTTTTGGATACCAATGACAATGCTCCTCGCTTTTATACCTCCCAATTTCAAGAGTCTGTTTTGGAAAATGTTCCTGTTGGCTATAATATCATACGTGTGCAGGCCTATGACTCGGACGAGGGTGCAAATGCTGAAATCCAATATAGCATCCTGGAGAGGGATGATAATTTTCCTTTGGCTGTCGACTCACGTACCGGTTGGATTCAAACCATCAAACAATTGGATCGTGAAGAACAAAGTCGTTTTGCTTTTCAGGTAATAGCCAAAGATGGTGGTATTCCTCCCAAATCCGCCAGTTCTACGGTAGTTATAACGGTACAAGATGTCAATGATAATGATCCTGTATTCAATCCCAAATACTATGAAGCTAATGTAGGTGAGGATCAGCCTCCAGGTACACCTGTATGTACCGTCACTGCTACAGATCCCGATGAAGATTCCCGTTTGCATTATGAGATTACTTCCGGAAATACCCGGGGACGTTTTGCCATAACATCACAAAATGGACGAGGACTGATAACAATAGCCCAATCATTGGACTACAAACAAGAAAAACGTTTCCTGTTGACCATAACCGCCACAGATTCAGGGGGCAGAGCAGATACCGCCAATGTCAACATCAACATTACAGATGCTAATAATTTTGCTCCCATTTTTGAGAATGCTCCCTACAGTGCTTCCGTATTTGAAGATGCTCCCATTGGTACCACTGTCTTAGTGGTATCAGCCACGGACAGTGATGTGGGTATTAATGCCCAAATAACGTATTCTTTAAACGAGGAGAGCATTAATGGTCTCAGCAGTCCAGATCCGTTTTCCATTAATCCTCAAACTGGAGCCATTGTTACAAATGCCGTATTGGATCGAGAAACTACAAGTGGTTATTTGCTAACAGTAACCGCCAAAGATGGGGGCAACCCCTCCTTAAGTGATACCACCGATGTGGAAATTAGTGTTACCGATGTTAACGACAATCCTCCTCAGTTCAAGAATCCCTTATATCAAGCCTCAATTTTGGAAGATGCTCTTGTGGGTACCTCGGTCTTGCAAGTTTCGGCCTCTGATCCTGATATTGGCTTGAATGGTCGCATTAAGTATTTGCTGAGTGATCGTGATGTTGAAGATGGCTCCTTTGTTATAGATCCCACCTCGGGAACTATACGAACTAATAAGGGCTTGGATCGTGAAAGTGTGGCCATATATCATCTGACTGCCATAGCTGTGGATAAAGGATCACCACCAATGTCTAGCACTGTAGAGGTGCAAATACGTTTAGAAGATGTCAACGATTCACCACCTACTTTTTCTTCCGACAAAATAACTTTATATGTACCAGAAAATTCACCCGTGGGTTCAGTGGTAGGAGAAATTCATGCTCATGATCCCGATGAAGGTGTCAATGCTGTTGTCCATTATTCTATCATAGGCGGTGATGATTCCAATGCTTTTTCCTTAGTTACAAGACCAGGCTCAGAAAGGGCTCAGCTGCTTACGATGACAGAGCTAGATTATGAATCCAATCGCAAGCGTTTTGAATTAGTTATACGTGCTGCCAGTCCTCCTTTGCGTAATGATGCTCATGTTGAGATTTTGGTAACTGATGTTAATGACAATGCTCCTGTTCTGCGAGATTTTCAAGTTATCTTTAACAATTTCCGTGATCATTTTCCAAGTGGTGATATTGGCCGTATACCAGCCTTTGATGCAGATGTTAGCGATAAACTTACCTATCGCATTTTGTCTGGCAATAATGCCAACTTAATTAGATTAAACCAAACCAGCGGAGGCTTGAGTCTTAGTCCCCAGCTTAACACAAATGTACCCAAATTTGCCACCATGGAGGTTTCCGTTTCAGATGGCATTAATGAAGCCAAGGCCATTATGCAGTTGGCAGTACGCTTAATCACCGAGGATATGCTGTTCAATTCAGTTACAGTTCGTCTGAATGAAATGACCGAGGAAGCTTTTCTTTCACCTTTGCTAAACTTCTTTTTGGATGGTCTGGCTGCCATAATACCCTGTCCTAAGGAGAACATTTTTATATTTTCCATACAAGATGATACAGATGTTACCTCGCGCATCCTAAATGTCAGCTTCTCAGCCAAAAGACCAGATGTCTCTCATGAGGAATTCTATACACCGCAATATTTGCAGGAACGTGTTTATTTAAATCGTGCAATTTTAGCCAGATTGGCCACAGTAGAAGTTCTGCCTTTCGATGATAATCTGTGTGTAAGGGAACCTTGTCTTAACTTTGAGGAGTGTCTAACAGTGCTTAAGTTTGGCAATGCTTCTGAATTTATACATAGCGATACTGTATTATTCCGCCCTATATACCCAGTTAACACATTTGCTTGCTCCTGTCCAGAAGGTTTTACTGGCAGCAAGGAACATTATCTCTGCGACACCGAAGTGGATTTATGCTACTCTGATCCATGTGAAAATGGTGGCTCCTGCATTAGACGTGAGGGTGGCTATACCTGCGTTTGTCCGGCTTCTCATACTGGAGTTAATTGCGAAACTGATATAAGAAAATTGAAACCCTGCATGTCTGATATATGTGAGGGTGGTTTGTCTTGCATGAACAATTACTTGAGCTCGCAACCACCACCCTATACGGCGACCTGTGAATTACGTTCGCGCTCCTTCTCACGCAATTCATTTCTTACTTTTGAGAGTCTCAAGCAACGTCATCGTTTTAATGTAAAACTACGTTTTGCCACTGTTCATGAGAATGGCTTGTTGCTGTACAATGGTCGCTACAATGAGTTGCATGATTTTATAGCTTTGGAAATAGTACAGGGTCATATTACATTTTCATTTTCCCTGGGAGATCATATTGAAAAGGTCTCAATAAAGCAGCATACTAAGGTATCGAATGGCCAGTGGCATGAAGTGGAGGTGGTGTATTTGAATCGTACTGTTACCTTAATATTGGATAAATGTGATACAGCCATAGCCTTGGCTGGCAATTTGGGGGAACGTTGGAATTGTGCTAATCAAACAACCTTGAAGCTGGATAAGAAATGTTCTTTACTTACTGAAACCTGTCATCGCTTTTTAGACTTAACCGGTCCTTTACAAGTTGGAGGTTTACCCAGAATTCCTGCCCATTTTCCCATAGAAAATCAGGACTTTGTTGGCTGCATTTCCGATTTGCGCATAGATGAGCGCTTTATTGATTTAAATTCTTATGTAGCGGATAATGGCACTATATCAGGATGTCCTCAAAAGAATCCTTTATGCTCTTCAGAACCCTGCTTTAATGGAGGCATGTGTCGTGAGGGTTGGAATACCTATACCTGTGAGTGTCCCGAGGGTTATGCTGGAAATCAATGTCAAGACACCATACCTGCTCCCTGGCGTTTCTCCGGCGATGGTAGCCTAAGTTTTAATCCTCTACTAAGACCAATACAACTGCCCTGGATCACCTCTCTATCGCTGAGGACCCGACAGGAACATGCTTTCCTAATACAAATACAAATTGGTCAAAATAGTTCTGCTGTTATATGCTTGAAAAATGGCATTCTCTATTATATTTACGATAATGAGCCCATGTTTTTGGCTGGTGCCTATTTAGCGGATGGAGAATGGCATCGCATTGAAATCAAATGGCTGGGATCTGAACTGCAATTTTCCGTGGACTTTGGCCAACGTCAGGGTTCAGTGCCCATTTCGCAGAAAATCCAAGGCTTATATGTGGGTAAAATTGTCATAGGTAATGCTGACAGTTCTATAGGTCAAGTAGGTGATCTCTTGCCCTATGAGGGTTGTATACAGGATGTGCGCATTGGAGCTGCTCAATCGGTCTTGACAAGACCCACCATACGTGAGAATGTAGAAGATGGTTGCATTTCAAAAGCTGAATGTCCTCAAACATGTCCCACTCATTCGACCTGTTTTAATACCTGGGATCAATCGAAATGTGAATGTCTGCCGGGTTATGTAGGAGCAGAGTGTTTGCCTATTTGTACGGTTAAGCCTTGTGCCGCGGGTATATGTCGTTCCAATATCAGTGATTTACGCGGCTATCATTGTGAGTGTAATTCAACATATCAACATGGAGACTATTGTGAAAAGGTGGTGCAGCAACCTTGTCCCGGTGGTTGGTGGGGTGAGAAAGTATGCGGGCCCTGTAAGTGTAATGTTAAGCAGGGCTATCATCCCGATTGTCATAAGACCACGGGACACTGTCATTGTAAAACGAATCATTACCAACCTCCCAATGAAACTGCTTGCATACCCTGTGATTGTTACTCGATTGGCTCCTTCAACAGTGCCTGCAATCCTCTAACAGGCCAGTGTGAATGTCGGGAAGGAGTTATTGGTCGAAGATGCGATTCCTGCTCTAATCCTTATGCAGAAGTTACACTCAATGGCTGTGAGGTGGTTTACGATGCCTGTCCTCGTTCATTTGCTGCTGGTGTTTGGTGGCCACGCACTCCTTTGGGTAGTACGACAGTGGAGAATTGCCCCATCCCGGCCAAGGGTAAGGGGCAAAGAACTTGTGATAGTTTGTCTGGCGGTTGGAATATACCTGATATGTTTAATTGTACTTCCGAGCCATTTGTAGAACTGCGCAAACAACTGTCCCAGCTGGAAAAAATGGAACTGGAACTTAACTCCTTTGTAGCCATTAAAACTGCAGAAAATTTGCAAAAGGCCTGCATTTCCGTTGATCGCACCATGGTTCACAAAAAGCCTTTACTAAAAGATCATAGGCGCTATAAAATGGAATCTTCTTTTCTTATCCATGAAAATAACAATGTATGGTCCAACGAAATAGAAATGGAATATCTCTCGGATGAAATGAAGTTCTCTCATGATCGCTTATATGGAGCAGATTTGCTGGTAACCGAAGGTTTGTTGCAGGAACTGATCAACTATGAGTTGATGCAAAATGGCTTAAATCTTACACACTCCCAGGATAAATACTTCATCAAAAATTTGGTTGAAGCCGCCAGTGTTATATTGGATCGCAAATATGGCCAAGAATGGAAAAGAGCTTCGGAACTGATACAACGAGGTCCTGATGATTTGTTGGATGCCTTTAACAAGTACATGGTTATATTGGCGAGATCACAACATGATACTTATACTAATCCCTTTGAAATTGTGCAACCCAATATGGCTTTTGGTTTGGATATTGTAACCATGGAATCTTTATTTGGCTATGAACCTGAACAATTGAGTGAATATCACAAGACAAAGTATCTTAAGCCAAATGCCTTTACCACGGAAAGTGTTATTTTACCTGATACTAGTGCTTTCTTGCAACATTCAGCCAAACAAAAACCGGTGATAACCTTTCCGAAATACAACAACTATATACAGGATAAGACCAAATTTGATAAATACACCAAAGTTTTGGTACCGCTGGATATGTTGGGCATTTCACCACCTGAAAGCAATGAGGTAACACATGGTTCCAGTGATCACAAGGCTATTGTCTCATATGCTCAATACAAAGATGTGGGACAGTTGTTGCCCGATATGTTTGATGAGACCATTACACGTAGATGGGGTGTAGATATTGAAGTAGCTTCTCCAATTCTATCATTGGCTATTTTAGTACCTTCCTCAGAAGCTGAGGAGAAACGTATTGAAATACCTTATCGCAAGATATCTTCACAGAAGACCTTTTCGGTCTCGGGTTCTTCAGAACAGGAATTCATTGAGATATTTGATGTACCCAAAAAACCAGGACAATCTTCCGAGACTTCAGCTTCAGGCAGTCAAGAGCATATGATAGAAAACATAAGAATAACGGCACATGAAGTACCACCAGCCCCTTCCTCACGAGAAGAAAACAGTAATGAGGCTGTGGAAATAGATGAACCCGAAGAGCCTCATATTAAAGTCAGATTTGATGATAACATAGAATTTCATGGTAATTCGGGTGAAGAGGTTAGAGACTCGCCGGAAGATATGAACGTAGAAGCGAACAACAATAATAACTATGAAGGTTCTATGGAGCATGAAGATTCAGTGGAGAAAGGTGAAAACGAGGCCTTCTACCGTAATCGTCGTTTGGTCAAACGTCAGGTGGAGGTTATATATCCCAATGAACAACAACAGCAGACAAAACACATAACCTATAGATCCCTAGGCTCTCCTCATCTCTCTCAACCAATTAAGCTACAAATGTGGCTCGATATAGATATTTCACGCTTTGGACCACGCTCTAATCCCCAATGTGTAAGATGGAATTCTTTTACCAATCAATGGACACGTTTGGGCTGTCAAACTGATATACCCGATTATGACAACATGCATTCCCTTATACCACAACCCATATTGGTCAACTGCACCTGTACTCACATTTCCAACTATGCTGTCATTGTTGATGTCATCGATCCAGAGGATATACCCGAACCCTCTCTTCTCGTACAAATCACTTCATATTCAGCATTTTTGGTCTCCTTGCCCGTATTGCTGGGCGTTCTCATTGCATTGGCCCTGCTGCGTGGCCAGCAAACCAATTCGAATACAATACACCAGAATATCGTATTGTGTGTTTTCTTTGCCGAAATGCTATTCTTTGTGGGTATGCAATCACGACGTAATTTGCTCGAAAACGAATTCCCTTGCAAGCTGATTGCGATTTGTTTGCATTACTTCTGGTTGGCGGCGTTTGCCTGGACAACAGTTGATTGTGTTCATTTGTATCGTATGCTAACGGAGATGCGTGATATTAATCATGGTCCGATGGGTTTCTACTTTGCCATGGGTTATGGTGCGCCAGCCATTGTTGTGGGTCTATCGGTTGGTGTAAGAGCTCACGAATATGGCAATAGTCTTTTGTAAGTATTAAACCTTTCTTTTTTTGTTGTATGTACGATTATTTCAGGTATTTGATTGATTTCGAACATTTTTTATCTCTAAAATGGTTTTCCTTGTGTCGAAAGGTTTTTCTATCAATCTTAATTTTGTGTTTGTTCATTGGTTTGAAATGTTTCTTGGTTGATGGCTGTCTGAATGAATAAGTGCATGTGTTAGCACAATGGGGAAATAGAAACAAATTTGCACACACAAATAAATTATTAAAAGATTTTATTGAACAAAACAAGCGTGGGTTATATGGTGATGTAGGGGATGTAGAAAAGCTTTCACCACCGAGAATTTTCTATAGAAAAGCTTTCGATAGCGAAAGTTTTCTATAGAAAAGCTTTAGATAGCGAAAGTTTTCTATAGAAAAGCTTTCGATAGCGAAAGTTTTCTATAGAAAAGCTTTAGATAGCGAAAGTTTTCTATAGAAAAGCTTTCGATAGCTAAAGTTTTCTATAGAAAAGCTTTCGATAGCGAAAGTTTTCTATAGAAAAGCTTTCGATAGCGAAAGTTTTCTATAGAAAAGCTTTCGATAGCGAAAGTTTTCTATAGAAAAGCTTTCGATAGCGAAAGTTTTCTATAGAAAAGCTTTCGATAGCGAAAGTTTTCTATAGAAAAGCTTTCGATAGCGAAAGTTTTCTATAGAAAAGCTTTCGATAGCGAAAGTTTTCTATAGAAAAGCTTTAGATAGCGAAAGTTTTCTATAGAAAAGCTTTCGATAGCGAAAGTTGTTTATAAAAAAGCTTTCGATAGCGAAAGTTTTCTATAGAAGAGCTTTCGATAGCTAAAGTTTTCTATAGAAAAGCTTTCGATAGCGAAAGTTTTCTATAGAAAAGCTTTCGATAGCGAAAGTTTTCTATAGAAAAGCTTTCGATAGCGAAAGTTTTCTATATTAAAGCTTTCGATAGCGAAAGTTTTCTATAGAAAAGCTTTAGATAGCGAAAGTTTTCTATAGAAAAGCTTTCGATAGCGAAAGTTTTCTATAGAAAAGCTTTCGATAGCGAAAGTTTTCTATAGAAAAGCTTTCGATAGCGAAAGTTTTCTATAGAAAAGCTTTCGATAGCGAAAGTTTTCTATAGAAAAGCTTTCGATAGCGAAAGTTTTCTATAGAAAAGCTTTCGATAGCGAAAGTTTTCTATAGAGAAAGTTTTCTATAAAAAAGCTTTCGATAGTGAAAGTTTTCTATAGAAAAGCTTTCGATAGCGAAAGTTTTCTATAGAGAAAGTTTTCTTTAAAAAAGCTTTCGATAGCGAAAGTTTTCTATAGAAAAGCTTTCGATAGCGAAAGTTTTCTATAGAAAAACTTTCGATAGCGAAAGTTTTCTAAAGAAAAGCTTTCGATAGCGAAAGTTTTTTAAAGAAAAGCTTTCTATAGCAAAAGTTTCCTTCAGAAAAGCTTTTGATAACGAAACTTTTCTATAGAAAAGTTTTCGATAGCGATTTTTTTACAGGAATTCTTTCGATATTGAATGTTCTCTATAGGAAATCGGTACTAAAGTTTTCTTTCTAAAGAAAAGCTTTTGATAGTAAAAGTTTGACAGCAAATGTTTTCTATATGAAATCTTTCGATATTCAAAGTTTTATATGGAAAATCAAAAGTTTTCTATATCGGAAGCCTTTCGACATCGAACGTTTTATAAAGAAAATCTTCAGATAATGGCAGTTTTATATTGAAAAGCTTTCGATATTAAAATTAACCTTTAGGAAATCTGCTTATGTAAGAAGTTTTCTATCCGACTATTGACTACAAATAAAAATATCGAAAGTTGAATACAGAAAATCTTTTCTGTGCGAATGCTTTCGATATTTTCTGTTTTTAATTGAAAGTTTTTTGTATCAAAAGTCGTCTATAGGAAAGCTTTTGATAAAGATTTTTATGGAAAAGTTTTACTTAAGAAATGTTTTAATATCGAAAATTTATTATAGAAAACCTTTCGACATCGAAAGTTTTTATAATAAAACTTTAGATAATGGCAAATTTTTATTGGAAAGCTTCCGTTGTGGAATGTCTTTAGTAGAAAGATATTAAAAGTTACCTATAGAAAAGTTAAAAGTTATCTATAGGAAATCTTTTGATATTGAAAGCTTTCTACAGGAAAGTTTTCTACCCGAAATATTTTGTCGACAAAAGTTTTATATGAGAAGTCATTCTACATCAAACCGAATGCTTTAAGATTTAAAAGTTTTGTATTATCTTTAGATGAAATAACACATAATTTGTTGAGGTAGGTGCTTAAAATATATGTTTTTTTTAGGAATAAGTTAGGGCTTTTTTAGAAAATTACTTGAATAACCGGTAATTTTGATAAAATTGTCTTAATTTTTTGTGAGGAAGTGTCTTTGCGTTAAAAGCATTGAAATCAAACAAAAAATCGATTTCGAAAAAAGTGTGAGTTAGGGCCTTACTACATAAGACCAGCGATATATATTTTTTGGGATTTGAAAAACTCTAAATTTAGTTTTGATGGTGGTTGTAAAAATTATTATCGTGTTGAAATAACATGAAACCTTATGACATCGGGCCCATATAAAACTTGAATTCTACCAATGAATTTATAATTTGAAAGGGTAAAAAAATGAGATAAAAAAATAATATTTAAATCTTTAAAATGGCTCTCCTGAACAAAACCGGTTTTTACCCTTAGGTCCCTTTCTATTTTACAAAAAAAAAAAATATAAAAATGTTCAAAGTTATGAATTACCCAAATCTTTGTTTTATAAAAAAAAATTAATCTTTTAACAATTTTATAAAAAACAATTGAATTACATCTGAGCCCTCAAGACCCTAATCGCCACAAGCAGACTGACAGAAAGTCATAGCTAAATCGTTTCCCCTATCTTACAGAAATTCTGTAAAAATTAAGTCGAAATAAAATGAGAAAAACTCCTAATCCAAAAAAAAACAAAACTATAAAATTTCTTAACATCTACCCCATTGTGCCTTACACGAAACACTTATATCATCAACCTCAATTTCCAAACTTTATGTAGCTTAAAGCAAATTTATTCCCATATAAATAGTTACAATTTGTTAAACAACTTTTTCAATTTATCACTTAACTCTTTTTGACAATTTACAGCTGCTGGTTGTCAGTATATGAACCAGTTGTATGGTGGCTGGTTGGTCCCATTGCCGGCATGTCGGTTGTTAATCTATTGATACTCTTTGTATCGGTTAAGGCTGCATTTACTTTAAAAGATCACGTACTTGGTTTTGGCAATTTGCGTACATTGCTCTGGCTTTCTGTTGTCTCCCTACCCTTGATGGGTGTGATGTGGGTGTTGGCCGTATTGGCAGCCTCTGAAAGTTCACAGCTCTTGAGTATGTTGCTATCGGGTGTGGTTGTGTTGCATGCCATCTTCTGTCTGGTGGGCTATTGTATAATTAACAAACGAGTAAGGGAAAATTTACAGAGAACATTTTTGAGATGTATGGGCAGGAAAGTGCCATTATTGGATTCCTCGATGGTGGTGAGCAATAGTTCGCATAATATAAATGGCTCAACAAGGCCGAATAATTTCCTCAACACTAATGGCTATGATACACAACGACGCAATGTGGGCATAAGTGTATCGAGTACGACATCGAGGAGTACGGCCAAGACTAGTTCCAGTCCTTATAGGTTAGTATTTTGAATTGAAATTGAATTATTTTTATTTGAAATTTGATACTAAATAATTTAAAGTATGTCTTCTCCTAGTGATGGCCAATTAAGGCAAACATCTACATCCACCTCCAATTATAATTCCAACAGTGATGCCCCTAGTTTCTTGAGGGGTTTTGATTCCTCAACCACCAGTGGGGGACAACATGAACGTAAATCGCGAAGACATCGTAAAGATTCAGACTCTGGTTCGGAAACAGATGGCAGATCCTTAGAATTGGCCTCTAGCCATTCCAGTGATGATGATGAATCGCGCACTAATCGTTCTTCTACTACCGGCACTGGCACCAGCACCCATCGTAGTACAGCTGTTAGCATAACACCTTCTTTTTTGCCCAATATTACCGAGCATGTACAGGCCACCACACCTCCAGAGCTGAATGTAGTACAAAGTCCCCAACTATTTCCCAGTGTAAATAAACCAGTCTATGCTCCCCGTTGGTCCAGCCAGCTACCAGATGCCTATATGCAAGCTCCCGCCAATATGGGTAGATGGTCCCAAGAAACCGGTTCGGATAATGAGCACATACATCATGGACCCAAAATGACGATATCACCCAATCCTTTACCCAATCCAGATCTCACAGATACTTCTTATCTGCAGCATAATCATAATAAAATCAATATGACTCCCTCAATTTTGGAAAATTTACAAAACGCCCGACCCACGGACAGTTATGATGGCTTGGAAAGAGAAAGTCTTTATGGTCGGAGACCCGATAATTATGTGCAATATGAGGGTATAACCTCAAATATCAGTAACTACAAGCCTCCCAGTCATTATGGCAGTGAACATGACTACAATGGCAGCAGCAATGGCAACCAGAGTAATGGCAGCAATGCTGGAGGCAACCATAATAATGGCAACAATGGCAGCAGCAATGGTGGTGGTGGTAGTGGAGGCGGTACACAAATTGTCCAACATATGCGTACCTTTCACAATGATAATGCCTATCTAAGTGATAATATCTATGATAAACAAAGAACACTGGGCTCACCTTATATGTCCAAAGATCGTATAGCTCCAGATATTTATGGTTCAAGGGAAAATCATTATAGTCTGAAGAAGCAGCCTCCCATATATCCGGGTGATTCTTTACACTCGGTTCACTCATTGCTACGCAATGACTATCAACAGCAGCAAAGACATTTGCAACAACATGGCGATCATCATTCGGATCGTATGTCTGAGGGATCAGATAAAAATGGTTATCATTTTCCCTACACAGCCGAAGAGGATCATTTATCAGCATCGGCTCGAAAACTGAGTCTGCAACATAATCCCTCATCATCACCTGCCTTACATAGTTCTCAACAAATACTTAATGGTCATCATCAGCATCAACATCACCTACCGGCTTCACATATGGTGAATGATATCAATAATCCGGGCCTAATGAGTCGTCACACATTGGGTGGTTCTCGACACAGTTCGAGGGCCTCATCACCGCCTTCGTCTAGTGTTGTGGCACCAATGCAACCCTTAGCACCGCTGACCAGTATAACGGATACAGAGTAAGTTTTAGATTTTAGACTAAAATTTTTGATTTTTTTCTTTTAAATCCAATTTTTTTTTTTTTTTTTGTTTCAATTTTAATGTTTGTTATATTAAGCGGTGTTGTTTATTTAAATTTTCTTGGTAGTGCCACTTTTTGTCTTAATTATATAAAATTTTTTTGACTCATTTGACATGATTGTTTTCAGAACATAGATTTTATAAATCTTAAAAAAATGTAATCCTTAAAAATGTATACTTCTTTATTTTGGTTAAAATTGAAAGTGCTTTTGGAAATATATACTTTTAGGAGATTTAAGTTAATTTATACTGTAATAGTGGATACACACAATGCAACACATTTCTCATTTTGATAAAATGTTTAAAATTATTATTTACAATGACGGTAAGCTTGCAGCATTAACATGCTGTCGATGTAAAAATTAATTTGGCTATAGAACAAAAAGCTTGTATAATGTGTCTAAACAACAACAGTTTTCACTAACTTTTACCACTCTACTATTAACTTTTTAAGCAGTATTTACCAACGTATCATAATATTGGCTTAAAAACGAACAGGGATTTTTATAAAATTTTTATATAGATAAATTTTAGAAAAAAAATTTATATAGAAAAATTTTCTATAAAATTTTTTTATTGAAAAATTGTCTATAAAATTTTTTTATTGAAAAATCTTCTATAAAATTTTTGTATCAAAATATTTTCATTAAAATTTTTATACTGAAAATTTTTTAATAAAATTTTTATACCGATATTTTCTATGTTTTATATTTTCTATAAAAAAATTTAATACAAATTTTTTTATAAAAAAAATTCTCTAAAATTTTTATATTGAAACATTTTCTATCGAATTTGTTTGTATATAAAAAAAATTTCTATAAAATTTTTATATTGAAAAATTTTCTATTAAATTTTTATATTGAAAAATTTTCTCTAAGATTTTTATATTGAAAAATGTTCTCTAAGATTTTTCTACTAAAAACTTTTGGGAATTAATTATTCGAACTTTAAATTTAATTAATTGAAAAATTAGGATTTATCAGGCTTGAGTTCATTTTTAATTTTCAAATTATTAATTTGAAAATTTGAAAGTAATAATGTGGAGAAAAACTAAAAAAAATATTTTTCTAATAAATTTTTATATTCAGGTATGTGATGGAAAACGATCGTTTTCAAATCGATCGATTTCAGATATATTTTTGAGATAATTTTCGGTTATTTTCCCAAAAAATGCAAACCAAATGAAAGATAAAATATCAGTCAAAAGGATTAAAGCCAAAATTTTCATTTTTTTGGGGGAAATAACCGAAAATTAGCTAAAAAATATGTCTAAAATCGATCAAAAAAAAAAAAAAAAAAATCCATCACATACCGGATTGACAAATTTGTTCTTTAGTTTTTATATCGAAAAATTGTTTCTTTAATTTTTATTTTGCAAAATTTTCTCTAAAAGTTTTATAATGAAAAATTTTCTATAGAATATTTACATTGAAAAATTTTCTTTAAATTTTAGAGAATATTTGTATATTAACAAATTTTCTCTAAAATTATTATATTGAAAGTTCCTCTAAAATATTAAAAAATTATTATTATATTAAAAAATTTTCTTTAAAATTTTTATATAGAAAAATTTTCTATTAAATTTTTGTATTAAAAATTTTCTAAAAAGTTTTCTATTGAAAAATTTTCTATAAAATTTGTATATTAAAAAATTTTCTATAAAATTTTTATACTGAAAAATTTTCAATAAAATTTTTATACTGAAAAATTTTGTATATTTTATATTTTCCATAAAAAAATTTAAAAGAAATTTTTATATAAAAAAATATTTTCTAAAATTTTTATATTAAAAAAAAATTTTCTTTAAAATTTTTATATAGAAAAATTTTTATATTAAAAAAATTCCTTTCAATTTTAAAGAAAATTTGTATATTAACAAATTTTCTCTAAAATTTTTATATTGAAAAAACTTTCTTTTATAAAACTTTTATATAAAATTTTTCTCTAAAATTTTTATATAAAAATTTTCTCTACAATTTTTATATTAAAAAATGTTCTATACAATTTTTATATTGAAAAAATTTCTATAATTTATATTTTCCATAAAAAAATTTAATACAATTTTTTATATAGAAAAATTTTCTAAAATTTGTATATAGAAAAATTTTCTCTAAAATTTTTATATTGAAAAATTTTCTTTAAAATTTTTATAATGAAAAATTTTCCTTAATATTTTTATATTGAAAAATTTTCTTTAAAATTTTTATAATGAAAAATTTTCCTTTATATTTTTATATTAAAAAATTTTCTTTAAAAAAATTTTCTATTAAATTTTTATATAGAAAAATTTTGTATAAAATTTTTTTGTAGAAAAATTTTGTATAAAATTTTTATGTAGAAAAATTTTTTATAAAATTTTTATATTGAAAAATTTTGTATAAAATTATTATATTGATAAATTTTTATATTGAAATTTTTTGTATTAAAAAATTTTCTATAAAAGTTTTATATGGAAAAATTTTCTCTTAAATTTTTTGAAAAATTTTCTTCGAAAGATTTTGAAAAATTTTATTTGTGAAAGATGACGTCCTGTGGCGGGACAGAAATTGCAATCCACTGAGCCGCGTTCAAAAATAATTTTTTCAGTTTTTCTCCACAATTACTTTTCAAATTTTTAAAATTAATAATTTGAAAGTTAAATGAACTCAAGCCTGATTAAACCTAATTTTTCAATGAAAGATTTTCTTTAGAAATTTTTGTCTCTGAAAGATTTTCTATAGAAAATTTTGTCTCTGAAAGATTTGCTATTGAAAATTTTGTCTTTGAAAAATTTTTTTAGAAAATTTGTCTCTGAAAGATTTTCTATAGAAAATGTTTTTTCTGAAAGATTTTTTTTTTAATTTTGTCTAAGAAAGAATTTGTATAGATAATTTGGATTTTGAAAGATTTTCTATAGAAAATTTTGTGTTTGAAAAGAAGTTCTATAGAAGATTTATTGAAAGGTTTTCTATAACAAATTTTACCCCTAATATAAGGTAACAGTCTATAATATAAAGATGTTGCCATTTCATACATTGATTTGCCGTATGGTCTTTTTGAAAAGTTCCATAAAAAAAGAGAGTATACCGCTTTTATCTTAATTCTGAATCAACTAATGGAGCTAAGGCAAACACACGAGCTCATGAAATGTAAATTTGTTTGTGCGTTTATTTCTTTTTCATTATTTTTTATCCATTTTTATTTCACATTTGATAGAAAAAAATTTTTGAATTGCAATAAATTTATATTATATTATCTTTGCTCAAATGCAACAAGAGCTATAAACAGTTAAATTTAATAGGTTGCATAAATAGGTTGCTTTGTGTGTACCCAATATAACAAATTAAACTCTGAATTTGTGAAGTTTTAAAAACAAACTTTTTAACTTCTAAAATTTCTATCAAACCTCCTTAAAGTATACTACACAAATTTCATACAATAATCTTATGCATTTCGATTCTAACCAAAGAAATTCAAGTCTACGAATTTTTATATAAAACTTTGTTCTAATATTTTGAAAACTTTCATAGAATTATATTTTAGAATATTTAATATTATAAAAAATTAAAAAATTTTCTTTACAACATTTTTTGGTGTCTATTATAAAACGGCTTTAAATGGTTTAGCTTAACTAAAAAAAATAAAACAATTCATGCATATTTAGTGGTACGGCTTAATGTTACAAAAATTCATTTTTATTTTTATTCAATTTATTTATTTATTTATTCATATTCATTAATAAAGGGCGAGAGTTTTACATAAGGTATAGATTTTTTCATGGTTTTTAGAGAGATTAAAAATCATTTTCAAATTTTATGAAAAAAACAATGTAATATGTATATGTATCGCACTAGTTCCTCGAAAGTGAGTCAACTAAAAATTTTCAAAATTTTAGTTTATACAAAAAACTACCACTTTAATATCATGAAGAAGTATAAGATTATATTTATGTTTTTTTTTTTTCGAAATTGCAGAGGAAGTGATGTAAAATTTTTACATTGAATATGACCACTACATTGATTTCTTTGCAAAAAGTGAAAGTTCGAACATTTTGCGTTGTCTCTTTTTAGAGGAACTAGTGCGATATATGAAAAATACTCCACTGAAAACGATATCTATAAGGAGCGGTATTCTCCAAATGAAACCAGGTTATTAAACGGCGTTGGCAGCCCATAACACCAGAAGCCGAAGAATTTTTGTCATTTTCGTAAATACCACAATCATTAATGAAACTCGTGAAAATAAGTATTTAAGGCATTCAGTTGAAATTTGGATATTAAGTCGGTTGGTTTCTATACAAACATTTTCTGTAAAAAAATGTTTGTAAAGAAAAATTTTCGATAAAAATATTGTTCTAAAAAATTTTCAATAGAAATTTTTGATAAAAAAATTTCCTAAAAAAATTTCTTAATAAATTTTTGATAAAAAAATTTTTCTATAGAAAAATTTTTTATAAAAAAATGTTCAATTGAAAAATTTTTTATAGAAATTTTTGATGAACAAATTTTCTCAAAAAATAACAAAATAGTCGGGATGTAAATATTATTCAAAAAGAAGTGTATTTGCTTTTGATCCCAAATCTGTTACATTTATTTATTAATGTAACAGACCAATTTATTGATAAAAAGCCAAAAAATCTTTGCGGAGAAACCAAATTCCTCGACGCGTTTCGATGGTTGGTTAAGCCATCTCTTCAGGAGGACTATCCCCAATTTAGACAGATCGAAAACCTCGCATTATTACTAAATTTACAAACATAACTATTAAGAATTATGTTCATAAACCAAAAGTAAAAGCGTAGATTATCGACTGAACAAAAACGACGGCTACAGCAAGAATGTGGGAAGTGAAGGTAGATGAAAACTGAAAAATGTTTGTTTTCTGTTCAGTCGATAATCTACGCTTTTACTTTTGGTTTATGAACATAATTCTTAATAGTTATGTTTGTAAATTTAGTAATAATGCGAGGTTTTCGATCTGTCTTAATTGGGGATAGTTCTCCTGAAGAGATGGCTTAACCAACCATCGAAACGCGTCGAGGAATTTGGTTTCTCCGCAAACATTTTTTGGCTTTTTATCAATAAATTGGTCCGTTACATTAATAAATAAATGTAACAGATTTGGGATCAAATGCAAATACACTTCTTTTTGAAGAACAAATTTTCTGTAGAAAAATTTTTGATAAAAAATGCTTCTATAGAAAAATTTTGATAAAAAAAATTATTGAAAAAAAATTTCTATAGCAAAAATATGTAAAAATATTTTTCTGTAAAAATTTTTGGTAAAAATATTTTTCTATAGAAAATTTTTTTATAAAAATATTGTTCCAAAACATTTTCTATAGAAAAATTTTGTTAAAAAAATTTCCTAAAAGATTTTTGATAAAATAATTTTCTATAGGATAAAAAAATGTTCTTTAGAAAAATTTATATAGAAATTTTTTGATAAAAAAAATTTTCTATCGAAAAAATTTTAATAAAAATATTTTCTATAGAAAAAGTTTTTATTCAAAAAGAAGTGTATTTGCATTTGATCCCAAATCTGTTTCATTTATTTATTAATGTAACAGACCAATTTATTGATAAAAAGCCAAAAAATGTTTGCGGAGAAACCAAATTCCTCGACGCGTTTCGATGGTTGGTTAAGCCATCTCTTCAGGAGGATTATCCCCAATTTAGACAGAAAAAGTTTTTATAAAAAAATTTCCTATAGAAAAAATAGACAAAAATACTTTTCTGTGAAAGTTTTCGATAAAAAATATTTATCTATAGAAAAGTTTTCGGTAAAAATACTTTTATATCGAAGAATTTTCTTAACAAAAAATTTTTTATAGAAAAATTTTCTACAAAATTTTTTTCTAAAGAAAAATTTTCGATAAAAATGTTGTTCTAAAAATTTTTCGATAGAAATATTTTTCTGTAAAATTTTTGATAAAAAAAAAAATTCTACAGAAAAATTTTCTATGGAAAAAAATTTTCTATGGAAAAATTTTTAATAAAAAAATGTTTCAATAGAAAAATTTTCGATAAAATAATTTTCCATAGAAAAATTTGTGAGAAAATAATTTTCCATAGAAAAATTTGTGAGAAAAAAATATTTTTCTATAGAAAAATTTTCTATAGAATTATTTTTTTGTAGAAAAATTTTCTATAGAAAAAATTTTAATGAAAAAATTTTTGATTGAAAAAATGTTTAAAGAAAAATTATAGATAAAAAATTTTCAATAGAAAAATTTTTGATTAAAAATTTTCTATAGAAAAATTTTATCTCTGAAAGATTTTTGATAAAAAATTTTTATCTCTGAAAGATTTTCTATGGAAAATTTTGTCCCTGAAAGAGTTTCTATTGAAAATTTAGTCTCTATAAAAAATTTTTGATAAAAAAATTTTTTATAGAAAAATTTCTGGCAAAAAAATTTTCTTTAGAAAATTTTTTGTTAAAAGACTTTCTATTGAAAAATTTTTGATGAATAAATTTTCTATAGAAAAATTTTGTCTCTGAAAGATTTTCTATAGAAAATATTGTCTCTGAAAGATTTTCTATTGAAAGTTTTGTCTCTGAAAGATTTTGTATTGAAAATTTTGTTTCTATAAAAAAATTTTTTATAAAAAAATCTTCCATAGAAAAATTTGTGATAAAAAAAAATTTATAGGAAAATTTTTGACAGAAAAATTTTCTATGGAAAAATGTTTGATAAAACAATTTTCTATAAACAAATTTTTAAACAAACTTACATACATATTTATTATATGTAAAGGGATATATATTTTCATAAGTAATATTTTGCGATTTAAGCTGTTTAAGCATGTTAGCACATCTTAAACAATAAACTTAATTTAAAATACATACATAATTTTCGAGTTTTGTGCTTTAGTCCGTTTAAGTTAACATTTCGCTCATATATTAGTAATTTACTTCATAGTTAATCGAATGGAGATTGATGAACTAAAAACCATGGACAAAAATGCATCATTGTGTAAAACTCTCCCAGTGATTTATACAGTAACCTATAAACAAAATTTAATCTTTTAACATAACAAAATACTATACATATTTATATATACTTTCTTTCTTTCCCACCCTTTCATTTAACCATACCTATCTACCAATCCATCTATATTATACAACATTGTTTTGGTTTAATTATGGAAAACTATAAAATGCAAAAAAAAAATCCTTTCATTTCATCAACAATCCCTGATTAAAAAAAAAACTACAACAAAACTATCCTGATTTCCACGCCATTAAATTTTATATATAAACATTAACACCAACCAACCACACACATACATTCATGCATACATAAACCAAATAATACCGACATTTATACAAATAAACGAAATTACTCACGTCCACTCCACAACCAACAACAATTGTGCTGTTTTTCTGTTATTTTTATTATTGTTGTTGTATTTTCCTTTTTTATTGTTCCTTTGCTTTATACCTATAACTTTCTTTTATGATTTTGTTACTGTTTCTGTTGTTTTCTAATTTATTTGTTTTGTTTTCAACAGTTCTTGGTCCTGGGATCGCTTAAAGAAAATCTAATCATAAACTTTTCTTTTGTTCTTCTTTCTCTTTTATTTTCGCCGTTTTAAAAAAACACATTTTCTTTTTCATGTGTTTACGTGTGTGGGTTTACAAAAAATAATAAAAACAAAAATCATATTTATTTTATGTTTGATTTGCTTTCTTTGCTAAAATTTAATTTACTCAAACGTACACTTTAACAATAACCGGGGAAAAAAATAACAACAATATGCTCAAACAATAAACTCTAATACAATTAAAATGAAATGGAACACACACACATTGTAACACCAACAAACACATATTCACATGCATACATACATATGCATGTAAAAACTACAACGATATAAAAAAATACAAAACAAATACTAAAACAATCGATGTAACAATAACTCGGATATTGCAAAAAAAAATGGCTTTCTAACAACAACTACAATAAACAACACCTCCATTTAACAACCATTGCCAATAACAACAACTCCACCATCTTTATTATGAACAACAACAACAACAATAACATAAAAAAAAAACAATGTAAACACAAATTTTCTACGGCTTAACATTGTTTTAACTTTATGAACAAAAATACACAACTACTGTTATAAAACAACGAATACCAACACCCTACTACCCACCCTCTCGGTCTCTGCTCGCATTTATTTATTAACTTAACATTCTCTGGGGTCTGGTGTAATTCTCCTACTCTTTCTATTTCTTCCTTCTCGTTCATCTTAACAAATTAAATAATCCCGCAGATCAGAGGTAAAACACAAATTCATTCTAAATCTAAACATTCTAACCTTTTTAATAATAACTAATAACATAATGTAATTAAATTAACTTATTTCATTTATATTTCGAAAAATCCATTTGACCTGTTCTTACACGAACTTATATATATACTATAATTGTTGTAACTTAATTAATTAAATTTATTTGGGGTAAATTCATATGAAAATGTATGATAGAAAAATTGTCTTTAAAATTTTAAGACACAAAAATTTTCTACAAAATTTTTATATAGAAAAATTTTTCTATAAAATTTATATATAGAAAAATTTTTTACAAATTTTTTTTATAAAATATCTTTATAGAAAAATTTTCTATAATTTTTTTTTATAGAAAAATTTTCTATAAAATTTTTTATAGAAAAATTTTCTATAACATTTTTTTATAGAAAAATTTTCTATAAAATTTTTTTTATAGAAAAATTTTCTATAAAATTTTTTTATAGAAAAATTTTCTATAAAATTTTTTTATAGAAAAATTTTCTATAAAATTTTTTTATAGAAAAATCTTCTATAAAATTTTTTTATAGAAAAATTTTCTATAAAATTTTTTTATAGACAAATTTTCTATAAAATTTTTTTATAGAAAAATTTTCTATAAAATTTTTAGTTAGAAAAATTTTCTTTAAAATTTTTATATAGAAAAATTTTCTGTAAAATTTTTATATTGAAAAGTTTTGTATAAAATTTTTATATAGAAAAATTTTCTATAAAATTTTTATATAGAAAAATTTTCTCTAAAATATTTTTATTGAAAAATTTTCTATAAAATGTTTATACAGAAAAATTTATAATATATTTTTTAATATTGAAAAATTTTCTATAAAATCTTTATGTAGAAAAATTTTATAGAAAATTTATAGAAATTTCTATAAAGAAAAATTATCTTAAAAATTTTTAAGTAGAAAAATTTTCTATATATTTTTATATTGAACAACTGTTTATAAAATATTTTAAATTGAAAAATTTTCTTCAAAATTTTTAAATTGAAAAATTTTTTCTATCAAATTTTTATATTAAAATATTTTCTATAAAATTTTTATATTGAACATTTTTTTATAAAATTTTTATACTGAAAAATTTTCTACAAAAAATTTGTTTTAAATTTTTTATATTGAAAAATTTTCTATATATTTTTTATATTAAAAAATTTTCTATAAAATTTTTATACCGAAAAATTTTCTGTACAAAGTTTTTTAAAAATTTTTTATATTCAAAGATTTTCACACAATATTTTTATATCAAAAAATTTATACACAAAAATTTTGTATTGAAAATTTTTCTTTACAAATTTTTCATATTGAAAATGTTCCTAGACAAAATTTTGAAACCAAATTTAATGAAATTCAGATGTAATGAAATATAGTTTTCTATACGTTTTAATATGGTTTTACCCTTTTGTATATATGTAATACCTTTTATTTTAAACTTAATTAAGTATTTAGGTACTAATGCTAATTAATTGCGATTTCCTTTGTAAATATAAATGAAAAGTTTTGAGTTTTTTTTTATTTTATTAAAATATTTTCTTTTAACTTCAAATTGATGTATATTAAGTTTGATACACATTTTTACATTTTTTTTGTAGTTATTTGTATATTAATTAATTGCAGTGAAAGCTTAAATTCTTATGCTGTTAATTGGATGAAGAATGATAATATTTAATGCAAATGAATATTGTTTTTAGTTCTCTATAAATTTTAAATGTCTTAGGCCCCACTAAACTTAAGCCGGTAAGGCCTTAATTTAAAGCTTAAATTTTCCCATGTATCTTCTATAGATATGCGAAATTTTATCGAAATTAGTTTGAGATTTAAGATTTTTTACGGATTATTTTCTTTTTTTGTCTGATTTTACTGGGTAATTATAATTTTTGGTTACACTGTGCGTATACGTAATATTAGAATTGGAATATGAAATAAATATCAAGTATACGTATCCGGTTCCACCCGGGGACATACTTTAAATGAAAAAGTTAAACATATTTTTAATTTTGAAAAATTTTCTTTAAATTTTCAGTTTTGAAAAATTTTCTATAAAATTTTTACATTGAAAAATTTTCTAGAAAATTTTGACAATAAAAAATTTTCTAGAAAATTTTGACAATAAAAAATTTTCTATAAAATTTTGACAATAAAAAATTTTTTATAAAATTTTTTATTGACAAATTTTTCATAAAATTTTTATACAGAAAATTTTTCTTTAAAATTTTTAGAATGAAATATTTTCTATAACATTTTTTTATTGAAAATTCTTCTATAAAATTTTAATATTCAAAAATTTTCTATAAAATTTCTATATTGAAAAATTTTCTAATAAAATTTTATATTGAAAAAGTTTCTTTAAAATTTTTATATTGAAAAATTTTTTCCTAAATTTTTATTTTGAATAAAATTTTTATACTGAAAAATTTTCTTTACAATGTTTATATAGAAATTCTTTTTTTTTTTTTTTGAAAAATTTTCTATAGAAAAATTTTGTTGAAATTTTTGGTTTGAAATATTTTTTACATTAAAAAATTTTCTCTAAAATTTTTGTATTGAAAAATTGTCTATAAAATTTTTATATTGAAATTTTTTTTATAAAATTTTTATGTTGAAAAATTTTCTATTAAATTTTTATATTCAAAAATTTTCTATAAAATTTTTATACTGAAAAATTTTCTATAAAATTTTTATATTGAAAAATTTTCTATAAAATTTTTGTATTGAAAAATTTCCTATAAAATTTTTATATTGAAAAATTTTTTATAAAATTTTTATATTGAAAATTTATATTAAAAAAATTTCTTTAAAATTTTTGTATTGTAAAATTTTAAATAAAATTTTTGTATTGAAAAATTTTTTATAAAATTTTTATATTGAAAAATTTTCTTTAAAATTTTTATATTGAAAAATTTTCTCTAAAATTCTTATATAGAAAATTTTTCTATAAAATTTTTGTATAAAAAAATTTTCTTTAAAATTTTTAATATTGAAAATTTTTTATAAAATTTTTAGTATAGAAAAATTTTGTAAAACTTTTTTATAAAATTTTTATCTAAAAATATTTTCTATAAAATTTTTATATTGAAAATTTTTCTATAAAATATTTATATTTATAAAATTTTTATCTAAAAATATTTTCTATAAAATTTTTATATTGAACATTTTTCTATAAAATATTTATATTTACCATTTTTCTATAAATTTTTATATTGAAAAATTTTCTATTAAATGTTTATATTGAAAAAATTTTCTATAAAATTTTTATATTCAAAAATTTTCTATAAAATTTTTATACTGAAAAATTTTCTATAAAATTTTTATATTGAAAAATTTTCTATAAAATTTTTATATTAAAAAATTTCCTATAAAATTTTTATATTGAAAAATTTTTTATAAAATTTTTATATTGAAAATTTATATTAAAAAAATTTCTTTAAAAGTTTTGTATTGAAAAATTTTAAATAAAATTTTTGTATTGAAATATTTTTTATAAAATTTGTATATTGAAAAATTTTCTTTAAAATTTTTATATTGAAAATTTTTCTCTAAAATTTTTATATAGAAAAATTTTCTATCAAATTTTTGTATAAAAAAATTTTCTATAAAATTTTTAATATTGAAAATTTTTTATAAAATTTTTAGTATAGAAAAATATTGTAAAACTTTTTTATAAAATTTTTATCTAGAAATATTTTCTATAAAATTTTTATATTCAAAATTTTTCAATAAAATATTTATATTTACCATTTTTCTATAAAATTTTATATTGAAAAAATTTCTATAAAATTTTTATATTGAAAAATTTTCTTTATAGAAACATTTTCTATAAAACTTTTGTATAGAAAAAGTTTTTATAAAATTTTTATATTGAAAATTTTTCTATGCAAAATTTTTATATTAAACAATTTTCTATGCAAAACTTTTATATTGAAAAATTTTATAAGAACATTTTCTTAAAAATTTTTGTATTGAAAAATTTTCTGTAAAATTTTTATATTGAAAAATTTTCTTTAAAATAGAAATTTTAGTAAAAAATTTGTATATTGGAAAATTTTGTATAAAATTTTTATATCAAAAGTTTTCTATTTTCAAAAAAAATGTTTATATTAAAAAATGTTTATATTGAGAGATTTTCAATAAAATGTTTATATTAAATATTTTTTATAAATTTTTTTTGTGAAAAAATTTTAATATTGAAAAAAAATTCTACACAAAATTTTTATATAGAAAAATTTTCTAAAAAAATTTTATTTTAAAAAATTTTCTATAAAATTTTTGTGTTGACAAATTTTCTGTAAATAAAATTTATATAAAGAAAATTTTTCATACAAAATTTGTTTATAGAAAAATTTTCTAAAAAATTTTCTTTATAACTTTTATATTGAAAAATTTTCTATAAAATTTTTGAAAATTTTTCTATAAAATTTTTAAAAAATTTTCTTTAAAAATTTTCTATTGACAATTTTTTTGTAAAAAAGTTTCCTTTGAAATTTTTATGTTGAAAAAAAGAGCCTGTCTTATAAATGTTTACTTCAAAAAAGATACTTTTTCTTAAATAATTTTGTTAAATATTTAAAAATTTATTTAATTTTGTATAAGCTATTTGAAATAGAATTTTCTTTTAATAAATATAATACCTACTCTCAAATAAAAAGTAAGATCTAGTTGTATAAATTGCCTAAATTTTGTTTTATATTTTACTTAAATGTTTATCTCACAATTTTCAATCATTTAAACAATTTTATTTTTAAATCCTACTTAGAAAATTGAATTGGAAAAATTTTAACCAAAAACTTATTGCCATAATTTTATAAACTAAAAATCTCTAGTAATTTTTTTTTTTTTTTTTTTTTTTTCATTTACTATTTCCTTTTTGAACTTTTGTTTAATTTACAAACATTTGTACAATAAATAAAAAGTTGTTGTGATAAATTGTTATTTATTAGTTTTAGAATAGAAATAAAAAATAAATTTGAATATAGGTAACCAATAGCACTAGGCAACAGGAAAATTTTCCATAGGTCTTGCTAAATAAATATTAGTTATAAATGAGATGAAGCCTAAAACTAAATTTTATGGTTTAAGATCTTTTCTTAACCTCTAGACAAGTCTCTTTGAAAACTCAAATTATTTTGTTGCCTAGTGTATTTTAAGCAAACATAAAATATTTATAGAAAATCTATAGTAGATTTATGCATATTTTGTAACAATGTTAAAAAAAATATACAACTTAAATATTCAAATATACAAAATACATAACATTTTACTAAAACAAATAAAACTACATACATTTTTCACAGTTGGACATATTATGGCTACATCGTCAACAACGGCGTCTATATCCTTGGTCCTTAACAGTCTGGTAGTTTACAGTTTTTTTACTTTCTTTCCGTTCTCTCTCTCTCTCTCTCTCTCTCATATTATCATAACATACAATACTCGTACCACCTTCTACACACACCTTAACACCTTCTTCAATATATAGTTTAAACATAAATACTTACATTCATATACATATACAAATAGTAGTGAGCAGTTTATCAAAACTTTATAATATACTAGAGTTACAGATTAAGTGAATAACTGTTGAAGTTTGAGCTTATGAATTTTTTTTACGTTGTTTTGTTTTTTATGTTTAACATATTTTTCATATTTTTTAATTTGATCGTGTTGTTTTAAATTTGTATTGTTTTAAACGTTATCTTTGTTTTAATTCTTCCTAATAGACAAAATGACATTTTGAATTTTCTTTGAAATATTAATATATAGCGTATGAGTAAAACTGTTTAATTGTTTTTAGTTAACTGGTTGCGTATAAGCAATATTATGATTGAATAAATAAAAAAATGATTAAGTATACGCTCTAGTTAGCTAAAAAAAACTGTTTTACTCATACGCTGTATATAAACATATCAGTGGAATTGTTATTTTACCCATTTATATATTGAAAATTTCCTATTAATAGTCAATTTTCGAAAAATTTCCTATAAATAGTCAATTTTCGAAAAATTTCCTATAAATAGTCAATTTTTGAAAAATTTCCTATAAATAGTCAATTTTCGAAAAATTTCCTATAAAGGTCAATTTTTGAAAAATTTCCTATAAATAGTCAATTTTCGAAATGAAAAGACAATTTTCAAAAAATTTCCTATAAATAGTCAATTTTCGAAAAATTTCCTATAAGTAGTTAATTTTCGAAAAATTTCCAATAAATAGTCAATTTTCGAAAAATTTCCTATAAATAGTCAATTTTCGAAAAATTTCCTATAAATAGTCAATTTTCGAAAAATTTCCTATAAATAGTCAATTTTCGAAAAATTTCCTATAAATAGTCAATTTTCGAAAAATTTCCTATAAGTAGTCAATTTTCGAAAAATTTCCTATAAATAGTCAATTTTCGAAAAATTTCCTATAAATAGTCAATTTTCGAAAAATTTCCTATAAATAGTTAATTTTCGAAAAATTTCCTATAAATAGTCAATTTTCGAAAAATTTCCTATAAATAGTCAATTTTCGAAAAATTTCCTATAAATAGTCAATTTTCGAAAAATTTCCTATAAGTAGTTAATTTTCGAAAAATTTCCTATAAATAGTCAATTTTCGAAAAATTTCCTATAAATAGTCAATTTTCGAAAAATTTCCTATAAATAGTCAATTTTCGAAAAATTTCCTATAAATTGTCAATTTTCGAAAAATTTCCTATAAATAGTCAATTTTCAAAAAATTTCCTATAAATAGTTAATATGCGAAAAATTTCCTATAAATAGTCAATTTTCGAAAAATTTCCTATAAATAGTCAATTTTCGAAAAATTTCCTATAAATAGTAAATTTTCGAAAAATTTTCTATAAATAGTAAATTTTCGAAAAATTTTCTATAAATAGTCAATTTTCGAAAAATTTCCTATAAATAGTCAATTTTCGAAAAATTTCCCATAAATAGTAAATTTTCGAAAAATTTCCTATAAAGGTCAATTTTCGAAAAATTTCCCATAAATAGTAAATTTTCGAAAAATTTCCTATAAAGGTCAATTTTCGAAAAATTTCCTATAAATAGTCAATTTTCGAAAAATTTCCTATAAATAGTCAATTTTCGAAAAATTTCCTATAAATAGTCAATTTTCGAAAAATTTCCTATAAATAGTCAATTTTCGAAAAATTTCCTATAAATAGTCAATTTTCGAAAAATTTCCTATAAATAGTTAATATGCGAAAAATTTCCTATAAATAGTCAATTTTCGAAAAATTTCCTATAAATAGTCAATTTTCGAAAAATTTCCTATAAATAGTAAATTTTCGAAAAATTTCCTATAAATAGTAAATTTTCGAAAAATTTCCTATAAATAGTCAATTTTCGAAATGAAAAGACAATTTTCAAAAAATTTCCTATAAATAGTAAATTTTCGAAAAATTTCCTATAAATTGTCAATTTTCGAAAAATTTCCTATAAAGGTCAATTTTCGAAAAATTTCCTATAAATAGTCAATTTTCGAAAAATTTCCTATAAATAGTCAATTTTCGAAATGAAAAGACAATTTTCAAAAAATTTCCTATAAATAGTAAATTTTCAAAAAATTTCCTATAAATAGTAAATTTTCAAAAAATTTCCTATAAATAGTAAATTTTCAAAAAATTTCCTATAAATTGTCAATTTTCGAAAAATTTCCTATAAATAGTCAATTTTCGAAAAATTTCCTATAAATAGTCAATTATCGAAAAATTTCCTATAAATAGTCAATTTTCGAAAAATTTCCTATAAATAGTCAATTTTCGAAAAATTTCCTATAAATAGTCAATTTTCGAAAAATTTCCTATAAATAGTCAATTTTCGAAAAATTTCCTATAAATAGTCTATTTTCGAAAAATTTCCTATAAATAGTAAATTTTCGAAAAATTTCCTATAAATAGTCAATTTTCGAAAAATTTCCTATAAATAGTAAATTTTCGAAAAATTTCCCATAAATAGTAAATTTTCGAAAAATTTCCTATAAAGGTCAATTTTCGAAAAATTTCCTAAAAAGGTCAATTTTCGAAAAATTTCCTAAAAAGGTCAATTTTCGAAAAATTTCCTATAAATAGTCAATTTTCGAAAAGAAAAGACAATTTTCAAAAAAATTCCTATAAATAGAAAATTTTCAAAAAATTTCCTATAAATAGTAAATTTTCAAAAAATTTCCTATAAATAGAATAGAAAGAACAATTTTGAAATGAAATCTGTTGATTGTAAAGCTACGGTCACATTGATTAAACATTTAATCGAAATTATCAAATATTTGATCCTCGTAGTCTGACCACAAAATATTTTTGAGGTTCAAACAAGAAACATGTTGATTTGAACAAAACAAAATCATTTGCCAGCAAATAAAAATTTTCCTAATGTGACCACGCAAGAGCAAATATTTTATTAAATTTTGATCAAATAATTATTTAATCTTACAAAATGTTTGTAACATCAAACAGGGGCAAATAACAGCTGAGCATTTGTATTGTTTACTATTCAAACAGAAACAACAACATCAAATTTGAGAAACAACAACATCAATTTTGAGAAACAACAACATCAAATTTGAGAAACAACAACTCAAATATGAGAAACAAATTGCTAGATACACAATTTTGTTTTGAAAAAATTTGATCAAATATTTTTTGGGAAAATATTTAATCTTCAGTGTGACCATTAATAAAACCTGTTTTTTTGTTTATACTTTGAACGTATTTTTTCTGTATTTTATCAAATAAAAATCGTCAAATAAATGTGCAAGTGTGACCACAAATTTTTTATTATATTGTTTTGACAATATTTTACTCAAAATATTTGATTTAAATGTTTAATGAGTCTGACCGTACCTTAAGTTGCTTGGTTTATTTCCAATACTAAACCAATAATATATTTTCTGTGACACATAAAACCAAAAATGTAGCTCGAAGATTAATATTGGAATTCATGACACCAATTTAATTTTTTTTGTCGTTTTCAAAACCAATACCATTGAAATTGGTTTTTATGACACCCCTGTATTTAAGAAATTCCTTATTTTTATAGGAAACTTTTTAAAAATTTCTTATTTTTATAGGAAAATTTTTAAAAATATTTTTTTTTTTCAAAAATTTCCAATTTTTATAGAAAATTTTTAAAAATTTCTTATTTTTATAGGAAATTTTTTAAAAAATTTTCTATTTTTATGGGAGATTTTTAAAAATGTTCCTATTTTAAAAGGAATATTTCAAAATTTTCTTATTTTTATAGGAAATTTTTTAAAATTTCTTATATTTATACATATACGGGAGTTATGGGCAAATGTAAACCGATTTCGCCCAATTTTAAAACCAAAATTTTCGAGGAAATGAAGAAAATTTCAGTGACCTAAGTTCTTTGTTTAGGCCCTTTCATGCCGACAACAGACGGACAGACAGACAAATTGATACACAGACAGACAGACACGCAGACAGAAAGACTGACACACAGACAGACTGGCAGACAGACAAATATATAAATATGTATGTAAGATTCGACTGTTTTAAACTGTATCTGTCTAACAATTGAAAAAAAAGTGTTAGACAACACTGTAATCTAGTGCACTAGACTTTTTATTACAGTTTCCCACTAAAATCGTTTTAATGAAAAAATTTCCTATTTTCTTCAATATCTCACTTTTTATAACATTTAAAAATACTTATAATTTTCATATAAGAATCTTTTTAATTATTATAATTTAATGGTGATAGGTTCAATCTTCTCAAACCTTTATATAGATAAATAAAGTTTTTTATAAATTATTATTATTATTATTTTTCTTTTTTAATATATATTTTTTTTATAAAACCAATATATAAAATGTAGATTTATTTCAATTTTAATCCTTATTATATTAAAAGTTGTATTGCATGACAGGTATTTAAAAAATATACATACATAGTTTACATACATTTAAATATATATTACATTGTTTTTGTAGTAATCACTTTTTACACTAACAAGTAAAAAATAATAATTCAAATTTGTATATATCTTTATACTAATAACTGAGGTAACTTTGCAAAACTTTTTGAGTCAACAAAAACTTTTTAAATAACAGTTGGACTGATAACTTCGTAGGTTAAAAATATTATTTTTTTTTAGATTTAATGTTTAATTTGGTTATTTTCTAGATCGGTACAAAAAATATATCTAGAATTATTTTAATATTTAAATTTTCGACAAAAATATTTTTCTATAGAAAAATTTTCGTAAGAAATATTTTTCTGTAGAAAAATTTTCGTGAGAAATATTTTTCTATAGAAAAATTTTCATAAGAAATATTTTTCTATAGAAAAATTTTCGATAGAAATATTTTTCTATAGAAAAATTTTCGTAAGAAATATTTTTCTATAGAAAAATTTTCGTAAGAAATATTTTTCTATAGAAAAATTTTCGTAAGAAATATTTTTCTATAGAAAAATTTTCTTAAGAAATATTTTTCTATAGAAAAATTTTCGATAGAAATATTTTTCTATAGAAAAATTTGCGATAGAAATATTTTTCTATATATTTTCTATATATTTTTCTATAGATATTTTTCTATAGAAAAATTTTCGTGAGAAATATTTTTCTATAGAAAAATTTTCGTAAGAAATATTTTCGTAAGAAATATTTTTCTATAGAAAAATTTTCGTAAGAAATATTTTTCTATAGAAAAATTTTCGTTAGAAATATTTTTTTATAGAAAAATTTTCGTAAGAAATATTTTTCTATAGAAAAATTTTCGTAAGAAATAATTTTCTATAGAAAAATTTTCGTAGGGAATATTTTTCTATAGAAAAATTTTCGTAAGAAATATTTTTCTATAGAAAAATTTTCGTAAGAAATATTTTTTTATAGAAAAATATTCGTAAGAAATATTTTTCTATAGAAAAATTTTCGTAAGAAATATTTTTCTATAGAAAAATTTTCGTAAGAAATATTTTTCTATAGAAAAATTTTCGTAAGAAATATTTTTCTATAGAAAAATTTTCGATAGAAATATTTTTCTATATATTTTCTATATATTTTCTATATATTTTTCTATAGATATTTTTCTATAGAAAAATTTTCGTGAGAAATATTTTTCTATAGAAAAATTTTCGTAAGAAATATTTTTCTATAGAAAAATTTTCGTAAGAAATATTTTTCTATAGAAAAATTTTCATAAGAAATATTTTTCTATAGAAAAATTTTCGTAAGAAATATTTTTCTATAGAAAAATTTTCGTAAGAAATATTTTTCTATAGAAAAATTTTCGATAGAAATATTTTTCTATATATTTTTCTATAGATATTTTTCTATAGAAAAATTTTCGTGAGAAATATTTTTCTATAGAAAAATTTTCGTAAGAAATATTTTCGTAAGAAATATTTTTCTATAGACAAATTTTCGTACGAAATATTTTTCTATAGAAAAATTTTCGTAAGAAATATTTTTCTATAGAAAAATTTTCGTAAGAAATATTTTTCTATAGAAAAATTTTCGTAAGAAATGTTTTTCTATAGAAAAATTTTCGTAAGAAATATTTTTCTATAGAAAAATTTTCGTAAGAAAAAATTTTCTATAGAAAAATTTTCGTAAGAAATAATTTTCTATAGAAAAATTTTCGTAGGGAACATTTTTCTATAGAAAAATTTTCGTAAGAAATATTTTTCTATAAGAAAATTTTCGTAAGAAATATTTTTCTATAGAAAAATTTTCGTAAGAAATATTTTTCTATAGAAAAATTTTCGTAAGAAATATTTTTCTATAGAAAAATTTTCGTAAGAAATATTTTTCTATAGAAAAATTTTTTTAAGAAATATTTTCTATATATATATAATATATAATATTTTCTATATATTTTTCTATAGATATTTTTCTATAGAAAAATTTTCGTAAGAAATATTTTCGTAAGAAATATTTTTCTATAGAAAAATTTTCATAAGAAATATTTTTCTATAGAAAAATTTTCATAAGAAATATTTTTCTATAGAAAAATTTTCGTAAGAAATATTTTTCTATAGAAAAATTTTCGTAAGGAATATTTTTCTATAGAAAAATTTTCGTAAGAAATATTTTTCTATAGAAAAATTTTCGTAAGTAATATTTTTCTATAGAAAAATTTTCGTAAGAAATATTTTTCTATAGAAAAATTTTCGTAAGAAATGTTTTTCTATAGAAAAATTTTCGTAAGAAATATTTTTCTATAGAAAAATTTTCGTAAGAAAAAATTTTCTATAGAAAAATTTTCGTAAGAAATAATTTTCTATAGAAAAATTTTCGTAGGGAACATTTTTCTATAGAAAAATTTTCGTAAGAAATATTTTTCTATAGGAAAATTTTCGTAAGAAATATTTTTCTATAGAAAAATTTTCGTAAGAAATATTTTTCTATAGAAAAATTTTCGTAAGAAATATTTTTCTATAGAAAAATTTTCGTAAGAAATATTTTTCTATAGAAAAATTTTCGTAAGAAATATTTTTCTATAGAAAAATTTTTTTAAGAAATATTTTCTATATATATATAATATATAATATTTTCTATATATTTTTCTATAGATATTTTTCTATAGAAAAATTTTCGTAAGAAATATTTTCGTAAGAAATATTTTTCTATAGAAAAATTTTCATAAGAAATATTTTTCTATAGAAAAATTTTCGTAAGAAATATTTTTCTATAGAAAAATTTTCGTAAGAAATATTTTTCTATAGAAAAATTTTCGTAAGAAATATTTTTCTATAGAAAAATTTTCGTAAGAAATATTTTTCTATAGAAAAATTTTCGTAAGAAATATTTTTCTATAGAAAAATTTTCGTAAGAAATATTTTTCTATAGAAAAATTTTCGTAAGAAATATTTTTCTATAGAAAAATTTTTTTAAGAAATATTTTCTATATATATATAATATATAATATTTTCTATATATTTTTCTATAGATATTTTTCTATAGAAAAATTTTCGTAAGAAATATTTTCGTAAGAAATATTTTTCTATAGAAAAATTTTCATAAGAAATATTTTTCTATAGAAAAATTTTCGTAAGAAATATTTTTCTATAGAAAAATTTTCGTAAGGAATATTTTTCTATAGAAAAATTTTCGTAAGAAATATTTTTCTATAGAAAAATTTTCGTAAGAAATATTTTTCTATAGAAAAATTTTCGTAAGAAATATTTTTCTATAGAAAAATTTTCGTAAGAAATATTTTTCTATAGAAAAATTTTCGTAAGAAATATTTTTCTATAGAAAAATTTTCGTAAGAAATATTTTTCTATAGAAAAATTTTCGTAAGAAATATTTTTCTATAGAAAAATTTTCGTAAGAAATATTTTTCTATAGAAAAATTTTCGTAAGAAATATTTTTCTATAGAAATTTTTTCTATAGAAAATTTTTTTTTTCTACAAAAAAAAAACTCATGAAGCTTCCCAACTGTAAGATATTCAATTAATAGGTTTTAGAAAAAAATTGTTTAACTTTTTAATTAATATAATTAATTAAATAATTAACCTTTTTTTACGTTTTGACAATTTACCTCGGATATGTAAAATTCACGTATTATATTTAATGTAAACAATTAAAGCAAATATTTCATTACAAACAACTCAATTCTTAGAACTGATTAAAATTACTAATAAATTTTTTTGTTTTTATTTTACAATTTTTTCGCAGGAGGAATATTGATGATGATGAAACCACCGTGTAAAAAAATGATCAATAATTTACAAAACAAGCCATGATAATATAATTCAATAGAAATGTATTAAATAATAATATAACCTTTAAAAAAAACTATGTAGCAGTTAAACTGTATGTATGTAATTTTTTCAGTATAAAGAATTAATATCCTGTGAAATTTACAAAACAAAAAAATTGGAAAAAATTTAATCACTTTAAAATAAGGCCATATTTTATGTATTTATGTCACGAAAATCAACAAGTATTTGGTAAAAAATATAAAATAGAATTGCATTAAAATTAACTTTAAAAAGCCAGGATGTGTATAAAACTATATTTAATAAACATTAAAATGATTGAACTTTTTGTGCTATATTTTATGAACAAAAATTAAAAAAAAAATAAATTTACTTATCAGTTAAAGTCAAAATAAAGTTGATGATAAAATATATAACAATTCAGAATAATTTATTGAAAAAAAAAACCATGAAAGAAACAAACATGACAAATAAATACAAACAAAAAAAATATAAATAATATAAAATATTTATAATATAAAGTTATATGGTACTTGTAGTTAGCTAGAGATGTTTAATATGAAATATAAAAGAAGCAAACTTTGTTTAAGGAAATGTTGCTATACAAAATGTTTATATACATTTGCTGCTAACAGTGATAACACTAGGCAACTATACTTTCTCTTTCCCTCTTAAAGTTACACTATGTTTATATAACGTGCTAGGCTCCCATAAGTACAAAAACATTCAAAATCTGGGATTCCAGAAATTTTTCGTGAAAAATCGGCTTATTTTTCCAAAAAAAATCAGCATTATCTGCACTAAATTTTCAGAAATCGGCAAAAAATTGGAATTGTCAAAAAATATATCACAAAAATAGCCAAACACTAAAAAAATATTCATGTAAATTTTTTCTATAGAACAAATTTTATTATGAAAATTTTTCTAAAAGAAAAAAATAATATTGAAAATTTCTCTAAACAAAAAAATTTATATAGAAAATTTTTTATAAAAAAAAATTGTATATCAAAAATTTTTCTATACAAAGAATCTTATATTGACAAATTTTTTATACTTAAAATGTTTATGGAACATTTTTCTATACAAAAAATTATATCTGGAAAATTTTATGTTAAAAAATTTTTCTGTACTAAAAATTGTTATTGAAAATTTTTCTCTACAAAAAATTTATATTGAAATTTTTTCCATACAAAAATTTTATGTTGAAAACTTTTCTATACAAAAAATATGGAATATGATTAAAATTTTTCTATGCAAAAAAATTAATATGAAAATTTTTATGTTGAAAATTTTTCTATACTCAAAAATTTTTATGGCAAATTTTTCTATACAAAAAAATTGTTTGATCAAAATTTTTCTATACAAAAAATATTGAAAATATGGAAAATTTTTCTATACAAAAAAATTTTACTTAGAAAATTTTTAATGGAAATTTTTCTATACAAAAAGTTTTTATGGAAATTTTTTAAATACAAAAAAAAAATTTGATGAAAATTATTCTATACTCAAAAATCTTTATGGAAAATTTTTCTATACAAAATATTTTATATGGAAAATTTTTAAATACAAAAAATTAATATGAAAAGTTTTATGTTGAAAATTTTTCTATACGAAAAATTTTTATGGAAAATTTTTCTATAGAAAAAATTTTATTTGGAAAATTTTTGAATACAAAAAAATTTTTTGATTAAATTTTTTCTATGTAATAGGTATATAAAAATTTTTCTATACCAAACATTTTTTTTATGGAAAATTTTATGATGAAAAATTTTCTATACTAAAAATTTTTATGGAAAATTTTTCTATACAAAAAATTTAATATGAAAAATTTTATGTTGAAAATTTTTTTATACTCAAAAATTTTTATGGAAAATTTGTAAATACAAAAAAAAATTTTGATGAAAATTTTTCTATCCAAAAATTTTTTATAGAAAATTTTATGTTGAAAATTGTTCTTTTTTTTAATGGAAAAATTTTCTGTACAAAAAATTTTATATGGAAAACTTTGAAATACAAAAAAAATTTTTAATGAAATTTTTTCTATAGAAAAAATATGTAATATATGAAAAATTTTTCTATACAAAATTTTTTTATGGAAAATTTTATGTTGAAAATTTTTCTATACTAAAAATTTTATGTTGAAAATTTTTCTATACTAAAAATTTTAATAGAAAATTTTTCTATACCAAAAATTTTTATGGAAAATTTGTAAATACAAACAAATTTTTTGATGAAAACTTTTATGTACAAAAAATATGTAATATATGAGAAATTTTTCTATACAAAAAATTTTTTTTATGGAAAATTTTATGTTGAAAATTTTTCCATACCAAAAATTTTTATGGAAAATTTTTCTGTACGGAAAATTTTATATGGAAAATTTTTCTATACAAAAAATTTAATACGAAAAATTTTATGTTGAAAATTTTTCTATACTCAAAAATTTTTATGAACAATTTTTTTTTATAAGGAAAATTTAAAAAAAAAAAAAAAGTTTTTGATTAAAATTTTTCTATACAAAAAATATGTAATATATAAAAAATGTTTCTATACAAAAAATTTAATATGAAAAATTTAATGTTGAAAATTTTTCTAAACTCAAAAATTTTTATGAAAAATTCTTCTGTGCAAAAAATGTTATATGGAAAATTTTTAAATACAAAAAAATTTTTTGATAAAAATTTTTCTATACAAAAAAATAATTAGGGAAATTTTATGTTGACAATTTTTTTATATCCAAAAATTTTTATGGAAAATTTTCTATACAAAAAATTTTATATGGAAAATTTTTCTATACAAAAAAATTTTTCATGAAAATTTTTCTATACAAAAGCAAGTAAGAAATTGGTACAGTCGGTCAAGCCCGACCATACGATACCCTTCAAACCTAAGGTCAAAGATGTTCTGTTTCCTGTATAAAGAAAATATTTGCTAACTATTTAAGCTGTTTTCGTCATTTGGACTTATATGAGAACTAGGGTCAAATGTGGACTGATTATCTCAAAATTTTTAAAATTTATTACAGTTTTTACAAAAATTATGTATCTTCAAGATTCTCATTATCTTGAGATTTATCAGCGTTTTGGAGATTTTTGTCTTATTTAGTGCGTTTTGATAGAAGAGTTTGTATGGGAGCTATGGTCAAATGTGGACCGATTTCAACGAAATTTGGTACAGTGATTTTGTTTTGCACAAGCAGTGTTTGTTTTAAATTTCATGAAAAAACATTGATATTTATGAGCAAAATATCAATTTCTTGAAGTGGGACCTATGGGAGGTACCATAAATAATAGACCGATTTTGATGGATTTTAACTGTCAAGAAGATTATCTGTGCCAAATTTCATCAAATTATTTTTACACTTACGACCTGTACTTTGATTTCTTGGTTTACATGGGGGTCCAGCCGGATGGACGGGCGGACTGACATCGCTAAATCGACTCAAAAATGGATTCTAAGCCTATTGGGTCTAAAAGCTGGGTCTAAGAGAAATATTTCTATGCGTTACTTACATCAGCATAAACTTATAATACTCTTTCCACCTATGATGGTGAAGGGGTATAAATATGGTCACACGTCTATTTATTAAATCAGAAAAGAGCTCCACTAATTTTGGTTGAAATTCGTTGACTTCTTGGGATACCTGTCTTGGGCCCCAATTTTTCACATTTTTTTAATGTATAAGCCACAATTCTCAAGAAAATTTAAAAAAAAATCGACACACGTCTGTTAATTAAGTCAAGAAAGAGCTCTACTAATTTTGATTGTCGAATAAGTCGACTTCTTGGGGTATCTGCCTTGGACTCCCATTTTTCACCTATTTTGCTTCTTAATGTACAATCCGCAATTCTCAACAGAATTTGATGAATTTCGATAAACGAATATTAATTAAATCAAAATAGAGCTCTACTAAATTTGGTTGAAATAAGTAGACTTCGTGAGGTACCTGCTTTAGATCTCCATTTTTCTCCTATTTTTCTTCTTAATGTACAATCCGCATTTCTCAACAGAATTTGATGAAATCTGAAACACGTTTATCAATTGATTCAAGAATGAGTTATACTAATTTTGGCTGAAATGAGTAGACTCCTTGGGGTACCTGCTTTGGACTTTCATTTTTTTGCCTATTTTTGATGAAATTATAAATACTTCTATTAATTAATTCAAAAAAGAGCTCTACTTACTTTAGTTTAAATTAGCCGACTCCTTGGAGTACCTGTCTTGGCCCCCCATTTTTCACCTATTTTTCTTCTTAATGTACAACCCGCAATTCTTAAGAAAATTCGATGAAATTCTACACACGTCTATTTATTAACCCAAAAAAAGAGTTATACTAATTTTGCTTGAGATCCCTTGCCTCTTTGAGGTACCTGTCTTGGCCCCCCATTTTATCACTTATTTTTGTTCTCAATGTATAAGCCGGAGTTTTCAACAGATTTTAGTGACAAAGAGCTCTACTTATTTTGGTTCACTCCTTAGGCACCTGCTTTGGACCCCCATTTTTCACGTATTTTTCTTCTCAACATAAAAGCCGCAATTATCAACAGTATTTGATATTTTGATGGGACACATTTACTAGTTGGTCCGAAAAAGAGCTCTACTAATTTTGGTTAAAATCCGTTGACTCCTTGGGGTACCTCCCTTGAACTTAAACTTAAATGCAATTCGATTAAAAAATTCAGCCTAAACTACTGCAACACTTTTTGCTTAAATTATGCATAACAATTTACTGAGGCCCTATGCTCCACTGGGAGTCAAGGATAACAGAAGAAGAAGAACAATTTATGTGACTTTTTTTAGAAAATTTTCAACTTTGTTCTAGGATTGAAAAATGTCGATGGTTTTGTTTCGCTCAATCTAAAGAAAAGACTTTCGCCTTTCACGTGGTTATGGTGAGAGCAGCGAGCAAAACCAAGCCAATGTAATTTTTGTCCAAAGAAAAACGAAAACACTGAATTTTGTATAGCTTTTTTATTTCATGCTATCTCCTAAACTATATACGAGATTAAGTTATTTTCTTTTAATGCAATTCCATTAAAAAGTTCAGCCTAAACTACTGCAACACTTTTTGCTTAAATTAGGTATAATTATTTACATGACTTTTTTCAGAAAATTATCAACTTTGTTCTAGGATTGAAAAATGTCGGTGATTTTGTTTCGCTCAATCTAAAAAAAAGACTTTCGCCTTTCACGTGATTATAGTGGGATCACCGATCAAAATCAAGAAAATTTTGTTTTTGTCCAAAGAAAAACGAAAACACTGAATGTTGTAGAGCTTTTTTAATTTCCTGATATCTCCTAAACCATAAACGAGATTAAGTTTTTTTCTTATTTGTTAGCTCGTTGCATCAACGGGGGTTAACATAGTTCCACGATGTCCACAGTTGAGCTAAATGATAACCAAGATAAGTCTGGCTTACCAAGTTAAGACCAATCAGAACCGTTGCTTCGTATCCCCTACATCAAGCATTTTCTATATTTGTGAAAAACAGAAATATTTTATTCGGTTTAAGAGGTGCGGGTAATGTGGTATACTTTTTTTTCAAAATTTATATTTTTTGTCCGATACAAAATGGAATGATTTTAGTGTAATTTTATTTCTATCATTTTTGGAACCGAACACATTAAAATGAATAAAATAATCTTCAAATTCTTCTAATTTTGTTGCCTGGTGTTATACATATGTATATAACTAAACTTATTTATACTAAATGTTTCAAAACTATATTGTTTATAAACAAAACTGCTTAACCATATGTTGCTAGACATTTTCAAATCAATTGCTAAATGTTGACAAATTTATTGAAGCTAATGAGAAAAAAAACAACACACAATGGGTTAAAAGCAAAAATTTATTTGACAAAATGTTTCACTCAAAACAAATATAATTTTTCATAAAAATTATGTTCTCAGTAAACAATTCTATTTATATTTACATTAAAGTATATGTATATATATATAAATTTTATATTAAAGCTTAACTGAAAAATGTATACTTAAGTTATAGTTAAGTTACATAAATACAAACATATTAATTTAAATCTAAACAAAATTGTATAATTTTGAAATTTAAAAAAATTAATTTATTTTAGAATGAGTAAAAAAGAAATTCTTTTTAAGTCTGACTGATTTTGATTTTCATGTAAATTAAAATTGAATAGTTTTTTTTTAAATATTAGATACTCGTATCTTTAATTACATTTAAGTAGACCTTAAAGGTAGAAACACAATTGGGACGAATGACTAATTTCGTCCAGCACGGCGAATTCGGATTCAAAAATTCTTGTAAATTCGTCCATTGAACACATTTGGGACGAATAAACGTTGTTGACGCCATTTTTGTTGATTTCTTATTTGCACAAATTACTTTCACTTTCGAACATATCGCGCACTCACAACATTTGCAATTTTTTTTTATTTTATTCTTTTATTATTACACAAGATTATTACATTTAAATAATTTTATTTAAAATAAATATTTTTTGTTTACATTTTATAAGGTGACCATATATAACAAGAACACATATAATTTCTAATATTTTACAACGGAAATAGAAATACAGCCACTCTAATCCATTTAAGTTGTTGTTCGTCTGCGTATGAAATAGAAATAAACCTATCGCAATGTTCGATACGTACGACGAATTTCGTCGTACGCATCAATTGTGAGCACACTCATATAAGCCTATATTTTCTATTTCTAATGACGAATATTCGTTCCGAAAAATTGGTCGTTCGTTCCAATTGTGTTTCATACTTAAGTTTATGTTTAAGCCAACATTTTTTATTTTAATATAAAACCATATAAAATTTGTCCAAGTGATTTAAAGCAAGATGGATTACATATATATATGTATATCATGAAGAAGAGAATTCCCTTTCAAATAATAGGGGAATTTATTTATCGCGAAAAATAAGCATACGGGGAAGTTTAATTCCCTACTACTACCCTATATGTTCTATTTAGACCACTTTCCACATTTAAAATTTGTCTAAATATAATAAAATTTTTGCTGTTGACCAGTGTAATTTTTTTATAACACTGGTCAACATTACATTTCAGTAAAACAATTTTTTTATATATTTGGTCCCACAACTACAAATACACCAAAAATTTTACGTTGTTTTTTTATTTTTTTTTTTTTCTAAAATTTTGAGTTTTTTGAAGAGTTTGTAAAAAATATCATTTATTGAAAACGACTTATCCAATTTTATTGAAATGGATAAAGAACAAAATTTCCCTTAACTTTTACTAACACAAGTTTTTTGCATGGTCAACGGTTTTAGAGTTATGTACATTACAATTTAATTTCCGAAATTGAGATTTTGACCATAAATTTTTGTTTATTTTAACGTAATCAAATTAAAAATAAAAAAAAATTCTATAGAAAATTTTTAGATAACAAAATATTTCTATAGAAAATTTTTTTATATAAAAATTAAAAAAAGGTTTTTTTCAAAAATTAGGGGATAGAAAAATTTTTCGACAGAAAAATTTTCTATAGAAAAAGGTTTATATTGAAAATTTTCTATAAAAAAATGAACATTTTTCATAGAAAATTTTTCTATAAAAAGATTTTTTATATCAAAAAATTTTTTAAAAACTTTTATATCGAAAAAATTGTATCAAAAAATAACAAAATAGTGGGGATGAAAAATGTTTCGTTTTGTTCAGTCGATAATCTACGCTTTTACTTATGGCTTATGAACAAAATTCTGAAAACTTTTGTTTGTAAACTTAGTAATAATGCGAGGTTTTCGATCTGTCTAAATTGGGGATAATCCTCCTGAAGAGATGGCTTAACCAACCATCGAAACGCGTTGAGGAATTTGGTTTCTCCGCAAACATTTTTTGGCTTTTTATCAATAAATTGGTCTGTTACATTAATAAATAAATGTAACAGATTTGGGATGAAATCTTTTTGGAAAAAAATTTATTTAAATTTTTCTATATAAAACTTTTTCAAAATGAAAATTTTCTGTAGAAAATTTTTTAATATATAAAAAATTTTTCTATGTAAAAATTAATAAAAGGTTCTTTCAAAAATTATGGATTAAAAAACAATTTTCTATAGAAAATTTTTCGATATAAAAAGTTTTTTATATAGAAATTTTTCTATAGAAAATTTGTCTATATAAAAAATTTTTATAGAAAATTTTATATCGAAAAAAATTTTCTATAGAAAATTATAAGAATTTTACATAAAATATTTAGAAAATTGTTCAAATTAAAAATTGTCTGTAGAAAATTTTAGAAATTTTCTCTATAAAAATTTATATAAAAAATTTTTTGATATAACAATTTTTTTATATAAAAATTTTTCTATAGAAAAATTTTCTAAAAAAAAATTTATAGAAATTTTTATATCGAAAAAATTTTATACTGAAAAATTTTCTATAGAAAATTTTTCTTTATAAGAATTTTCCATAAACAATTTTTTTAGAAAATTTTTCAATTTAAAAATTTTCTATAGAAAATTTTAGAAATTTTCCCTATAAAAATTTATATAAAAAATTTTTCGATGCAAAAATTTTTCAATAGAAACATTTTTCTATAGAAAATTGTTCAATATAAACATTTTTCTATACAAAATTTTTCGATATAAATTTTCTATAAAAAATTTCTCAATATCAAATTTTTTATAGAAATTTTTATATCGAAAAAATTTTATATTGAAAAATTTCTATATAAGAAAATTTCTATAAAAAATGTTTTTTAGAAAATTGTTCAATGTAAAAATTGTCTGTAGAAAATTTTAGAAATTTTCTCTATAAAAATGTATATAAAAAATTTTTCGATATAACAATTTTTTTATATAGAAATTTTTCTATAGAAAAATTTTCTAAAAAAAAATTTATAGAAATTTTTATATCGAAAAAATTTTATACTGAAAAATTTTCTATAGAAAATTTTTCTTTATAAGAATTTTCTATAAACAATTTTTTTAGAAAATTTTTCAATTTAAAAAATTTCTAAAGAAAATTTTAGAAATTTTCCCTATAAAAATTTATATAAAAAATTTTTCGATACAAAAATTTTTCAATAGAAACATTTTTCTATAGAAAATTGTTCAATATAAACATTTTTCTATACAAAATTTTTCGACATAAATTTTCTATAAAAAATTTCTCAATATCAAATTTTTTATAGAAATTTTTATATCGAAAAAATTTTATATTGAAAAATTTCTTTATAAGAAAATTTCCATAAAAAACGTTTTTTAGAAAATTGTTCAATGTAAAAATTTTCTGTAGAAAATTTTTCAATATTAAGTTTTTTCGATATAAAAATTGTTCTATAAACAATTTTTCGATATAAAAATTTTTCTACAGACAATTTTTCGATATTAAAATTTTTATACAGAAAATTTTTCGATATAAAAATTTTTATACAGAATTTTTTTCGATATAAGACTTTTTATACAGAAAATCTTTCGATACAAACATTTTTCTATAGAAAATTTTTCAATATAAACATTTTTCTATAAACAATTTTTCGATATATAAAGTTTTTTCGATATAAAAATTTCTATAAAAAATTTTTCGATATAAAAATTTTTCTACAGAAGATTTTTCAATATAAAAATTTTTCTGTAGAAAATTTTCTATAGAAAATTTTTCAATATAAAAATTTTTCTATAGAAAATTTTTCGATATAACAATTTTTCTATGGAAAATTTTTCAATATAAAAATTTCTATAAAAAATTTTCTATAGAAAATTTTTCGATATAAAAATTTTTCTATAGAAAATTTTTCAATATAAAAATTTTTCTATAGAAAATTTTTCGATATAAAAATTTTTCTATAGAAAATTTTTCGATATAAAAATTTTTCTATAGAAAATTTTTCGATATAAAAATTTTTCTATAGAAAATTTTTCGATATAAAAATTTTTCTATAGAAAATTTTTCGATATAAAAATTTTTCTATAGAAAATTTTTCGATATAAAAATTTTTCTATAGAAAATTTTTCGATATAAAAGTTTTTCTATAGAACATTTTTCAATATAAAAATTTTTCTATAGAAAATTTTTCAATATAAAAATTTTTCTATAGAAAATGTTTCAATATAAAAATTTTTCTATAGAAAATGTTTCAATATAAAAATTTCTATAAAAATTATCTATAGAAAATTTTTCGATATAAAAATTTTTCTATAGAAAATTTTTCGATATAAAAATTTTTCTATAGAAAATTTTTCGATATAAAAATTTTTCTATGGAAAATTTTTCAATATAAAAATTTCTATAAAAATTTTTCTATAGAAAATTTTTCAATACAAAAATTTCTATAAAAATTTTTCTATAGAAAATTTTTTGACATAAAAATTTTCTATAGAAAACTTTTCGATATAAAAATTTTTCTATAGAAAATTTTTCGATATAAAAATTTTTCTATAGAAAATTTTTCGATATAAAAATTTTTCTATAGAAAATTTTTCGATATAAAAATTTTTCTATAGAAAATTTTTCGATATAAACATTTTTCTATAGAAAATTTTTCGATATATAAATTTTTCTATAGAAAATTATTTGACATAAAAATTTTTCTGTAGAAAGTTTTTCGATATAAAAATTTTTCTATAGAAAATTTTTCAATATAAAAATTTTTCTAAAGAAAATTTTTCGATATAAACATTTTTCTGTAGAAAATTTTTCGATATAAAAAGTTTCGACATAAAATTTTTCGATATAAAAATTTTTCTATAGAAAATTTTTCAATATCAAAATTTTTCTAAAAAAAATTTTTGATATAAAAATTTGTCTATAGAAAATTTTTCAATATAAATTTGTTTTCTACAGAAAATTTTTTGATATAAAAATTTGTCTTTAGAAAATTTTTCGATTTTTGCAATAATTATTTTTTATGAATTTTTAAAAAATTAAAAATTTAAATTTTTCATAAAAAAATGTTTTTTTTTTAGTTTGAAGTGCAAATAACTCAAAATCCGTTTAACATATAAAAAAATTGTTCTAAAGCGACTTCAGGAAAATTTTATCCACTATTTTATTCCATGACTTACAGCAAAATCGAATAACCTGTTCCAAAGATATGATAAAAACGATGGAGGAGCCTCTTCGAAAATATCAAATTTTTGAAAAAAAGGAAAATATTAAAAAATCAAACAATTAATAAAAAAAATTCGACCATTTTCATAATGAAAAGACCATAACGAATATTAAGAAATATAGTGGAAATAAAATGTAAACGAAAAACTTGAATTGTGTTACTTAAGATCTAAGCTTCACCAAAAACTCTATAATATAAAGATATTGCACTTCCATACATTAATTTGCCGTATGTCTACAGAAAAATTTTTGTTAAAAAAAAATTTCTATAAAAAATTTTCTATAGAAAAACTTTTAGTAAAAAAAAAATTATATAGAAAATTTTTTTATAAAAAAAATTTCTATAGAAACATTTTTATAAAAAAAAAATTCTATAGAAACATTTTTATAAAAAAATTTTCTATAGAAAAATTTTTGATAAAAAAATTTTCTATAGAAAAATTTTTGATAAAAAAATTTTCTATAGAAAAATTTTTAATAAAAAAATTTTCTATAGAAAAACTTTTGAAAAAAAAACTTCTCCATAGAAATATAAATAGAAATATTTTTTATCAAAAGAAATTTTTTATAAAAATTTTTTAGAAAATTTTTCTATAGAAAAAAATTTGTCTATGAAAAATAAAAGAATTCTCTACAGAAAAACTTCTGATAAAAACAATTTTAAAACAATAGAAATATTTTTTATCAAAAGAAATTTTCTATAAAAAATTTTTTGAAAATTTTTCTATAGAAAAAAATTTTTCTATAAAAAATAAAAAAATTTTCTTTATATAAATTTTTTGGTAGAAAAATTTTTTTTAAGAAAAATTTTTTTACAAATTTTTGTCCAAAAAATTTCTTAAGAAAAATTGATAAAAAAATTTTTATTGGAAAATTTTTATTAAAAAAAAATTTCTATACAAAAATTTTTGATAAAAAATTTTCTACAAAAAATTTTTATTAAAAAACATTTTCTATAGAAAAATGTTTGATAAAAAACTTTTCTATAGAACAATAGAAATATTTTTTTAATCAAAAGGAATTTTTTTAGAAAATTTTTCTATAAAAAAATTTTTTCTATGAAAAATAAAAAAAAAATTCTATAGAAAAACTTCTGATAAAAAAATTTTAAAACAATAGAAATATTTTTAATCAAAAGAAATTTTTTATACATTTTTTTTAGAAAATTTTTCTATAGAAAAAAATTTTTCTAAGAAAAATAAAAAAAAAATTATGTAAAAAAAACTTCTGATAAAAAAATGTTCTTTATAAAAATTTTTTGATAGAAAAATTTTTTTTAGAAAAATTTTTTTTAGAAAAATTTTCTCAAAAATTCTTTAGAATAATTTTTGATAAAAAAAATTTCTTTAAAATAATTTTTGTTAAAAAAATTGTTTATAGAAAAATTTTCGATCAACAAATTTTCTACAGAAAACTTTTGATAAAAAATTTTCTATATAAAATTTTTGATAAAATAATTTTCTATAGAAAATTTTTGATAAAAAAAAATTGATAAAAAAATTTTCTGTAGAAAAAATTTTTGGCAAAAAAATGTTCTATAGAAAAATCTTTGATAAGGAAATTTCTATAAAAAAATCTTTGATAACAAAAGTTGTCTATAGATAAAAAAATTTTTCTATAGAAAAAGTTTTGATAAAAAAATTTTCTATAGAAAAATTTTTGATAAAAAAATTTTCTACAGAAAAATTAAAAAAAATTTTGTTAAAAAAATTTTCTATAGAAAAATTTTTGATAAAAAAATTTTCTATAGAAAAATTTTTGATAAAAAAATTTTCTATAGAAAAATTAAAAAAAAATGTTTCTATAGAAAAATTTTTGTTAAAAAAATTTCTATAGAAAAATTTTTGATAAAAAATTTGTATAGAAAAATTTTTTTTCTATAGAAAATTTTTAATAAAAATGTTTCTATAGAAATTTTTTTATCAAAAAAATTTCTTTAGAATAATTTTTGATAACAAAAATTCTTATAGGAAATTTTTTGATAAAAAAATTTCCATAGAAATATTTTTGATAAAAAAATTTTATAAAAAAATTTCTATAGAAAAATTTTTCATAAAAAAAAATTCTATAGAAATATTTTTGATAAAAAAAATTTTCTATCCAAAAATTTTTGATAAAATATTTTAAACTGAAAAATTTCTGACAAAAAAATTTTCTATAGAAAAATTTTTAATTAAAAATTTTTCCATAGACAAATTTTTTATAATAAAATTTCTATAGAAATATTTTTGATAAAAAAATTTCCATAGCAAAAATTTTTGATAAAAAAATTTTTTAAAGACAAATTTTCAATAAATTTTCTATAGAAAAATTTTTAATAAAAGAATTTCTATAGAAAAATTTTGGATAGAAAAAATTTCTATAGAAAAATTTTGGATAGAAAAAATTTCTATAGAAAAACTTTTGATTGAAAAATTTTCTATAGAAAATTTTTTTCTGATAAAAAAATTTTCTATCTAAAATAAAATAATAAAAAGATTTTCTATAGAAAAATTTTTTATAGAAAAATTTTTTAAAAAAAATTTTTCGAGAATACAATTTTTTTAAAGAATTTTAAATTTCTTCTGCTTTAAGTAAAAAAAATAATTTTGTAGCATAGTGTTCTTAAGGGCATTTTCATTATCATTTAGTTACAAAAAATACTCAATTTAATTTCGGTGATATTATACATATTTTATTTTGTATGTAGTTATTAAAAGAACAATAATTTTTTTTCATTTCTATTTAGAAAGTGTTTTTTGTTTAAATTTTAGTTAAACTTCAAGTTTTATGTTGTTTTAGTTAAAAAAATATAATTTTTTTAAAAATATTTGTATTTAATTTATATATGTACTACTTTTTTTAAATAAATAAGTTTTATCTTTGCATACGGGGTTTGCAATTTATGTTTCGAGATTAAAACTAATGCTGCCATTTGGGAAATGATGTTTCTATATTTAAGTTGGTTATTTTTACGTATATTAGTCAAGACGAAAGGTATTTCTGTTGTTTTTAAATGATCTCCAAAATATGAATTTTGAAAATATTCACCGCTTCTCATAATTATTTTTGTTATTTTTGGGAATTATGGATTTAAAATCCCAATTGCTCAAAAAGTCCCTGCTGTCTAACAATATTTAGAAGGCCATAGAATCTTCAGTTTCCAGATGACGACAATAGTATTGCCCAAACTCAAAACATAAAATGCTACCCTCGTATTATATTTTATTATTATTTTATTCAAATAAATCCTATTTTTTATTCTCTCAAATAAAATTTGCTGCAATATTTGCTTAAATCAAACGAATTAAAAAAAACCTGCAATTTTTTACAATAATACATTCATTCCATTTATGCATTTAATAAAAATGATAACAAAAAACATAAAATATGTTATAATATTATATAAAAAAAAAGAAAATGTTAAATTTACAAACAAAATCAAACAAATAAAAATGAAAAATAGTATTTCATTGTATATGTATTCATCAACTTTCGCACATGCAGACATACACACATATGTACATGTGTGATCTACACAAACATACATTTTCATATATTTATCATTCCATTGATTAAAAAAAAACGTTACAATGAAATATTCAAATAAATTGACACAATGTACAATATTTAATTTAAATAAAATGAAAATGAAACAAACAAAACAAAAATAACAATAAAATTACTCATGTTCGATACACATTTTGAATTGAATTGAATTTAAATAAATAAATATTAAAAACAAAAAAAAAAGTATAAATGTTAATATCAGAAAATTTATTTATAAAGAAGATATTGAGCTATTTATGTATATTTAAGAAACAAATAAATGTAAATTAAACAAACAAAAAAATATAATATATATATACATATAAATAAAAGTATTTAATGAAAAGAATAACGAATTATATTGTTTTATTATAGATCAAAATATTGGCAATAATCATGTATTAACCCTTTCGTGACCAGAGTTGCCTTAAGGCACTATAACAAAAGTTCAACCTCAACACTTTCTAAAGAAAATTTTTTATCAAAAATTTTTCTATAGAATTTTTTTTTATCAACAATTTTTGATTAAAAATGTTTCTAGAGAAAATTTTTTTAACAAAAATTTTTCTATATAAAATTTTTTTTATCAATAATTTTTCTATAGAAAATTTTTTTATTAAAAATTTTATATAGAAATTTTCTAGAAAATTTTATTATCAAAAATTTTTGTATCAACAAATTTTTTTTGTTATCAAAAAAGTTTCTATAGAAAATTTTTTTGTCAAAATTTTTTTTTTCAAAAATTCAGAAATTTTTTTATCAAAAGTTTTTTTTTAATTTTTCTATAGAAATTTTTTTATCAAAAATTGTTCTATAAAAAAATTCTTTTATCAAAAATTTTTCAATAGAAAATTTTATCAAAAATATTTCTATAGAAAATTTTTTTAACAAAAGTTTTTCCAAGAAAAATTTTTTTATTAAAAATTTTTATATAGAAAAATTTTTTATAAAAAATTTTCTATAGAAATTTTTTTTAACAAAAATTTTTTTATATAAAATTTTATCAATAATCTTTTTATAGAAAATATTTTATCACAAATTTTTTTATCAAAAATTTTTCTATAGAAAATTTTTTTATCAAAAATTTTTCTATATAAAAATTTTTATCAAAAATTTATCTATCGAAATTTTTTTGAATAAAATTTTTATGTCAAAAACTTTTTTTTTTATCAAAAATTTTTCTATAGAATTTTTTTTTATCAGAGATGTTTTTATAGACAATTTTTTTGGGGAATTATTAAAATTTTTTATCAAAAATTTCTCTATAGAAAATTTTTTATCAAAAATTTTTCTATAAAAAATTTTTTATCAAAAACATTTCTATCAAAAATTTTTTATCAAAAATTTTTCTATAAAAAATTTTTTTATCAAAAAATTTTCTATAGAAAAATTTTTTTATTAAAAATGTTTCTATAGAAAATGTTTTTATTAAAAATGTTTCTATAGAACATTTTTTTATCAAAAATTTTTCTATAAAAAATTTTTCTGTACAAAATTTTTTTATCAAACATTTTTTATAGAAAATTTTATTATCAAAAATGTTTCTATAGAAAAAATTTTTCTATAGAACATTTTTTTTTTTATCAAAAATTTTTCTATAGAAAAATATTTTTATCAAAAATTTTTCTATAGAAAAATATTTTTATCAAAAGAAAATTCTTTTTATCAAAAATTTTTCTATAGAAAATTTTTGTGTCAAATATTTTTCTATAGAAAATTTTTTTATCACAAATTTTTCTATAGACAATTTTATTATCGGAAATGTTTATTAGATAAAAAAATTTTCTATAGAAACATTTTTGATCATAAAATTTTCTATAGAAAATTTTTGGTAAAATTATTTTCTTTAAAAAAATTTTGAGTTAAAAAATTTTCTAAGAAGGGGTTTTTAAAAATTTTGGGACATCAAACATTTAATTGAAAAGTTTTACTGTATTGTATTGCACTAAGATACCAATTTATTACCATCATTTGTTATTGTAATAAATATTTTCTATAGAAAAATTATTGATAAAAAAATTTTTCTATAGAAAAATGTTTGATAAAAAAAATTTTCTATAGAAAAATTTTTGATAAAAAAATTTCTATAGAAAAGTTTTTGATAAAAAAAATTTTCTATAGAAAAATTTTTGATAAAAAAATTTCTATAGAAAAGTTTTTGATAAAAAAAATTTTCAATAGAAAAATTTTTGATAAAAAAAATTTTCTATAGAAAAATTTTAGATAAACAAAATTTCTATAGAAAAATTTTTGATAAAAAAAATTTCTATAGAAAAATCTTTGATAAACAAAAAGTTCGATAGAAAAATTTTTGATAAAAAAATTTTGGATACAAACATTTTTGATAAAAAAAAATTTCTAAAAAGGGATTTTCAAAAATTTTGGGACCAGTGTTGCCACTACAAAATTATTTTTGTAACCAAATTTTCATATAAAACTAACCAAGTTGGGAAAAAAGTAACCAAAATTTGAAATGTCGATATCTTTAAAGTAAATTCAGTGTGAAAATTTTCGACTTAACGCTAAAGATCTGAACAAACTGTTATATAGGAAAATTAGGACTTTAAATTTTATTTGAAGCATTTAATTGTTTAAATAACAACGATTACAATATGTAACAGTCGTAGCTGGGCGCCTATTTGTAGCTCCTTAGAGCTAAAAATTGCATCATTAAATAGAATTGTTACGTTTTAGTGCGAACGTCTAATAAGCTCTGTAGTGCGTTTTTTCAACAATCTTTTTAGTTTCTTTCGACAAACATGTGTAACTATACAAACATTTTCGCCAGATTTATGTATTTATACCCTTCACCACCATAGGTGGAAAGGGTATTATAAGTTTGTGCTGATGTTTGTAACGCATAGAAATATTTGTCTTAGACCCACCTTTTAGTATACCAATAGGCTTAGAATCACTTTCTGAGTCGATTTAGCGATGTCCGTCCGTCCGTCTGGCTGGCTGGACGGCTGGCTGGACCCCCATGTAAACCTTGTAATCAAACTACAGGTCGCAATTCTAAAGATAATTTGATGAAATTTGGCACAGATCATTTTTTTGATAATGGGACCATGGCTATTGAAATTGGTCAAAATCGGTCCATTATTTATGGTACCTCCCATAGGTTCCACTTCCCGGAATTGCTATATTGGCCACGAATATCAATATTTTTTCATGAAATTTAAAACAATTACTGCTTATGTCAACTAAAATCACTGTACCAAATTTTGTTGAAATCGGTCCACATTTGATCATAGCTCCCATACAAACTCTTCTTTAAAAACGCACTAAATGAGACAAAAAATCACTAAAACGCTCGTAAATCTAAAGATAATGGACATTTTATACATAATTTTTGTAACAACTGTAATTAATCTGCCAAATTTCGAGATAATCGGTCCACATTTGACCCTAGCTCTCATATAAGTCCAAATGACGGAAACAGGTTGAATATATACGTTTTGAGAAAATGTTTGTATGATGGCAAAATTTAGCAAATATTTGTCTTTACACACGAAAAATAACACCTTTGATCTTAATGGTGAAGGGTATCGTATGGTCGGCTTGACCGACTATAGCGCTTTCTTACTTGTTTTTTTCTACATTGGTTATTAAGATGTTAGGGTCGAATAGTAATATAATCAAAAAACAAAAAATATAAATTATAAAGTAAAGGTGTTCTGATAGTAATATCGATCTTGAAGAAATTCGTCGAATTTCACTTTTATGAACTTTCCCGAAAAAAGTAACCAAAATGAAAACAAAGTACACATGTACACAATAAGTAAAAAAGTAACCAATTTTGGTTAGAAGTACACAAAACGGCAGCACTGTTTGGGACATCAAACATTTAATTGAAAAGTTTTACTGTAGTGTATTGCACTAAGATCCCAATTTATTACAACTGCTGAGATAGCATAATATTGTGTTCCTTTGCTGGATGGAACTTTGTTTGCTCATGAAGATGATGTGGTGAGGTAATTAGTAGCATGTTTTCTTGGGGTTGCATTTTGGCAGCATTGAATAATTCTCTACTGATTATCACTTAGCGACGCTGACCGCACTGGAGCAGCATAATTTGCCACTGGCTGACCAATTGCTTTATAGGTAGACAGCAAGATTTCTTGTCCATTCCCCAAGTACTGCTGGCTAGTGCTTTAAGGACCTTGTTTATACACCGCAATTTATGCGCGACAGTTGTGACATGTGCTGACGAAGTAAAAAGGTTGTGGAGTGCGACTTCCGATGGTAAATAGGGTCGCTGAATATTTAGTTGGTTGCATCTTCAGGTTACGTTCAGTGAAGAAATTGTCGATAATACTGAGATAACGATTCACCTTACCGCATAGGTCTTCCCTATTATTTATGGCCTGCTGCCATTATCGAGCAGTCGTCCGCGACTGGTGCTAGGAGGGACATCGGTCTGTACAATGATCCATCATTCGAGATCTCTGAAGTGGCGGTCGGTGAATTCTCTGAAGCCGTTCCAGTCTGCTTTTTTCTTGTACGTACGGCGTTCAGAAACGATAAAATTGTTTGGTCGCTCCAGTCTAACGATTATGGGCAGGTAGTCTGAAGTTAGAGATACAACTAAACGCCAGGTTACGCAGTTAGACCAGGACTTGCAATTGTTATGTCGAAAGTACTGGCGAGTTGGGGCATCGTCATTTAAAGTGCAGAAGTTGGACTCGTCAATCTGTACCGCTTCTGAAATCGATCCGGATGGTTAAATAAGGGAAAACCAGTGCTAAGCTTATTGCTAGCTTGGGTAGTATCACAATGGATTTCATAGTCCAAGTGGGTCTGATTACCACACTGACCTGAATCGGGGCCTTGCTTTAATTAAAAAAAGTAAAACTATTTTGTATAATATTAATGTATTTTAAGTTTTTATTCTTTATAAGATCATCATGGTTACAAAGGCACTTACTTCTTCACTTAATTAAATGTTTAAGAATAATAAATCGTTAAAAAAAAGATCATAAAATAGAAACAAAAATTTTAGTTACGTGAAAAAACGTAATGATAAGGAGATTAAATTTAATTTGATCATAAGTACAAAAATGTTAATAATAATTAAATGTTTTTCTTCGTATCTTTTGTATCGAAATTTCTTAAAGACAAAACAAGAAATGCAAAAGTTAATTTAAAATTTAATTTTAGTGTAGAATTGAAAATATGTTGTAATAAATAATTATGCATGTGGTATTAGGGTGACAGGAAAATTTTGTTTCTTTGATTTCTAATGTTTTTCAACGGAATATTATGACACTAGATCCAAAAGTTTTGTTCTGAAAATTTCAGCCAAATCGCACAATGTTCTATGGGCGCGCATCGGGTCCAAAGCTTAAAAGTCCATTTGTTTGGTGAAAAATGGGTTATTTTTTATTTTTGAGAAATGTTAATCAAAATAAACAATAAAAAACACTTAATCTTGCCAAAAACAATTATTTTCACGCTTTTTTTTATTAAAATTCGTTAATTATTACTTAATATTTCGTAATCTCGCTATGAAAATTTTAAGGAAATCCAAATTTTGACAATTGACACCGGTGAAGAAAGGGTTAATCCTTTCAGCATAGGTTTTCCATAAACTAAGCAATAATATTTTTTTTTTGTTAAAATTTAATACAAGTAGATGCTCGGTAGAATCTGATCGAATTTTGCCAAAAATTTTCATTTTTGCGAAATTCATCAATTTTAAATCGCAGGTACGGCGAAACTGTTCAAGATATCGCCCTAAATTTTCTTGAGTTTTATTCTCACATTTGTCTGTTTTAACACAGTGGTGAGTAAATTATAAATTTGTAATATTTGTTGAACAAAATTTTTGAAAAATTAAAAAATGATTTTTGAAACCGACCTGAGAAAAATTTACCATTTTCCAACATGAAAAAAACTAAGTAAATTCGATTATGTATATTTAAGCAAAACCAAACTATTCAATACTAACGAGTCATTTAATGATAAATCATGTCTAACTTTGAAATTCTTATTTTCAGCATAAAATTTTTGGTGCATATCCTTAGGCGCTTTTTCAAACCTTTTTAATTGTAGATATAAAAAGGGGATGTTATATATATATATATATATATATGAATTATAGGCAAATGTTGAATGTAGCTATCATAGTTTCTAATTTAATAGCTTTTAACTGGCCTTTGCTAAAATTTTTGGTTTCCGGGAGAGTTTTTTATATGAAAGCTATAGTGTAATATGGACTGATTCCTAAAAAATGTAATAAACTGATCAAAAGTTGCATAAAACTTCCCTATTAAAGAGTGTTCTAAAAAATATATCCATTTACTATTTTAGACAAAATTTATCCATAGTGCAAGAAATAATTTATTTTTTGATCAAGTTAGTTTCTATAGATATGTCAGATACTATTATTTTAGAAATTATTAATTTTCAATAGTTATTTCATTCAAAATGGACTGCGAAAAAAAAGTTCGTGAAAATATAATTAAAACTTTTCAAAAAAATCTGTCATGGACTTTTAAAAAAATAGCTAAAAATTTGAAAGTTGACCCTCGAACGGTTTCTAATGCCATCAGACGGTATAAGGAAAACCTGAGCATTGAAAGAAAACCTGGATCAGGGAGGAAAAAAGGTCCTACAGATATTGGTAAGGCAAAAGAAGTCGAGCGACTCTTTCGAAGAGCGCCTAACACTTCTTTAAGAAAAGCAGCTCGTACGGTGAAATGTTCTACGAATTTTGCACATAGAGTCAAAGCTTATGCTGGACTGAAGACATACAAAGTCCAAAAGGTTCCAGATCGCAATGCTATAAAGAACTTAGAAGCAAAATACGAGCGAAAAAATTGAATTCTGATTTTATAAAAAATACACCTGTTGTGTGATGGATGGTGAAACATACGTACTGGCAGACTTTTCTCAACTTCCTGGTCAAGATTTTTAAGTTTGCTGATAAACGGGGCAATGTTCGGCAAGAGTTTCGCACAAAAAAACAAACAAAATTCCCTAAGAAGTTTCTCGTGTGGCAAGCTATTTGCAGTTGTGGCAAAAGAAGTAAAATATTTGTGGCATCTGGCACAATAAACACAGAAATTTATATAAAGGAGTGCCTACAAAAACGGTTGTTACCCTTTTTAAGAGAGCACAGAGTGACTACATTTTTTTGGCCCGATTTGGCATCATGCCATTATGGAAAAAAGGCACTTGAGTGGTACTCAAAGAATAATGTCATTTTTGTACCACGAGAGGCAAATCCACCTAACTGTCCAGAACTTCGGCCTGTGGAAAGATATTGGGCTCTGGTAAAAAAGGAATTGAAGAACAAAGGAAAGATTTCCAAGCACATGTCCGATTTTAAGCGCAGGTGGAACACATACTCCAAAAAGGTATCAGAAGCAACTGTAAAATCTTTAATGGGAGGGTTTCCGAAAAAAGTCGATAATTTTGCAAAACCCGAGTACTAAGTAAACATTTTAATGCTAAATGATTTTGTATAATATGTCATTATATTTGCGTATTTTGTAGAGTTTTTATATTCAAACTTTTGATTTTTATTTAAGAAAATCCAACTACAAATTTTATTTAGAGCACTCTTTACAATTGTGTTCAATTTATCAGCATTAATGTGTTTCCCGGGGCGGGGTTATATGGGAGCTCTAACTAAATGTGAACCGATTTTGTCCATTTTCAATACACAACTTTTTCAAGATATCCAAAATACTTTTGTAAAATTTTGTTCCTCTAGCTCATTTCGGTAAGGCGCTATAGCTCTTATATCTGACGGACAGACGGACATAAACGCCCTTTTCTTTATGTATTTTTGTGTTTCCGTAAGTTTTTTATATGGGAGTCATGGTCAAATGGTGACCGATTGTGACAAAATGTTGCACACTGACTTCCTTGTGCCAAATTTAGTGGTTATATCTGTTATACTTTTAGATTTATTGGCATTTAAGTGTATTTTAGATGAAATTTAGGCTGTTTCTGTAAGTTTTTTTGTATGGGAGCTATGGCTAAATGTGAAACGATGTTGATGAAATTTTAAATGATGCCTAGGGCTTATGTAAAACTTTAGTCTTTCTAGCTCTTGTAGTTAAGGAGCTATCACGCTTTTATCTGACGGTTTCCGTAAGTTTTTTATATGGGAGCTATGGTCAAATGGTGAACGATTGTGACAAAATTTTGCACACTGGCTGGCATTGACATAAGACCTTCTTGTGCCAAATTTAGTGGTTATATCTGTTTACTTTTAGATGTATTGGCATTTAAGTGTAATTTAGATGAAATTTAGGCTGTTTCCGTAAGTTTTTTGTATGGAAGCTATGGCTAAATGTGAACCGATGTTGATGAAATTTTAAATGCTGCCTAGGGCTTATGTAAAACTTCTTTTATTATAATAGCTGTTATAATTAGTCAATATTAACAAAAAAGCGATTAGCTTTGACGAGGTCATACGGGAGCTATAGTCAAATGTGAACCGATTTTGCCCAATTTCAATACCAAAACTCAAAGATGAAGAATATTTTTCAGTGAGCTAGCTCCTTTCGTTTAGGCGTTATCGTGATTTCAACAGACAGACAGACTGACAGACGGATCAATCGTTTTAGAATTGCATAAGGATTCAGAATATATATCGTTTTTGGTTTTAGAGCCAATAATAAGGAAATTAGAAACGGAATGACAATCTCAATATACCCCCCATTCTTTTTGATGGTGGGTATAAAAATAACCCTCATTTCACCACACAAACGGGATCTTTGGACCGGATGCGCGCCTTGGCGCGATTTGACTTTTTAGCTTTTTAGTTTTCAGAACTGAACTTTTGGACCTTCTGTTACAATATTCCTTTGAAAAAGTTATAAAATTCGAAAAACATTTTCTTTCATACAAAAAATTGTCCCCCTAATGTGGTATGTGTTCGATCAAGTCTTAATAGTTTTGAGACGTCTGGCGGTTGTGTGCAGATCCCAGTCGTATTTTAGCAAATATTCCACAGTCTCTGGTAATGTTAAGTCTTTGTCTTGTAAAATATTTTGAAGTTTAATAATCTTAATGGCTTTATGAACATCCCAGTCAATAAATTCTAAAGATTTCAGGCAACGTTCAGGAAAGCTCTGGAAAGGAAGGTTTAAAATGAAATTAGTTTGTAACCAAACAGTTTGTTAAATTGAGAACTTACATCTTTTCCCAAAACTTTCATCATAATGCGTACTTCATCCGAATCGACTCCTCTTTCATGACCTTTGGGCTTTTTATCGGAAAACTCCAGAAGATCTTCACAACTAACGGAATTGCAATCATTAAGACGATTAACGGCTGCCGAAAATAGTTCAGCTTCTGTTAGAGGTTTAACCAAATCACGTTTAAGCGTAGAATCATTTGTCTTGATCATGGCTTTATCCACAGATTCTCGAACCTTCTTGAAGAGAGCATTGCCAGCAAGCTCATTATCAGCCTTTGAGGATTTCTTCGCAGGAGTAAGTGTAGACGTCGTCGCTGTTGTCTTCAATAAAATCTCCTGAGAAGCTGCTAAGGGAGCATTGGGTGGTGACTGGCCAAAACTTTCCTCGGTAATTTCTATGGGATTAACTAAATCCTTAAGCTTTTCCTCTACTAGCGGAGCTTTAACATCCAAACTTTCATTGGATATTTTATTCTCGGCATTTTGTTTATTGAGTTTAGTCAGGTTTTTCTCAATATCCAAATTCCTTAATTCATCTTCATTGACATACAAACCACTGGCCAGCTTCTGGGCATCATAATCCACTTCCTTGCTCTTGTGATAATGATCTTTTTGTATAGAGAAATTATAGAAACCATCGGTGACATCGGGTGATTGTAAGACTTGATCCTTATTGAAGTCGGCCTCTAAAATAGATTCGAATTGTACAGAGGCCGTGTCATCAGAACCAATATTCTGATAGGTTCTTTCTTCCTTGTTGGAGTTGGGACTTTGAAGTGCATTAGTATTCTCATATTCCGCCATATTGTTGCTGTTGTTGTTGTTATTAATATTAAAAGGTTTGACTGTGGATAAATTTCGTGAATTGGAATTTGTCGAGGAATTGGATTTAAGTAAAGTCGTTTTTTCTTCTTCACCCATGACTTTGTTGAGTGTTCTTTGTACTCCATTTGCTGGTATGATTAAGGGATACTTGCGTACATGACGTTTGGCATTGGTCTGTATATGCTTTTTACCCTCTTTGGGTGGCAATACCGGCAAAGCATTCTCATCCTCATTAGTTGGTGTTTGTTCTGGGAATCTATAGGATGTACTGGTCACATAACTGGGACTTTCACAGGGAGATATATTATCAGCCACACGATTATTTAAGGCCTGATTACTGTTTATATCCATATGATTGCCATCCTGATGTAGACCAAATTCTGCCTTACGCAAACGATTTGCTGCACCTCTAGTAGGTAAAGTTGTAGGCCTGGGGGCATTTTGTAAAGGTGGTATTACCAATTCATGATCATTTGTGGCCGCTGTTCTAAGAGGTATGGTGGAAATGAATTCATCACTATCGTTTTTCAAATGACACGAACGTCTGGGCAATGTTTTGGCTGACTTTAAGGAAAACTGGTTATCCTGTGACTTTCTCAACAGGCAAGCGGTTGTATCCGTATCCATGGTATGTTTACGCTCGATTAAGCTGTTGTAAGCTTCTCGACCTTCTTCACCAATAATCGCCTAAAACGTGATCATGCAGGATTGGAAAGAACGAAAAGAAAATCAAGGGAAACAAAAGCAAAAATGAAATAAATAAAATTGTGTGTAAAAGGAATAAAATAAAGCAACTTAAAAAAAAAGTTAAAACAGAAAAGCAATAAAATTAAAGAAAAGTTTAGGAATTTGTTAGTCTTATGTTAAGTTTCGACAATTGATCTAATAATAGTCTTGTCAGCTGTTTAAATTAAAACGTAATTGACAAGGCAGAGTCCAATCCTAAAAGATTCGGAAATTCTTCAGCCAAGCTTCTATGCATATCTAATCATATTCTCGAAAGGAGAATTGAATTTTGAGGGTCCGTTTCAAAATTTTAAAAAAATTTCTGTAGAAAATTTTTTGAAAATAAAATTGTGTAGACAAATTTTTGAAACAAAAAAAAAATTCTATAGAAAAATTTTTAATAAACAAATTTTTTTATAGAAAAATTTTTGATAAACAAATTTTCTATAGAAAAATTTTTGATAAAAAAAATGACAATACAAAAATTTTTGATAAAAAAATTTTATGTAGAAAAATTTTCCATAGAAAAATTTTTTATAAGAAAATTTTCCATAGAAAATTTTTGATAAGAAAATTATCTATAGAAAAATTTTTGATAAAAAAATTTTCTATAGAAAAATTTTTGATAAAAAATTTTATATAGAAAAATTTTCTTTAGAAAAATTTTTAAAAAAATTTTCTATGGAAAATTTTTCTATTAAAAAATTTTGTATAGAAAAATTTGTGAAAAAAAGTTTGTACATATTTTCTATAGAAAATTTTTGATAAAAAACATTTCTATAGAAAAATTTTTAATAAAAAAATTTTCTATAGAAACATTTTTATAAAAAAATTTCTATCGAAAAATTTCTATATAAAAATTCTTAATAAAAGAATTTTCTATAGAAAAATTGTTAATAAAAAAATTTTCAATAGAAAAATTTTTGATAAAAAAAAAATTTTTATAAAAAAATTTTTGATAAAATAAAATTCCTATAGAAAAATTTTTGATAAAAAGTTTTCTATAGAAAAATTTGATAAAAAAAATTCTATAGAAAATATTTTGATAAAAAATTTTATTATAGAAAATATTTTGATAAACAAATTTTCTATAAAAAAATTTTTGATACAAAAATTTTCTATAGAAAAATTTTTGATAAAAAAAAATGTTTATAAAAAAAATTTCTATAGAAAAATTTTTAATAAAAGAATTTTCTATAGAACAATTTTTGATAAAAAAATTCTTTAGAAAAATTTTTGATAAAATAAAATTCCTTGATAAAAAAATTTTCTATAGAAAAATTGTTGATAAAATAAAATTCCTATAGAAAAATTTTTGATAAAAAACAATTTCTATAGAACAATTTTTGATAAAAAAATTTTCTATAGAAAAATTTTTGATAAAAAAATTTTCTATAGAAAAATTTGATAAAAAAAAAATTTCTATAGAAAATATTTTGATAAAAAAAATTTTCTATAGAAACATTTTTGATAAAAAAATTTTTTTATAAAAAAATTTTCTATAGAAAAATTAAAAAAAAAAAGTTTCTATAAAAAAATTTTTGATAAAAAAATTTTCTATAGAAGAATTTTTAATAAAAATATTTTCTATAGAAAAATTTTTGATAAACAAATTTTCTGATGAAAAATTTTTGATAAACAAATTTTCTGTAGAAACATTTTTGAAAAAAAGTTTCTATAGAAAAATTTTTAATAAACAAATTTTTGATAAAAAAAAAATTTCTATAGAAAATTTTTGATAAAAAAAAAATTTATAAAAAAATTTTCTATAAAAAAATTTTTGAAAGAGTTTCCATAGAAAAATTAAAAAAAAAAAATTCCATTGAAAAATGTTGATAAAAAAAAAAATTCTGAAGAAAAATTCTTCATAAAAAAAAATTCTATAGAAAATTTTTGAAAAAACAATTTCTATAGAAAGTTTTTATTAAAAAAAATGTTCAATAGAAAAATTTTTAATTAAAAAATTTCTATAGAAAAATGTTTGATAAAAAAAATTTTCTATACGAAAATTTTTGATAAACATATTTTTTATAAAAAAAAAAATTTCTATAGAAAAATTTTTGGTAAAAAAATTTTCTAAAGAAAAATTTTTGATAAAAAAATTTTCTATGGAAAAATTTTTGAAAAAAATTTTCTATAGAAAAATTTATGAAAAAAAATTTCTGTAGAAAAATGTTTGGTAAAAAAATTTTGATAAAAAAAATTTTCTATAGAAAATTTTTTGGTAAAAACATTTTGACTTTTTCTTCTTAAATTACTATTATTTGTCCAAACTTAAGCAGAAAATTGAGACCTTGTATCTTTAGAAGAACAGGCCTATCTGAATTCCTTTATCCTTGACTCCTAGTAGAGCAATAGGATACTTAAGCCTTTTTAATTATAAAAAATCAAATTTTTAAAGGGTTATAATAACTTTTTAATATTTATTTTTTCAATATAACTTTTTCTTATTTTTTAATTGATAGAAAAATTGTTTGTAATGTAAAATACAATTCCATGATGAAATTTTTTTTAATTTAATTATAAATTAAATCTTAAGATTTTTGATAGGAGTAATTCAAAATTCTATGCCAGACCTGGACGTTTTGCATTACTTATGCTTTAAATTAAATTTAAAAAAAGATATATTCAATTGAATTGAATGTTTTAATGTAAATTTTTAAACATTACTTCAATTTATTTTTAAACCAAAACACATATAATGCATTAATACTGAATTTTAATAAAAAATGCATTTAAAACTAAAAGTAATGCAATTTTTTAAAATGGTCATTTAAACATATTATAAAAAAAATAAAATTAGGGAAACCTGTTTAATATTACTGAAAAAATAATGCATTACAATAGCGCTTTACATTAATTTCTAAAAAATGTAATGCATTTCTTACGAAATTAATGCATTAACACTTATATTTGTTTAAAAATACATCAATTTTGTGTCATTTCTAAAACTTATGCAAATATTTTTATATTAAATGTAATCCTTTTGATGATAACTCAAAAATCATGCATTACAATTAAGCATTACTTTATTTTCTTGTGAAATTTTAAAATTTAAATTAAATTTTAAAATTTGATAAAGTTTACAGTTACTTTTAATGTAAAAAATGGTCCATGCATTACGACTATTTAATGCATTTGTCAGGCCTGGAGTGAACCCTCATTTTCGCACTCGATTCAAATCTTAATTATAAATATTTCGTATAAAATTGTGTAGCATACTTTTAGGATCCATTTTTTTCAAGTCTGGGAACAAGAAATAGTCACTTGGTTTCAATCTGAAGAATATGGCGAATGAGGGACAATTTGTAGTCAAATTTATGGATTCTTGCCATAAAAACGTAACATGATTTTACCCTTGCACTTTTCAGATGGAAATGAACTTGTTTCAGCCACATCGAAATTACAAGAACCACTCTTTTACCATGGAAGTGAATGGAGCATAGTTCATATAATACTTGTCAAGCTTAGCCCGGTTTGAGTGATGCTATTTTTTGGAATGCGCTTGAAGAAACGAAGAAAAACTTACTTACTTCACTATAATAACTCTTATGGCTTTAAAGTTACTTAATTTTAAAAATAAAAACAAAATCATTTTTCTCTTCGACCTTTTTCAGTTTTTGACCGATTGTGCATTTGATATGAAACCGACAATTTTTTAAAAATACTGACGCATAGCCAACAGTTTAGGAAATAAAATTGTGGAAACCGTTTTAAAAGATTTATGTTGAGAAATTTCCAAAGTTAAAAATTTTTCGCTGATCAAAAAATTCTTTATGAAAAATATTTTATCGAAAAATTTTCTACGAATACTTTTGATATGGTAAAGTAATTTATGAAAAAATTTTCAATAAAAAAAATTTTATATCGAAAAATTATCTATGAAGGATTTTCAATTAAAAAATTGTTTACATAGAAAATTTTATATTGAAAAATTCTTTATTAAAAACATTTAATCTAAAAATTTTTACGAAAAAAATTATACAACAAAAATTTTCATAAAAAAAAAAAAAAAAAATACTAAAAATTTTCTAAAAAAAAATTTTTGAAATGGAAATATGTTCTATAAATCTTTTTTAATGAAAAAATTTTATACCGACAAAAAATAAAAAAAAATTTATATAAAAAATTTTTTATCGAAAAATTCTTTATAAAATTTTCGAAAATTTTTGATCGAAAAATTCTTTATGAAAAATTTTTTATCAACAAATTTTCTATGAAAACTTTTGATATGATAAAATATTCTATAAAAAAATGTCCAATGAAAAAAATTTTATATCAAAAAATTCTATCTGAAAGATTCTCAATTAAAAAATTTTCAAAGCAATTTTTGTATAGAAAACTTTATATCGAAAAATTAACTTTTAAAAAAATTTAATCGAAAATTTTTGTAAGAAAAAAATTTAGCAACAAAAATTTTTATGAAAAAATTGTTTTTAAATTTTTTATCGAAATTTTCTATAAAAAACTTCTGATATGAAAAAAGGTTCTATAAAAAGATTTTAAATAAAAAAAATGTATATCGAAAAATTCTCCGTGAAAGATTTTTTATGAAAACATTTTCAATAAAAATTTTTTTATCGAAAAGTTTTTATAAAAAAAATTTTATATCGAAAAATTCTCTATGAAAAACTTTTATGAAAACATTTTCAACAAAAAAAATCACTTTATTTAGAAAATTTCTCTATGAAAATTTTTTTATTGAAACATTTTTAGGAAAAAAATTCTTTATAAATTTTTTTTTTGGTAGACATAGTAAAATATTCTATGAAAAACTTTTGATATCAAATTTTTTTTTTTTTTTGGAAATTTTGATATCAACATTTCTATATACCAAAATTTTAATTGCAAAAAAAGGTCAAATGGGTTTCTTTTTTTGAAATTTTTGAAATTGTTATACATGAACAATAAAATAGGCTTTATTACTGCAAACAATCATTTATGTGCCTTTTACGGTTTCTCAAAAATTTAGAGTCAAAATTCAAAAATGATTTTATAAAAACTACAATTTTTTGTTCAAGAATGCGAATGTTCCTTAAAAGTATACTACAAAATTTTCATTGAAATCTCTTTAATTATGATTAAAAACGACTGCGAAAATCTAACTCTTGAACTTTCAATATAAAATCTTTAAATACACATTAGGATTATATATGAGTGTATGTAAATATGTATGTATGTATTGTATGTAGATAATAAATATTATTAATGTAAGTAAATGTAAGTATGCAGCAAACACGAAAGGAATTAGATAATATTTTTAATATTTTTTTTTTTTTGTTTTCCTCAATTAAATCTTAGATTATTTTTCTCTTCAACAAGAATTAAATAGTTTTGTTATTCTTTAGAATATTTGTGTATTAATTATAATTATGTAGGTATGTATGTATTTTATGTTTATCTGTATGTTTTTAATATAATTTTAATATCATATCATTTTAGAATTGAATATTTAGTTATAAGCTTATGTTTGTAAGTTAGAATATTTTAGATTTTAATTTTAGAGTAAAATTTTGGACATAGCTCAGGATGTGGTAAGAGGTTTTTTTTCACTTATTTTTTTTTAATTTTTTTTAGTTTAAGATTTTGCTGAGGTATGACATTAAGATTTAAGATTAAAAAAATGCTTATTGCTTAGAGAAAATAATATCAGTCAAAGTATGGTCTTGTTTTAAAATGATACGAGAGGATATCAAATTGTTTATAGAAAAACAAAATATTTTAAAAAATGTTGCAAGCATAAGGAGCCGATGTTGAATCAACTAGTGAAAAAAGTAGCTTTCAGGAAAAGCATATACTTAATGAACTATTATGTTATCTGCCGCAGTTTAAAGTTTGACTTAAAACAAGTAGAAGTGCTGTATTCGATTATGCCGAATTAAAAAAAATGGTATTCCATATTCAAATAAATATCATATTCATATTTAGTATCAATATGTTTTTATACCAGGAACTATAGAGCAAGATCCTACTACGAGAAAGAGAATGTAATTTAACAAATGTGGTCCTTTTAAAATAGGAAACGATTTTTGCGTTTAACTCCTAAACTTGGACTTATTTATCAAATTTTTTTACACGATTTGTCATGTACTCAATAAGACCAATAACCCACGGTCGTTTCCCGAGTTTTTATTGTAGTTTATGATGAACAAATTTAAATTGATGAACAAATTTTAGTGTCGAAAAATTTTTAGAAAAAAATTTTTTATAAAAAAAAAAAAAAAATTACATCGAAAACTTTTTTTAATAAATGAATTTCTTATCTAATAATTCCTTATGATTGATAACGAAAAATATTTTTGATTACATTTTTAATGAAGAAATTTTATATAGAAAAATTCTCAAAAAAAAATTTATATCAAAAAATAATTTATGATTTTTTTTTTAATTTTTACAAATAAAATTTTACAACAAAAGTTTTTATGAAAAAAAAAAATGTATCGAAAAATTTTTTTTAAACAATTGTATAACAAAAATTTTTTATGAAAAAAAAATTATATCGAAATTTTTCTTATCTAAAATTTCCTATGATTGATAACGAAAAATATTTTTTGATTAAATTTTCAATGAAAAAATTTTCAATAAAAAATTGTATATCGAAAAATTTTTATGAAAACTTTTTATGAAAAAAATTTTGTATCGAAAATTTTTATAAAAAATTATAAAACGAAAATTTTTTATGAAAAATATTTGTATACTGAAAATTTTCTATGATTAATAACGAAAAATATTGCATGAAAAGCTTTTGATATAAAAAATTTTTTTATGAAATGGTTTTTAATGAAAACATTTTCAATAAAAAAATGTATATCAAAAAATTTTCAATGAAAAAATTTAAATAATGATAATTTTAATTTCCGACAGGTGGCGCTATTTAAAATTATTCAAAATTAATTAAATCGTAAACTGTGCATTTGATCATGCTATGATCTTTGGCAAAGTTTTTGCGCATGAGTCGACAGATGTTTCTATGCTAGTGCGATAGATGGTGCCAATGAAAATGGTTAAACATAAATTGAATCGTAAACTATGCATTTGATTATGTAATGATCATAAGGAAAGTTGTTGTGCATGAGCTGAAAAAGGTTTCTAATTTAATCATAAACTACGCATTTGATCATGTGTTGATCGGACAAAATCAATAAAATGCTTCAAAATTAATTGGATATTTGTTTAATATCTTTCCTTCAAACTTATTTCAATTGGTGTACATTTTTAATAGAAAAATTTCTGTATCGAATATTTGTGTTTCGAATATTTTTACAAAATAAAAGTACATACAATTTTACAAAAAAGAGATCTTTTCATATGGTAAAGAGTAAATAAGAATCGACGAAGACGAATATAGCACTCTGACTTGCTTTTAAAATTAGGTTAAAAATCTGAAAACTTAAAACAACTCCGTCCATAAAGGAAGCTTTTAAAAAATAGTTAATTGATATCCTTTTCTCTTAATAATTTATTTAAAATGTATTTTATTTTGAATTGTGTGTAAGTAATTCCTGTTTTAACTTCAAAACATTAACACTAAAAACGCTTTTAACGATTTTTTTCAAACATCAAATAACTCTCTAAATAGCAATTTTAATTTTGATTTAATTTTAACTTTGTTATATCATTTCATATTCTTTTTGCTTGATTTTATCAATTATTTATGTTCATGTTGTCAAATATGTATGTCTGTAGTTGCAAATTTGGTTGTGATTTCATTTCTGATGAAGATTTCATTTGATTGGTAAGGCACTCCTTTTTAATTAGGATTTTGGATTTTTTTTTTGTTTTCTTTCAAATAATTTCCAGAGAGATGTTGAGTGAAGACCGAGAGCAACTATTGTCCTGTGGTTATTGTATTGTATATTATTATTATTATTATTATTATTATTATTATTATTATTATTATTATTATTATTATTATTATTATTATTATTATTATTTGTATTTATTTGTTTAAATTAAATGATTTTCTTAATAAATTCTTCTTGTTACGTTTTATTACTTGTATTAAATGTAAGTATTTTGGTTTCAATGAGTATGAGTTCAATTAGAAATGGATAATTAGATGTGATTGCAAATGTGGGTTTAATTTTAAAGTAGATTTAGAAAATACTTTAACATACGCTGTAGTTATGGAGCCGGACTAGGCGGCAGTTGGGTGGTGTAACCCATACGATATTCAAATTGATCACTATCGGTAGTGGAAGAACTAAGGGTGGAAGATGGATGATCTTTGCTTGATCTGTAAGTGCTTTGGACTTGAAATTCGGGTATTTGTTGATGTTGTTGCTGGCGCCATAGCAATTCATTTTGCTTAACCGTAGAGGCGTGTATCTTTTCGGGCCATTGAAATTCTGAATGGCCAGCAGTATTATTATGTTCTTGATCGGCTATATTGGAAGTAGGGCTACGTCCTGTTAGACGTGTTATATCAAATTCCTGAAACACCGAAGAGTTTGTTACCACCGAGCGAGAGAAACTTGCTGCCGCCGATGAGGCTGTTGAAGAACCTGAACCCGAATTAGTGTTTAGGGTGGAAACTTGAAATGTTTTGTTTGGTTTAGGTATCAAGGGATTATTGTAGGCTATTGCTTTCGGTGGTGGTGGTGGTGCAGCACCAAAATCATAAATTCTTTCTTCATAGGGATAAGACTCTTCGTAGGGATTTAATTTAAAGGGACGTTGGGGTGAAATACCTATATTGGCGGACCGTGTGGTTCGTTTATAGTTATAATGAGGAGCTGATTTGATACTAGCATTTGAGCCATAAATTTTACTTTGCCTTTCTCCTTGTATCTCGACATCATGATCATCCTTTACAGAGGCGGCAAAAAGTTTACGATTAAAACCCGGACGCCTACGACGATGATGTAGAGAGGAACCTGAACCTCGTGAGCGTATATCGCACTCAGATCTAGCCAAACTACGATCAATACTATGATCACTGTCATCAGTGCTGGAAGAGCTAGTGGCCACCTGAGGCATAGGATTATAGCTTAGGCGTCTTAAAGTTCTGGCACGAGCCGAGCGAGATTTGTAGCCTAGGGATTTGGGTTTTTGCAATGCCTCCTCTGAGGTCTTGGGATTCTTAAGAAGTTTACCATTACGTTTGTCTGACATGTTGACATCGCGATTAAGATTGTCTGTAAAAGACATGGAACGTTGTCTTTGTTCCTGATTACCATTGTACTTATCTGTATAAGATTCATCGATTCTCAATTGATTGGGAGAATAAATGGATGTATTGCTTGTCTTGTGTACAGTGGTAATGGATCTAAAAGGCGAAATCATATCATCGCCATATTTAAAAATGTCTGACTTGAAATTGGTATAACCACCACTGCCGCTTCCCCCGCCCGAAGAGGGAGGAAAATTTTGATCCTTGGGACTAAAATAGCTATCCTGAGGACTGTAACTAGATTTTTGACTACTGCGTCTTGATAGGGAAATTGTATCTCTGGAGGCAAATCCCGTATCGGGAGTACTTGAACGTTTATCCACAGAATTCGGTGAATTCTTATTCACCTGCTGGCTGCTCATCAATTGCAAATGCTTATCCAAATGATTGGTGGCAGCATTAAAGTCAAATGTGGTCGTAGTTGTATGTTTGCCATTTTGATAATTGTAGACAGTGGCCGATTTTAAGCTTCCCGTAGCACTACTTATTTCATCGTCTAACGATGAAACAATACTAGAGAATTGGTCATTTAAGATAGTCTCATCCGAATCATTTTTATCCACATCCGTATAGGTGTGCATAAAATCTAGATTGAGGGCCTTTAAGGTATTTTCTATGTCCATAAGATTTTCGGATAAAGTTTTCTTATCTTTACGCGGACTTTGACTGATAGCATCTACATATTCAAGCGAGGGAGGGGGTGTGGGAGCGGTAAACGAGGTACGACTACCAAATTGCAAGGGACGAGTTAGAATTTCACGGGATTTTTCAAAACAAAAATCTGAACTTTCTTTATCGAATAGAGGTATGCGTAGATCGCAAGATGAAGTGGTTACAGTATTAATATCACTCGATATCGAGCGAAAACACTTTAGGATTGAAGCAGCAAAAAATAAAAACATTTAAAAGATAAAGTAATTAAAAAACGAATAAAGAAATTAAAGAAGAAAGTTAAAAAGAAGATATATATGTGTTAGTGTTTATTATATTAAATTTAAAATACACTGAAAAAATGCATGAATTATATAAACGAAAATAAAGGTACTTGTACCAAAATCGTTTCATTTAACGAAATTCCATATGTGAGAAGATAAATTCGACTAAAACTAGCCAAGACAAAAACCATAATATTTTGTTTAGACAATTTTGCCATCAGTAATGTTAAAACTTTATATTGTTGATAAAACATTTTTGGAAATCAATCAGAATTTCTCTGAGCCAATAAAACAAAATAATTTTGATTATTTTGTTTGCTTAGAAATTTAATATAAATCCAATTGGTATTGCCATGTTAACGATCATAAACAGACGTAGGCGGAAAAAGCTTTCTACTCCTTTTTTAAATATTTTCATCAAAAATTTTTCTTAGAATTTTTTTTTTTCAACAAATTTTCTATAGAAAATTTTTTTATCAAAAATTTTTCTATATTTTTTTATTTTTTCTTAAAAATGTTTCTATAGAAAATTGTTTTATCAAAAATTTTTCTATAGAAAATTTTTTTATCAAAGATTTTTCTCTAGAAAATTTGTTTATCAAAAATTTTTCTATAGAAAATTTTTTTATTAAAAATGTTTCCATAGACAATTTTTGTTATCAAAAATTAAAAAAAAAATTCTAGAAATATTTTTCTGTAAAAAAATTTTTGATAAAAAAATTGTCTATAGAAAACTTTTTCATAAAAAATAATTTCTATAGAAAAATTTTTGATTAATAAAATTTTCTATTGAAAAATTTTTGATAAAAACATTTTCTATAGAAACAAATTTTAACAAAAAAAAACACTTTCTATATAAAAATTTTTGATCAAAAAATTTTCTATTGAAAAATTTTTGATCAAAAATTTTCTATTGAAAAATTTTTGATCAAAAACTATCTATAGAAAAATTTTTAATAAAAAAATTTTGTATAGAAAATTTTTTGATCAAAAATTTTTCAATAGATAATTAAAACATTTTTGATAAAAAAAAATTTCTATAGAAAAATTTATGATAAAAAATTTTCTATAGAAAACTTTTTGATAAAAAAATTTTCTATAGAAAAATTATTGATAAAAAAATGTATATACAAAAATTTTTGATAAAAAAATTTTCTATAGAAAATTTTTTGATAAAAAAATTTACTAAAGAAAAATTTATGATAACAAAATTTTCTATAGACAAATTTATGATAAAACAAATTTTCTATAGAAAAATTTTTGATAAAAAGATATTCTCAAAAAAAATTCTATAGAAAAATTTTTGATAAAAAATTTTTAATAGAAAAATTTTGATAAAAAAAATTTTTCATAAAAAATTTGACAAATTTTTGATAAAAAAAAAATTCTATAGCAAAACTATTGGTTAATTTAGAGATAGTTATTTCGATAACTGCTTGTCAAAATATGTTTCAGTTAGTCTGCACTAACTGAAACATATTTGACAAGCAGTTCATGGTAGAAAATATTAGAGGTAGGACGATAGTTTGGAAGATAAAGTTGTCAATGTATCTTGACGTTAAAATGTGTATTATAGCGAAAAGTTGTAAAAATCATTGTCTTTGCTAAACAGCATAGTTTTTCTATCCTAGAGTCAAATTCGAATTTATCTCACACACATCGAAAATTTTCGTTAGATGTCACAATGAATATTTTCAGTGTATTAATTTGCAATTTAATAGATTTTATTAAACTTACCTGTAAATCTGGTATACTTTTAAGTTCTTCCGTAAAATTTTTCTTTTTTGAATGTGGAGACAAAGAATTCATGTGACTTATAGAACCACTTGTGCCACCTCCAGCAGTAGACAAAGCACTGGCATGAGACTTATCACTACTGCCATGACCACTTAAATGAGGAAAACGAAAGCTAAACTTGCGTTTGGGACTTTGAGTCGAGGGTGTGGGGTCAGATACCAAATCACACATGGATCTATTTTGAAATGAAAACATTAAAATTTTAAATTTAAAACCATTTAATAAAATATATTTGTATTTACCTAGCACTAAACTCATTAGCTATTTCAATGGCATGATTTAGTATCTTTTCATCTTTGACGGAAATGGGTTTGACAGTGCCACTGGAGCTTTTTGATTTCTTGGAAGTATTTCCCCCTGCACTATTTTTACGTATCAACTTTGAAGTTAAATCAGAAAAATCTGAACGTTTATGGTTGGCATTATGTGACTCAGATTCGGAGTTTTTTGATGATGAGGCAGTAGCCGACATGGAGCCAAACATGGAATTAATCTCATCTAGCAAAGAAGGTCCGAAATCTAGTTTATCTGGTGTTATCTCATCATCATCAGAAATTTCATGATATTCATGAGGTTCTTCAAATGTTACACCAGCAGCTCCACTACCATTTGTTATGGCCGAATGACGCCACAACAAATTATCTTTGCCACTTTCTATACCGTAGTTGTTATTTTGGAGAGCCAACGATGTGTTATCGTCTAGAGTTTTGTGTGTAAATGGATTTGTATTATGTGTGGGAAATTCAAATGTCGTGGACGCCTGACCATTGTTGGCAAAATGTTTTGGTGTGTTTTCTGTCGAGGGCACGAAGGAGGGATTCATGGTAGAATTATGATGTGCAGAGTCCTCGGCGAAATATCCAGAGGCAGTTTGTAATGAATCCGGACTAGTGGGTGTGGGTGGCAAGAGTAATGGTGTTTGCTCGATATCTTCCGAAGGTTTGTAGGGTGTTACAATTTGTCTTGGCACATGATTGTACTAAATAAATTATAAAATACTTAATAATTTTTTCGAAAATTTGAATTCGAAACTTACATTTTGTGTTGTGCCCAAAAATGCAATATCACCAAAGGAAGCTCCATCGATACCAACATGGCCAGTATGTTTAAAATCATTTTGAGGTTTTGATATCATTTCAGTTCTTAGTTTACGTTTGCTGCAACGTTCATTGGCATTACGACTAAAGGAATCTCTGCAGAATAAAATAAATATTAATAAATATTAATATAAAAATATTTTCATTGCAAAATATATTTATCGAAAATTTTTCGAAAAAAATATTTTTCTATACAAAAATTTTCGATAAAAATTTTTTTCTTAAAAAAATTTTCGATAAAAAATTTTTCTATAGAAAAGTTTTCGATAAAAAATTTTTCTATAGAAAAATTTTCAATAAAGAATTTTTTCTATAGAAAAATTTTCAATAAAGAATTTTTTCTATAGAAAAATTTTCAATAAAGAATTTTTTCTATAGAAAAATTTTCGATAAAAAATTTTTTCTATAGAAAAATTTTCGATAAAAATTTTTTTCTATAGAAAAATTTTCGATAAAAAATTTTTTCTATAGAAAAATTTTCGATAAAAAATTTTTTCTATAGAAAAATTTTCAATAAAAAATTTTTTCTATAGAAAAATTTTCGATAAAAAATTTTTTCTATAGAAAAATTTTCGATAAAAAATTTTTTCTATAGAAAAATTTTCGATAAAAAATTTTTTCTATAGAAAAATTTTCGATAAAAAATTTTTTCTATAGAAAAATTTTCGATAAAAAATTTTTTCTATAGAAAAATTTTCGATAAACAATTTTTTTATAGAAAAATTTTCGATAAAAAATTTTTTCTATAGAAAAATTTTCGATAAAAAATTTTTTCTATAGAAAAATTTTCGATAAAAATTTTGTTTATAGAAAAATTTTCGATAAAAAATTTTTTCTATAGAAAAATTTTCGATAAATGATTTTTTCAATAAAAAAAATTTTCTATAGAAAAATTTTCGATAAAAAAATATTTCTGTAGAAAAATTTTCGATAAAAAAATATTTCTGTAGAAAAATTTTCGATAAAAAATTTTTTCTATAGAAAAATTTTCGATAAAAAATGTTTTCTGTAGAAAAATTTTCGATAAAAAATTTTTTCTATAGAAAAATTTTAAATAAAAAATTTTTTCTATAGAAAAATTTTCGATAAAAAATTTTTTTTATAGAAAAATTTTCGATAAAAAATTTTTTCAATAGAAAAATTTTCGATAAAAAATTTTTTCGATAAAATTATTTTTCGATAGAAAAATTTATAAAAATTCTCGATAAAAATATTTTTCTATAGAAAATTTTTCGATAAAAATATTTTTCTATAGAATAATTTTCGATAAAAATATTTTTTTATAGAAAAATTTTCGATTTTCTATAGAAAAATTTTCAATAAAAAATGTTCCACAGAAAATTTTTAAATAACAAAATTTTCTATAGAAAAGTTTGTATAAAAAAATTTTCTATGTAAAATTTTTGATAAAAATATTAAAAAAATGGAATAGAAAACTTTTGTTGAACATCAGAATTTTAACTTAAATAAAATTCTTACCTATTTAAAGTTGGAAGACCTTCGACATAGGCTACAGTATTGGAAGGATTAAAGAAACCTGTCTTGCCCGTATTCAAAACACCTTTCCAATAGGGTGTACCCGTATTACGATCCAATACCGTAATAATATCATTTTGACGATAAACTAAATGTTCACTTGTTTTTGCTTCTAAACAATTCGCCACAGCCTTAAGTTGTTCCGGTTTCATATCGGGCAATAATTCATAGATTTCAGAAAATTTTGGACGTTTACTAGGATCATCTTGCCAGCATTTCATCATTAGGGTATAATATTCACGGGGACAACATTCCGGCTGTTCTAGACGCTGAAAGAGTTGTAGAAATTTAATATAAAAATAGAGAACTTAAAAAAATATAAATAAACCCACCTGATAATTAGGTGCATCGATGGCTTCGAGAATTTGTAAACCAGTTAAAGCAGCCCAAGGTTGAAAACCATAAGAAAACATTTCCCACAAACAGACACCAAAAGCCCAAACATCTGAGGCATTGGTGAAACGCAAGTAATTAATGCATTCTGGAGCACACCAGGCTATGGGTAATTTTAGATTTACATTAAAATTGGTTTTATAATAGTCTTTGCCCACACCCAGGGCACGTGATAAGCCAAAGTCGGAAATTTTAACTTTATTCTTGCTGAAAACTAAGATATTGCGAGCTGCCAAATCTCTAAAAGATTTTAGAAAATAAATTAGGAGCTTAAATCAATTTCAACTTAACAATTTACTATCGAATACCTGTGTATTAAACGTTTATTTTCCAAATAACGCATGCCATTGCAAATCTGTAAACCAAACTCACACAATGTGGGCACAGTAAGAAAACTTACTCGCAAACCGGGATCTTTTAGACACTCTAGCAAAGAGCGTAGATGTGCCAATTCGGTAACCAACATTAGGGAATCTGTGGCCAAAACTACACCATACAAACGCACTATATTTTCATGCTCGATGGAATGCATAATAGCGGCTTCTTTTAAAAATTCCATGGGATTTGACTGCATACGTTCACGACAAAGACATTTTATGGCCACTTGTATCTGAAAGGAATAAAAAATATGAAAATACTTATTTAAAAAATTATCACATAAAAGAACACTCACTCTTTCTGAGCCATTGGTCCATACGCCCTGTTGCACTATACCAAATTCCCCAGTGCCCAATTGTTTATTGACGCTTATGGCATCTGCTGGTATAATGTGTTTATTGTTTGGCGCTTTACTGGGTGACATTTGAGTCTTGGAGGCAGCACCTGTTGTTGTGCCACTCAGACTACCCGAAGGACTAGCTGCCGTTGTACTTATAACACTACCACTCATTTCATCTTTCTTCACCATTGAGGTGGGTGCATGCAGCAAACGTTTTATTTTACTCAAGTATCCATGTGGAAAATATTTTTCATAGAATTTACGTAAACGTCTTATTTCCGGTCTCGACATGCCAATACTCTTGAGATCTTCATCCGTGGCATATTTAAATTGTGAGGCATTAGTTATCTTGAGTTCATCTCTGCCGGAATAATCCATTAATAGAACAAAGGGTGCGTGTGAGTAGTTGCAACGAGCAAAGTAGTTTGATGGATTTATAAGTGTAGGAAGTATAAGAAAAGAATGAAAAACTTTAAGTAAGGAAAAGTGAAAAACAGTTTTATTAATAAAATTAAATTAACAGCGAAAATAAAAGACCCAGATACAGCGACGACGGGCAAGTAAAAGTATTTTGTTTTTTATTTTTATTAATTAAACATGGATTTTGTTGTGTATCTTTGTTTTGCGATAAAGCTAAAATAAATATAGGATGTACCAGAAATGGAGCGAAATAAGTTAAAGTATTTATTTATTGTTAAACTCAAACATAAAAGATTCTTCAAGTGAATGTTCTTTTAACAAAGAGTTAAAATAATGAGCAAAAGGCGTGAATATGTATTGAGGGGTTACTGACATATTAAAATTTATTTTTCATATAAAAGTATAAATATTTATATTTAATGCTCTGATTTCCAAAAGAAAATTAAATTGGAATTGATTTAAAATCGAAATAATAAGGCATTTAATAAATTACGTTCGGATTTGAAACCATTTCTTAGTTAAAATGGTTTAATGTTCTATAGATTCCAACAAATTGTAAATGCTTATCCATTTCCATTTCTGTTGAGTAAAATCTTTTTACTATCTACTCCTGATGCAACATCTACCGGCTGCATCATGTCAACATGTATTCCGTAAAGAACATAGTACAAGTCACACAACCCTCTTTGAAGACATTACCTATTCAAGTCTTCCAAATTTAAAGATAGGTGTATTCGATAATAAATTGTTTAGAAGCCGAAGACTTTTTTAATTTTCGTAAATATAACGATCATTAATGAAACATTGAAAATGAGTATTAAAAGCAATCAGTTGGAATTTGGATGTTAGCAAAGACGGTTGGTGGCGCTTTGTTAAAAAAATACAAAAACACAATACACAAGAAACAAGAAACAAAATCAAAATCCAATTTTTAGCAACAAAATATACGGTTCGAGAAAACAATGAAATGTAAGCTCGAACATTGTTGCCACGACCTATTAATTTTGTAAATATTGTGTGAAATAATTGTAACAGAATTGGGAATATTTGTTAAACATAAATAAACTCTAATAGGTATTAACAGGCAGACGGACGAACGGGCGGACTGACATTGTTAAATCTACTCAGGAAATGATTCTAAGTCTATTGGTATACTTAAAGGTGGGTCTACGCACAGCAGCACAAACTTATAATACCCTTTCCACCTATGGTGTTGAAAAGTGTTATAACATGAAACTACAGAACGTACGTTGAAATATGATTCTAGTTTCATAAAGGGCATATAAAATAAGTATGATTTAAAAAAATTTTGAGAACGAATTATGAACCGCCGTAAAATCTGAACCAAACCGAAATTTAAAATTTTGTAAAATTTTATGACCTAGAAGAATGAATATAAAAAATTTCATCAAAATCGGAGATGGAGACGTTAAAAATTAATATTTTACGTTCGAAAAATTTTCAACCAAGATAGAAATGCGATTACAAAACAATTAGGACTTCACAAAGACTACCGTTAACTTTGAACTAGAACTGCCAAAACAAATAAAATACTTCAATCAAAAACAAAAAAGGGCATCATTTGGAGCTTTCCCCCCACATGGAAACAATAAACTAAAATTTATGTACTAAAAACGCATATAAATTTGAAATATGGCACATAAAAAAAATCGGGAATGATTAAATTCTCTGGTATGTGTTTGTACATCATATACCAGAAATTCCAAGTATCTACGGCATATGTTTTCTTGGTATGCGTTTATTGTGTGGGTGACTAATATTCAAATTCCCACATTCCCTATGTGTGCTGCACATTTTGTTTTAACCAATCTCTTCTGCCACACTCTACTCCACTCCACAAATACTTACTTGACGGCATTGTAATAATGTTGCAGTTCGGCCTCTGTTAGAAATTCATACAAATCGATTTGGGGACAATCTGTAAAAAATGAAGAAGAAGAGGAAATATTTGTTAAATAAAAACTTTTCGAACATTTAAATCAAATAGCCTTCAAAGAGAAATGAAGAGATATTGTGGAAGAAGTGGAAGTCAAGTAAAGTAGGTACAAAAACAGAACTTAAAAATAGATATATGTTAATGTTGGTACTATTATGGTTTTACTATTTTTGGAGGGCACATAAACAACAAAAAAAGACATAATATTGACTCTGACATGAATACTTTATATGTATGTACTTTGTACTCGTAGTACATTATGTGGGTTACTAATAAAACCAACGAATAAATATAACAAAAAACACATCAAACTATGATTTTGAATCAGAGCAATATTTTTATGTGGAGCAAAGCAACAGAGAAAATTGTTGCATATAATGATTTATGAAGGTGACTACGTACAATCATTATTAGGCTGCTGCACTGGAGCTGCAGCAATCTAGGAGATGCTAACCTATTTAAAATTTGTTATAATTCGTTATGTTATAATTCGAACAATTTCTTATAAATATGTAGTCAATTTTCGAAAAATTTCTTATAAATAGTCAATTTTCGAAAAATTTCTTATAAATAGTCAATTTTCGAAAAATTTCTTATAAATAGTCAATTTTCGAAAAATTTCTTATAAATAGTCAATTTTCGAAAAATTTCCTTAAATAGTCAATTTTCGAAAAATTTCCCATAAATAGTCAATTTTCGAAAAATTTCCCATAAATAGTCAATTTTCGAAAAATTTCCTATAAATAGTCAATTTTCGAAAAATTTCCTATAAATAGTCAATTTTCGAAAAATTTCCTATAAATAGTCAATTTTCGAAAAATTTCCTATAAATAGTCAATTTTCGAAAAATTTCCTATAAATAGTCAATTTTCGAAAAATTTCCTATAAATAGTCAATTTTCGAAAAATTTCCTATAAATAGTCAATTTTCGAAAAATTTCCTATAAATAGTCAATTTTCGAAAAATTTCCTATAAATAGTCAATTTTCGAAAAATTTCCTATAAACAGTCAATTTTCGAAAAATTTCCTATAAATAGTCAATTTTCGAAAAATTTCCTATAAATAGTCAATTTTCGAAAAAATTCCTATAAATAGTCAATTTTCGAAAATTTCCTATAAATAGTCAATTTTCGAAAAATTTTCTATAACTAGTCAATTTTCGAAAAATTTCCTATAAATAGTCAACTTTTGAAAAATTTCATATAAATAGTCAATTTTCGAAAAATTTCCTATAAATAGTAAATTTTGGAAAAATTTCCTATAAATAGTCAATTTTCGAAAAATTTCCTATAAATAGTCAATTGTCGAAAAATTTCCTATAAATAGTCAATTTTCCAAAAATTTCCTATAAATAGTCATTTTCGAAAAATTTCCTATAAATAGTAAATTTTCGAAAAATTTCCTATAAATAGTCAATTTTCCAAAAATTTTCTATAAAAAGTCAATTTTCGAAAAATTTCCTCTAAATAGTAAATTTCCTATAAATTGTAAATTTTCGAAAAAATTCTATAAATAGTCAATTTTCGAAAAATTTCCTATAAATAGTCAATTTTCAAAAAATTTCCTATAAATAGTCAATTTTCGAAAAATTTCCTAAAAATAGTCAATTTTCGAAAAATTTCCTAAAAATAGTCAATTTTCAAAAATTTCCTATAAATGTCAATTTTCGAAAAATTTCTTATTAATAGTCAATTTTCGAAAAATTTCTTATAAATAGTCAATTTTCGAAAAATTTCCTTAAATTGTCAATTTTCGAAAAAATTTCTTATAAATAGTCAATTTTCGAAAAATTTTCTTATAAATAGTCAATTTTCGAAAAATTTCCTTAAATAGTCAATTTTCGAAAAATTTCCCATAAATAGTCAATTTTCGAAAAATTTCCCATAAATAGTCAATTTTCGAAAAATTTCCTATAAATAGTCAATTTTCGAAAAATTTCCTATAAATAGTCAATTTTCGAAAAATTTCCTATAAATAGTCAATTTTCGAAAAATTTCCTATAAATAGTCAATTTTCGAAAAATTTCCTATAAATAGTCAATTTTCGAAAAATTTCCTATAAATAGTCAATTTTCAAAATTTCCTATAAATAGTCAATTTCGAAAAATTTCCTATAAATAGTCAATTTTCGAAAAATTTCCTATAAATAGTCAATTTTTGAAAAATTTCCTATAAATAGTAAATTTTCGAAAAATTTTCTATAAATAGTAAATTTTCGAAAAATTTCCTATAAATAGTAAATTTTCGAAAAATTTCCTATAAATAGTAAATTTTCGAAAAAATTCCTATAAATAATCAATTTTCGAAAAATTTCCTATAAATAGTAAATTTTCGAAAAATTTCCTAAAAATAGTAAATTTTCGAAAAAATTCCTATTTATAGTCAATTTTCGAAAAATTTCCTATATGTAGTAAATTTTCCAAAAATTTCCCATAAATAGTCAATTTTCGAAAAATTTCCTATAAATAGTCAATTTTCGAAAAATTTCCTATAAATAGTAAATTTTCGAAAAATTTCCTATAAAAAGTCAATTTTCGAAAAATTTCCTATAAATAGTAAATTTTCGAAAAATTTCCTATAAATAGTCAATTTTCGAAAAGTTTT
>OW121744.1:22769139-22961639 GCA_933228675.1 Stomorhina lunata
AAAAAGTCAATTTTCGAAAAATTTCCTATAAATAGTCAATTTTCAAAAAATTTCGTATAAATAGTCAATTTGCGAAAATTTTCCTATAAATAGTCAATTTTCGAAAAATTTCCTATAAATAGTCAATTTTCGAAAAATTTCCTAAAAATAGTCAATTTTCGAAAATTTTCCTGTAAATAGTCAATTTTCGAAAAATTTCCTATAAATAGTCAATTTTCCAAAAATTTCCTATAAATAGTCAATTTTCAAAAAAATTTCCTATAAATAGTCAATTTTCGAAAAATTTCCTATAAATAGTCAATTTTCGAAAAATTTCCTATAAATAGTCAATTTTCGAAAAATTTCCTATAAATAGTCAATTTTCGAAAAATTTCCTATAAATAGTCAATTTTCGAAAAATTTCGTATTAATAGTCAATTTTCGAAAAATTTCCTTTAAATAGTCAATTTTCGAAAAATTTCCTATAAATAGTCAATTTTCGAAAAATTTCCCATAAATAGTAAATTTTCCAAAAATTTCCTATAAATAGTAAATTTTCGAAAAATTTCCTATAAATAGTCAATTTTTGAAAAATTTTCCTTAAATAGTCAATTTTCGAAAAATTTCCTGCAAACATTTTCTCAAAACTTATATATTAAAGCTGTTTTTGTCATTTGAACTTATATGAGATCTAGGGTCAAATGTGGACCGATTATCCCGTTATTTGATTACAGTTTTCACAAAAATTATGTATGCAAAAAATAAACGCAAAATTCTCAATATCTTCAAATTTACGAGCGTTTTAGTGATTTTTGTCTCATTTTGATAAGATAGTTTGTATGGGAGTTATAGCCTATTGTGGACCGATTTCAACGAAATTTGGTACAATGATTTAAGTTTGCATAAACAGTATTTGTTTTAAATTCCATGAAAAAATATTGATATTTGTAGCCAAAATATCAATTCCGGGAAGTGAGACCTATGGGAGGTACCATAAATAAGGAACCGGTTTTGACGAATTTCAATAGCCATGGTCCCACTTTAAAAAAAAATGATCTGTGCCAAATTTCATCAAATTATCTTTAGAATTGCGACATGTACTTTGATTACATGGTTTACATGGGGGTCCAGCCAGCCAGACGGATGGACGGATGGACGGACGGACGGACTGACATCGCTAAATTGATTCAGAAAGTGATTCTAAGCCTATTGGTATACTAAGGGGTCTAAGACAAATATTTCTATGTGTTACATACATCAGCACAAACTTATAATACCCTTTCCACCAATGGTGGTGAAGGGTATAAAAATGTAATAAGTGAGCCCGACTATTTCATACCCTTTACATCCATGTTTAAATATGGACCAAAATCAATTATCAAAAAATATAAAAATTCAAAAGAAAAAATATTCTCACATAATCCCAGTCTATTACATTGATTTATAAATGTAAAAGACAATGTATTGTAGGCCTTAATCTAAAAGAAGGGATATTCCTCCTGATGATGGTGGCCTAACCTATTTTACCAAATTGCTATTACATTAATAAATAAATGTCATATACTGGGATTAAGTGCGAACAATTTTTCTTTTAAAAAAATAAATTACCTTTAGAATTATTCCAGGTATTTAAACTACTTTTGTGAGTAAGTGTTGTATAGAAAGTATGAGCCGATTCCAACAAAATTGTATATACTGATTTCGAAAACGATTCGATTTTGTTCACAAAGATCATCCTAGGACCAAAAAATAATATATTTTCCAAATTGAAGTTGATCATGAGCCCTACATTGATATCCAGCCAGGGTCATCTTTAAATCGACTTAGAGAGTGAGTCGATTGGTATACTTAAAGTTGGGAAATATGGGATATGTCAATAGGCTTCATCTGATTTTGTTCTTTTTAATTTAAAGACAAAATGATCTCGATTTTGGAAACTTTATCAAAAACCTTTTTTTTTTTTTGACAAGAGCTTCCAAACTATAAGAAATAAAGACTGTTTTTATCTCTTTCGAAAGCTTTTTATTTAACATTCTAAGAACGTTAAATTAGCTTTATTGTATAGATTTTATATATGAATGAATGCATATCTTTAAAAATGTTTTTGCATTCAGACATTTTATATATTTTTACTGACATATTTTGCAGCTATAAATGCCATGGAATCTTGTAGATTTGCATCATGCTAATATCTGTGTAGGTTTCTTCCCAATATCTTATTTCAAGTTTAAATAAAATTAAACAAAATTCAAAACAAGTTACAGTCTACTATTTATGCACATTTTTGTACTTGTACATATTTTACCATAAAAGAAATTATCTGAAAGACAACAACATAGTTTGGAGGTCGAATTTAAAAAACTGTACCGGACCTAAGGTTTACTAATGAATTATTGAAATACGCTTCACATCAGAACACGGTATCAGAGTGTGAATTGATTCGTTCTTTACCTCAAAACCGGAGCAATATCGAAATTATTTACTTGTATACTAATAATAATTTACTCTTTTTACCCCGTTCTTAGTGCATTAATGTTACACGCTGTATAAATAAAAGATCCCTGGTTTTTATCGTATGCTGCTTACATAATATTAAACATATTATTTCAATTTAATTAATTTTAATTTAATAACTCAAAACAAATCAAGCATAAATATCAGATACCAGACTTTGTATGTACTATCAATTTGCCAATTTTCATAGAAATCATTAGAGGAAATTACTCTAACGAATTAAATTTTTTATAGAGTTATTCTATACAAAAGCAAAAAAACAATCATAATGATTGTTTGGTTTTTTAACAAGAATTATAAAATTTTTTAATAAATTCACTCACCCATTTTTAGGTTTGTTGTATCTCCCCACTGGCTGAATGAGTAACAGCAACAGCAACAACAACAACAGCAATTTTAATTGTGAATGGATGCTTTAGCTCAATTGTTGTTGTTTTCAAAACAGATTTTATTTAAGAATGAGTTTGTTTGTTGATGATGTATTTCTAGACCCACCGGAAGCTATGCTGCTGAAACAGTCGCCAACGTCTCAGTTTCAGTATCTGCTACGGTCAACTACTCTTGCGTTGCAAATGTTTCTTTTTTTTCGTATTTATTATTTTAATTCTTTAGAAAAAATATTTATATTTATTTTCTATCTTCACCGCGCTTTATCTACTTTAAAAGCCGACGACCAACTTTATCCGAGACCTTGCATGACAAGAATTGTAAAAGTTGTCTTTAATTTTTTCATTAAATTCTGTTCACTTTCTTAAACATTATTGCGGTTGCTCTTTTGAGATTTCAATATTTGTATCTGTGGAATTAATGTTTAAATTGTTACTCTTTCATGTTTTTAGAAAGATTGAGGTAACTTTGATAATATAGTTTTTATAGTTTACCATAAATATGTTTGAGGATGTAACTGTAAAAGGAGAATTTTATTAAAATAATTTTTACTATACCTAAGAGGAAACTGTTGGCATAACTCATAATAAACATTTTAAAAACTTTTAAAATCTGTGAACCTTTTATCCCTTAAATGTCCAAATTTCAAAAAAAAAGTACCACACGTATTCCTTACTTTTTAAAGTGTTTGGACTCTATTATAACTTCTATTTTTATAAACATTAGGTAGGAAGGTTTATTCTTACTTTCTACATCAGAGTTGTTTTACAAAAAGTCTATAAATTTCGATCCCCTCATGGGCCCACTTTTTTGGTTTTTGTATTTTGATGTCAACACTGTAACCCATATTTTCGAGAAGGATAAAGAAAATGGAAGATATGCTTTTTGCGATATATCTTTAGTCAAGGACATAATTGATTACTTTGTAATACATGATTAAATTTTTAATTAAGAAAGCCTAAAACTAAAGAACATACGCTAAAATATGAGCCCGTTTCAAAAGTTATAAACATATTTAATGAGTATGTTTTGAAAAAAATCTTAAAAAAGTGATCTTTGGGCCGACATAAAATCTTAAGCAAAGCGAAATTAAAATTTTTAAGCAACTCTAAAAATTGTACGAGCTAGGAGAATGTGTACACAAATTTAAAAAAAAATTGGATATGGTAAGTTTCAAAATTTATAAATGCATTACATTCAAAAAATTTTGATTTCAACCTTCATATTTCCGAAGCCATTCATACTCATGCAATCATAAACTGAACATTAATAGAGTCGATATACAGAAGCCATAAAGATCCGCATGGCTAAGCCTTCCAACGCAATTGGCTCCTACAGAATATTCATGCTGATGTTTTTAGGAGAAAGCGGAGTCCTGTTCGTGACAGGTGGTATTAATCTGTCAATGGGAAGCCACATTATAACCGAATGTAGGATTTTCGTACAGATCAATATAAATCCTGTCACCAATCGTGAGAACACTCTAGGACCTTCCACATCAGACCAGCCAACTACAAGAAGCTTGTCACCAGCAGGATTCCGCAAAATGTACAGCGCAAACACAGCATAACCCGTTATTACTATTCAGATGACACAAGTCTTGAACCAGCAGAGAACTAGTGGCGCTTGACCTATCAAAAGCCTGTAACACGGTTAGCCATGCTTCCCTCTTCCAAGACATTCTGCACTCCACAATGTGAACAAATTTGAAGAGGTTGATAGTTAAATACCTAAGTAGACTTTAGACAACTTAGTAAGACTACAGCTTGGAGTAGAGGGCGATGGTGTACCAATTCCGACCTTGAACCACACTCGATAGCCTGTTTAAAGCACTAGTCGACAGAACTTGGGGTATGGACAAATAAAACTTGCTGTCTACCAAAAAAGCGATGACAGAGTCACATTATGTCGCTCCAGCGTGATCAGCGTCGCAAATGATACTCGTTCCCATTGCAATCGGTTCTTCGTACCGAAACTACTTGCTGCCAAAATGCAGCCTTAAAAACAATCACAGGCTAGTTGTTTCCTCATGAGGAAGCAATGGACCTTCCATTAAAGGAGCACAGCATAATACCAACTCTGTAGTTCCTTTTGGGATGTCATCCAAACTTTAACTTCACATAGTTGTAGTCCTCGCCAAGGCATGTCAAGAAAGATCTTCGCATGTAAGATGATAGCATACGACATGATCAGCGTTAAGCAACATACATAGGGACCAACAGATTATCGCATGAATGTTGTCGACCACCACCCATAGCAGAAGAAGTAAAGCATTTGGCGCGTAAAACAAGAATTCTTCTGGTACAACTGAAATCGGGATGAAGGAACAGACTAAACATCTTTTGGTCCCGCATAGACCGTACCAACCCTAACGTATGCCCAACTCATACTTGGACTCCAGTTGAAGCATCATCATCATGACTCGATCTTCAAAAAGATCCCATAACTACCAAATTAATAAAATTTTATCAAACTGTTGTTTAAAGAGGATGTTTTTAGATCTAAAATCCCAAATTAAAAAAGAAATCGGAAGTTTTTGAACTTCTTCTTCTTCTGTTATCCTTGACTCCCAGTGGAGCATAGGGCCTTTTGATCTTAGGGGACCATAAAACATAAAAAATAGTTTAATTAAAATATAATATTGGTATCAATCAACGGTTCCTTTGTCAATTTCCAAAGTCTAAGGCTAATCAGCGAGACTCTTTTGTTGAAATCCTCAGAATCTTTGCCCTAGTGATTACTGGTGCCATTGGGTCTACGCCTTCAATTGCATTCTTTATTATGCTAAACTAGCTTCGGGCTGAGCTAATGGCTCAAAACGTAGCCCTTTTATCCTACTATTATTTCTTTTAAGCTCCCAAAACTCAGCAGTAACACAACATACTCAAGAGATATTAGTTTCTGTATTGATAGTCAAGCCGCTATTCATTTTTGTCTTTACGACATCTGTTTTCACTCGTAAATGACGGGCATCTCTATATAGAACTCTTCTGGGTACAAAGTAACAATAATGTATCAGGTAATACTATTGCTGATAATCTAGCAAAGATCGTACTCTTCTCAATCAGGAGGACCAATATATAGGTATATAATATATTTAGGTCCGCGCATATCAACTAGACCATAGAAAAAACATGCTCAGTCTCAAGACTATCCTGGCCAACTCATTACAAAAAGAGTTCTGCAGTCGGCTTGTGCTATAAAGACAGCTGGTTCTGCGGTAGAATGAACTGAGCAGAATCGACAAGGCTGTCAACTCAACCACAACTACTGATCCAGTATACCATCCAGCAGTCCTTTATGTCACTACTGAACTTTTTTATTCGCTTGTAATTCTTACATCACAACTAGAGAACAAAATTTAAGAACCTTTAAGACTACGCAGGATATGCAAGGGATCATATTTTTTCTTTATGGGCAAAAGTCTTTAAAAACAAGTAAGAAAAGCAATAGTTGATCAAGTTCGACAATATGATAATCTATCTTTCAGTACTAAGGTCAAATATGGACCAACAATTTAACAAGTTTTCCTTAAGTCTAAGAGACATACATACTATGTCTAGGTGACATACATACATAAACTATGTGCTATTTTTACAAAATTTCGAGATCCAAGTAGATTTATGTCATCTCCGGCTAAGGGTCTGATATGGAAGCTAGGGTTAATTGTGTATCGATTGTTACAAAATGTTGGTTATTGGTTTATATTTACAAAATATTTATCTGTGTAAAAATTTAGCAACGAAACGCATTTAACTTTAGATTTATAAGCCTTTTTGTGCATTTATGGGTATTTAAACTACTTTTGAGAATGTGTCTTGTATGGGAGGTATGGTCAAATGATGTCCGATTCCCACAAAATTAGGCACACTGATTAAGATTGGCATAAGCAATATTTGTGCTGAATATTATTAAAACACAACTAAATTCGTGGCTGTAAAGGACCAAAAACTCTATTCCGGGAAGGCATCCTTATGGGAGGTATCCGAAATAGTAATTCGATTTTGCACAAAAAATATAGTGATTGTCCTTGGACTAAAATATAAGCCTGTACCAACTTTCATCAAATTATCTTTAAAACTACGACTTGAACATTGATAACAAGCTTACATGGATAACCGGCTGGACAACCAGACGGGCATCGTTAAAACAACTCACGGAGTGATTCTGAGTCGACCGGTATACTAAAAGGTGGGCCAATATTTCTATGCGTTACAGACATCAGCACAAACCCAATATACCCTTTCCAACTATGATGGTGAAGGGTATAAAAATAACTTTAAAGAGGATTCTATCTCTCTGAAACTGTTGGGCAGATACACAAGCACGCAGTAAATAATTTTAAAAATATGTTTATATGTTTAACTTTCTTTCCTTTTAAAATTTTCTTTGTGTTTTTGCGGAGAACAAGAGGAACAAATACAAGTTAAAGAAAAAAACACAACTTTCTAAGAATTTAATTGAAATTTTTTTGGAATATTTTCATTTATAAAAAAAAATATTTTTTGTAATATTATATGATACTTTTCGCTTTTAATTCAATTCATTTTTGTTTATTATGTATTTTTTACTTAATGCATTTATTTAAATTTAAATTCAATTCACATACAAAATTTTTTCATTTGATACACACAAAAATTATCACTTTTTTTTCCAGTTGGACCAACCGACCGAGACAAGAAAAAAAAACGGCAGCAGCAGCAAGAATGAATGAAAAATTAATTACATTTACCCGGCAGTTTATTATTACAAATCTTTTATAAAAACTAACTTTTGTTGACAATTGCTTTACAATTTTAATAAATATTTAGCAGAGAAACTTTTTTGTGCTTTATTTATTTTTGTCAAGATTTAATTATTTTGCATTTTCCACTTAATTTTTTCCGCATACAACAACACCTTATCTCAACATGGCGACTCTGACTGTCTCCTCGTCAGAAGGAGAAGTCTCACAAAAGTAACAGAGAAAGCAAGTGTCAGAATAACCTACGCACACAAAGCAAGTGTCACAATAAGAATTCGTTTGTTTAGAAAGTGCACTAAAAGGAAAATAAACAACAAACAAATATTAGAAAACCAAGTTGATGAAAATATTGTTGACGGCGGTGAAAAGTGCGAACGTATCTGCTTTGTAACTTAACTACAGGAGAACAGTTATAAACATTTTTATCAAAAATTTTTCTATATAAATATTTTTTTATCAACAAATTTTTTAATAGACAATTTATTAATTGAAGATTTTTCTACAGAAAAATATTTCTATAGAAAAATATTTTTATCGAAAATTTTCTTATCGAAAATTTTTTTATAGAAAAATTTTTTTATCGAAAATTTTTTTATAGAAAATTTTTTTTATGGAAAATTTTTCTATAGAAAAATTTTTTTTCGAAAATTTTTCTATAGAAAAATTTTTTTATCGAAAATTTTTCTATACAAAAATTTTTTTCTATAGAAAAATTTTTTTATCGAAAATTTTTCTATACAAAAATTTTTTTATCGAAAATTTTTCTATACAAAAATTTTTTTATCGAAATTTTTCTATACAAAAATTTTTTTATCGAAAATTTTTCTATAGAAAAATTATTTTATCGAAAATTTTTCTATAGAAAAACTATTTTATCGAAAATTTTTCTGTAGAAAAATATTTTTATCGAAATTTTTTCTATAGAAAAATTTTTTTATCGAAAATTTTTCTATAGAAAATTTTTTTTATCGAATTTTTTTCTATAGAAAAATTTTTTTATCGAAAATTTTTCTATAGAAAAATTTTTTTATCGAAAATTTTCCTATAGAAAAATTTTTTTATCGAAAATTTTTCTATAGAAATTTTTTTTTATCGAAAATATTTCTATAAAAAATAACTTATATCGAAAAATTTTTTAAAGAAAAATTTTTTATCGAAAATTTTTCTACAGAAAAATTTTTTTATCGAAAATTTTTCTATAAAAAATATTTTGAACGAAAATTTTTCTAAAGAAAAATATTTATATCGAAGATTCTTCTACATAAAAATATTTCTATGGAAAAATTTTTTTATAGAAAATTTTTCTATAGAACAATTTTTTTTATAGAAAATTTTTCTATAGAAAAATTTTTTTAAAAAAAAACTTTTTTATAAAAAAATTTTCTATAGAAAAATGTTTGATCAAAAAATTTATAAAAAAAAAATTTTATAGAAAAATTTTTGATAAATAAAAATTTTTATAAATAATACACTACCCAACTATGATGGTAAAGGGTATAAGTATGGCAACACGTTTAAGCTTACACTACATTGGCAACCTAAGTGTTACGATAAGGCAGTGTAGATGATTTTTTACAGAAACAATTTTTTATCGAAAATTTTTCCAAATAAAATATTTTTATTGAAAATTTTTTTATAGAATTTTTTTTATCGAAAATAACTTATATCGAAAAATTTTCCAAAGAAAAATTTTTTTATTAAAAAATTTTCCAAAGAAAAATTTTTTATCGAAAATTTTTCTACAGAAAAATTTTTTATCGAAAATTTTTCTATAAAAAATATTTTGAACGAAAATTTTTCTAAAGAAAAATATTTATATCGAAGATTCTTCTACATAAAAATATTTCTATGGAAAAATTTTTTTATAGAAAATTTTTCTAATTGATGGTCGTGATTTCGAGTTGGGCTTAGGTTCATGTCATAAGTTATTTTTTTAATTTATGATTTTTAAATTAGATGAATAAATTTTAGGAATACTGAAAAAACTATGTAACACTTATCACTTTCTTTACTTTAGAAAAATTTTTGATAAAAAAAAATTCTATAGAAAAAGTTTTGATAAAAAAAATTTTCTATAGAAACATTTTTCATAAAGAATTTAAAGAAGATTTTTGATAAAAAATTTTAAAAAATGGAGTAGAAAACTCTTTCTTTTTAAAACAGATTTTTGTTTTAATTTTTGATAAAAATATTTTGTGCTGGAAATTTTTTCGATAAAAATATTTTTCTGTGAAATTTTCGATAAAAATATATTTTTATAAAAAAAATTACTATAAACAAATTTTCGATAAAAATATTTTTTTATACAAATATTTTCTATAAAAATTTATTCTATAGAACAATTTTTGATAAAAAATATTTTTCTGTAGAAACATTTTCGATAAAAATATGTTTCTATAGAAAATATTTTTCTGTAGAAAAATTTTATATAGAAATATTTTTCTGTATAAAAGTGTTAAATAAAAAAATTTCTAAAAATCTTTCTAAAAATTTTTTTATAAAAAAATTTCTAAAAAAATTTTAATAAAAAATTTTCTGCAGAAAAATTTTTGATAAAAAAAATTTCTATGAAAAATTTTTGAGGGAAGGTTTCCTCACTAATATTTTTTGTTTTATCAAAAAACTATTTATTACAATAATATAAAATTGTAATAAATTGGTATCTTAGTGCAATACACTACAGTAAAACTTTTAAAAAAAACTTTCTATAGAAATTTTTTTTATAAAAAAATTTTCTATAGAAAAATGTTTGATCAAAATATTTATAAAAAAAAATTTTATAGAAAAATTTTTGATAAATAAAAATTTTTATATATAATACACTACCCAACTATGATGGTAAAGGGTATAAGTATGGCAACACGTTTAAGCTTACACTACATTGGCAACCTATGTGTTACGATAAGGCAGTGTAGATGATTTTACAGTAAACCAAATTGATGGTAGTGCAGTTATAATATTTAGCGGATCTCCAAACCTCTAAAATTTTAAAGAACTTTTGGCAAACAGGAAATTCTATGCTTGTTTGTCAAAAAATTTCATTTTTGAAATTAAACAGTGTTACTCCGTATTTCGATTCGAAAATAAAATTTTTCTATTTGTATGCTTACAGAATTGTGTTTTGAGAATTTTTCTTTTAAATCGAGATACAAAGTAAGCCCCAGATGAACGAGTACCTTTCACTAAAAACCTATGAATTGAATTCGAACAATTTTATTTTCAAATCGAAATATCTCAACTTTTTACTAATCGGTATTTATTTAAGTACCACTTCCATTCTTTTACTTCTGTTCTATTCCTTTCCTCTTTTTGAAAGGATCACAATTTTCTTATTGGTTCCCGAGTGTAGATGCCAATCGTTATCATTCCATACCGGTTGTTAGGAATTATCTTTTATGTAATTATAAAAAAACTCGATAAGTTTTCACTACATATTTCAATTTAAAACAAGAATCAATTTTATTTTGTTACTATTTGTTGTCTTTTGTTTAAAAACTAAACAACTTAGTAATTTTATTCAGAATATTTTTTAATGCAAATAAGAGGGAGGGGGATTTTCAAATGTTTAGAAATTATTAATAAGAGTCATATTTATTTTATTTTAAATTTTTTATTTGTTGTACACAAATTAAACTAAATAAAATACATGAAATTCTATTTAATGTCTAAACATGGTTTGTGTGTGGTTTTCTAAATTAACAAAAGAAAAAAAGAATATTTTAAGTTAATTTATTTCTCTTTTTAAATACAATACATTACATTCTTTTTTGTTTGTTGTTTATTTGTTGTTTTTTTGTTATTGCTTTTTATATTGTTTTATTTTCTATGTGTGTATAAATGTATATTTGAATGCAATTCTGAAATAGTAATTTTCCGCACTAAATTATGTTTGTGGTGTTGTCCTGTGAGTGTTTTGTAAATATTTTTATGTTGGTATTGTTTTATTTTATTTCTCCTTTTGTAATAATTGTAAATGAAATCCTTTTTTTAAATATATAATTTTCTTTCTCTGTTTTTTTTTTTTTTTTTCTTAAAAAGTGTTTTTTTGGATATTTTAAAGTTTAACTGTTTGGGTTACTCTTAATGTTTTTATTTTCTGTTTATATTTTTATACTTAAATATTAATTTGATTTTGTTTCAGCTTTTCTTATACGAAAAATAAAACTTGCAAATGTTTTTTTTTTCATTTTTGTTGGTTTTTTTTTTGTTGTTGTATAAAGTAAAATTATGATCCATTTTTATAAAAACGACGATGTATAAAGATTTAATAAAAACACATGGAAAATTAACACGATGATTAACCGAGAATTATATAAAGTATTTTAATGCTTTAACCTTCATGCTTTCTTTTCTTGCCCCGTCCCTGGGGTTCTTCACCTGTAAAGAGAAAAAAAAATTGTTTATAAATTGACTATTTATAGGAAATTTTTCGAAAATTGACTATTTATAGGAATTTTTTAAAATTGACTACTTATAGGAAATTTTTCGAAAATTGACTATTTATAGGAAATTTTTCGAAAATTGACTACATATTTATATGAAAATTTTCGAAAATTGATTATTTATATGAAATTTTTCGAAAATTGACTATTTAAAGGAAATTTTTCGAAAATTGACTATTTATAGGAAATTTTTCGAAAATGGACTATTAATAGGAAATTTTTCAAAAATTGACTATTTATAGGAAATTTTTCGAAAATTGACAATTTATAGGAAATTTTTCGAAAATTGATTATTTATAGGAAATTTTTCGAAAATTTACTATTTATAGGAAATTTTTCGAAAATTGACTATTTATAGGAAATTTTTCGAAAATTTACTATTTATAGGAAATTTTTAGAAAGTTGACTATTTTTAGGAAAATTTTCGAAAATTTACTATGTATAGGAAATTTTTCGAAATTGACTATTTATAGGAAATTTTTCGAAAATTTACTATTTTTAGGAAATTTTTCGAAAATTGACTATTTATAGGAAATTTTTTGAAAATTGACTATTTTTGGGAAATTTTTCGAAAATTGACTATTTATAGGAAATTTTTCGAAAATTTACTATTTATAGGAAATTTTTCGAAAATTGACTATTTATAGGAAATTTTTCGAAAATTTACTTTTTTTAGGAAATTTTTCGAAAATTGACTATAGGAAATTTTTCGAAAATTGACTAGGAAATTTTTCGAAAATTGACTATAGGAAATTTTTCGAAAATTGACTATAGGAAATTTTTCGAAAATTGACTATAGGAAATTTTTCGAAAATTGACTATAGGAAATTTTTCGAAAATTGACTATAGGAAATTTTTCGAAAATTGACTATATGAAATTTTTCCGAAAATTTACTATTTATAGGAAATTTTTCAAAAATTTACTATTTATAGGAAATTTTTCGAAAATTGATTATTTATAGGAAATTTTTCGAAAATTGACAATTTATAGGAAATTTTTCGAAAATTGACTATATGAAATTTTTCCGAAAATTTAATATTTATAGGAAATTTTTCAAAAATTTACTATTTATAGGAAATTTTTCGAAAATTGATTATTTATAGGAAATTTTTCGAAAATTGACAATTTATAGGAAATTTTTCGAAAATTTATTATTTATAGGAAATTTTTCGAAAATTGACAATTTATAGGAAATTTTTCAAAAATTGACTATTTATAGGAAATTTTTCGAAAATTGACTATATATACGAAATTTTTCGAAAATTTACTATATATAGAAAATTTTTCGAAAATTGACTATATAGGAAATTTTTCGAAAATTGACTATATAGGAAATTTTTCGAAAATTGACTATATAGGAAATTTTTCGAAAATTTACTATTTATAGGAAATTTTTCGAAAATTGACTATTTATAGGAAATTTTTGAAAATGCATTATATATAGGAAAATTTTCGAAAATTTACTATTTATAGGAAATTCTTCGAAATTGACCATTTTTAGGAAAGTTTTCGAAAATTGACTATAGAAAATTTTTCGAAATTTATAAAATAGGTTTTTTTTGAATAGAATTATATAAACATATTTCATTAAAATAATGAAACTCACCAGCAATATAGTTATTGCTTGCAGGGGTCTCACCCTCGTCACTGTCATCCTCATCATCATCATCATTTTCAACAGCATTCCCTTCATCCCAATCATCCTCATCCTCCTCTAAATCATCATTGTAAACCTTTTATAAACAAAATATAATTATTAAAAAATGTTTTATGATTCAAAATATCTAAACTTAAAACTCACCTCAGATAATGAAACATCATTAAAATCGTCTTCATCGGCATCACCCTCAACATCATCACCACTACCAAAACTATCATTTTCTTCCTCATCGCCATCATTGTCATCCGATTCGGCTTTAGAGAGATAGAGAAAAATATAAAAAAGAACAAAATTTATTTGATTAATTTTAGACGGTTAAAGTTATTTGGAATAATGCTTACGATTACTAAATGTGGCACTGGCTAAATTTAAAATTGCTAAAAACCAATAGAGTAATAGAACAAAATTTGCCCCTGCCTGTGTAGTTTGGGAATCAAGTGTTTTTGATTCTTTTTGTTGTTCTTTTAGTTTTAAATTTTTAAGATATTCATCTAGTTCATCAACTTCTGCCTCAACAGCGGCTTCTGTTTTATTACTTTCATTTGTAGTTTCTGAAGTAGGAATCTGACTAGAAGGAACTTGGTCTGTTGTGTTGGAGATGTTATCTAGTTGTTGTTGTTTCAATTTAGCTTCACGTTTGGCTTTTACACGTTTTTCAAACTCTTCTAATTCATCCAAATCAATTTCTAAACCATTTAAATTAAAAACATTTTTCTGGCCTGGAAGAAATTTATTTCGAGATACGCGGTTGTGCGTCCAAGAGTTTTAAACAGTTTTAAAATTAGCTTCACATAAATTGTTTTGATGGAAATAAATTAGAACAACAATTGCAAAAAAATTATGATGAACAGGTGAGTTTATTTCTATGTGTATTATGAAAATTAAAATGAGTTTTTTTAATAGTTTAACTTTTTTGAAAGTGAAAACTGTTTTAAAATCTTTAACTAATTAAAAATCTTGTTTTATAACTGATACTCCAACAGTACTTGACAGTTTTGTCACAGCAAAAATTGAATATATGGGGTTTTTATGATATAATCGGACCACTCTGTTCAAAAATTCAAATACAAAGTATTAGGGTGGGTCGTTTTTTCACTTTTGTCTCTGATCGACTTCTAACAATGAAATTATATTGAAAAATTTTCGCTAAAAATATTTTTCTATAGAAAACTTTTCGATAAAACTATTTTTCTTTAAAAAAGATTTCGATAAAAATATTTTTCTTTAAAAAAAATTCGTTAAAAATATTTTTCTATAGAAAAATTTTCGATAACAATATTTTTCTATAAAAAAAAATTTCGATAAAAAAATTTTTCTATAAAAAATTTTCGCTAAAAATATTTTTCTATAGAAAAATTTTCGCTAAAAATATTTTTCTATAGAAAAATTTTCGCTAAAAATATTTTTCTATATAAAAATTTTCGCTAAAAATATATTTCTATAGAAAAATTTTCGCCAAAAATATTATTCCATAAACAAATTTTCGATTAAAATATTTTTCTATAGAAAATTTTTTTATAAAAATATTTTTCTATAGAAACATTTTCGATAAAAATATTTTTCTATAGAAAATTTTTCGATAAAAATATTTTCCAATAGAAAAATTTTCTATAAAAATTTTTTTCTGTAGAAAAATTTTTATATAGAAAAATTTTTGATATAAAAACATTTTTCTATAGAAAAGTTTTCAATAAAAAAGTTTTTATAGAAAAGTTTTAGATAAAAAAAATTTTGGTAAAAAAATTTTCTTTAGAAAAATTTTCGATAAAGATATCTTTACAAAAATTTATCAAAAATTTTTCTATAGAATTTTTTTTTATCAAAATTTTTATATAGAAAATTTTTTTATCAAAAATTTGTATATAGAAAATTTTTTTATCAAAAATTTTTATATAGAAAATTTTTTCATCAAAAATTTTTCTATAGAAAATGTTTCTATAAAAAATTTTTTATCAACAATTTTTCTAAAGAAAAATTTTTTTTTAACAAAAATTTTTAATCGAAAACTTTTCTATAAAAAAATATTTTTATCGAAAATTTATCTATTAAAAAAAATTCTGTGGAAAAATTTTTGATAAAAAATTTTCTATTGAGAAATTTTTAATGAAAAATTTTTGACAAAAAAATTAAAAAAAAAATGGAGTTGAAAACTTTTTCTTTTTTAAACATTAGAACTACACGTTAAAAAAATACCAATAAACCAATAAAAATAATTAAAAGTATAAGAAACGAAAACTTTGCCTACGATTATTTTGTTCTGTTCTCTTAGTTTAACTTAAAATCTCTCGTTTTTGATCTGAGTTTTTCGGTTTTGTTCCCTTTGTGTATCTTTCTAGCTGAGTAGGTTAGTCAACAAAAAACGTCGTTGTTTGGTACCGACGACAACTGCAAAAAGGGTGAATATTACTCAAAACTTACCATCATCGTCATCAGAATAATTGAGGTTTTCTTCCTCATCGTCACCATCTGAGGGGGCCTCAACATCATTAGAATCAAACCTTAAATAAAAATAACAATATTAGGAACCATAAATATTAATAATGGAGATATACAAGGTCATGTCATATTTCCATACAATTTAAAAATTTAATTAGGTAAAATGACTTTCAAATTAAAGATGTTTTTGTTAAAATCTAAATTTTATTTATAAGAAAATTACTCATTAGAAATGATATTACACCTTGTAAATCCCTGAATGAATGATTAAAACTAAATAACAAAAGAAAATTCTCCACTTACCCATCTAAATATTTTAATGAAGGCAATAGTTCAAAGATTTTCTCCCTATAATTTTCAACTTGTGTTGCTTCATTATTAAATAAATCCAATATGGCTAAATGAGTAAATTCTTTCAAGGGTTTTAAGGCTTCTAAGTCTTTAATTTTATTACCGGATAAATTTAAATATTGTAATTTTGGGCTAGTATGCAAATAATGGAGGCCATTTGATATTCTGCAAAAGAGAAAAGATAATGTTTACGATTTGTTGTTATAGAATTGTTTTTGTGTAATTACCTGTTATCTGATAGCTCCAATTTCTTTAAATTGGGTAATTTGGGGAAACCTTTTAATGTTGTTAGCCCAACATTTATAAGACTTAGGGATTCCAAGGCTGTATATTCATCAGTAAGGCCAACAATGCTTGTACTCCGGCAATTGTCCAAATTTAAATCTGTAATCTATTTAAAAATGTTTACATTATATTTATTATAGTTTGTAAAAGAAGTCTTCTTTTGTTATCCTTGACTCCCAGTGGAGCATAGGGCCTCAAAAAGTAAAAGGAAATAGTACAAGAATATTTAAATACATGAATACATTTTTAAGTTGAAAGAACATGAAATTACGGGATATGTGCTAAATTATAAATCTAGTTTTACATAGATCTGATGACCGTAGCAAAAGTATAGCCATATAAAATTAAAAAATAAGTTTCGGACCGCCATAAAATCTGAACCAAAGCGAAATTAAAAATTTTGAAGAACTCTGAAAATTGTATGAGCTAGTATAATATATACACAAAATTTCATAAAATTTGCAGGAAACACAAAGGACCCAAGTGACGCGGACTCTGTTGTCAGTTCAAAAAGTTGTTAAATAATGCCGATCCGCAGTGATCGAACTTGTTTTTCATTTAATTATATAAATTTGAGGCTTAAGTCTACTTCAACTGAATTTTTAATTTTAAGAATACCAGTACAAAAAGTTTTGGCAAGAAGCTTCTGGTTTGGGAGATATAGTGCTTTAAAGTTCCCAAATATAAATTGATATACCACTCTTATTTGTGTACCGATTGTTACAATATGGATGATCTGAAATATCTTTCAGATGAGATACATATCTTATATTCTTTTTCCTTAACCCCAAAGATATCAAACTTTAAATTTCAATATCTTAAAAGATACTACCTAATTATTTACACAAAATGAAAGCTTAAAGAGTTGGCTATATCTCCCAAAGCAAAAGTTTCTAGCCCATAAAAGAGCTTTCAAACAATAGCTATTTAAATGTCCTAACAGGGAAACATATTTAAAAAAATCGGTGCAGTTCAGTTGAAGTAGGCTTGTTCCAGTTTTGATATGGAAAAAAAATTGTTTTCAAAAATAAACAGAGGTACCATCATAAAAGAACACTTTGTGTTCGTTGTTGGTACCAAATTAAAGAAGCTATTTTCATCCCTGGTATGACTGTGTAAGGTATGACTGTGCATAAGGTCAAAAAAGGTTGAAAGATTGTGATTGAATGCAGTTTTAAGATTATTTTAGTTATGATTATCATTATTACGCACTTTACATGATAAGAAATTTTTACAACATGAACAAAGTGTACGAAGAAACAGTATCAAAATGTGTAAAATGGAAGGAAAATAGAACAAAAACAAATCACAAAATCAATAATTGCGAGTAGAGATAATTTGTAAAAAACCAAACTTTAGAAATTGGTTGGTTGGTCTCATGTAGAAAGGACCTAACTCGCATATTAGAAACTTTACTGGAGAAGGTTTTTATTAAAATGAAGTTCTCAAAACTTTTTTTAATTTTAATCATATGAAAAACTAAGTTGCGATAAAGCATAAATGTAACTTAGGCCTTTTTCTGTAGTGATCAAAAGAAATCAATATTTTCTATAGGAAAGCTTTCGATAGCGAATGCTTTCTACAAGAGATCTTTAGATATTAAAAGTTTTCTATAGGAAAGTTTTCGATAGCGAATGCTTTCAACAAGAGATCTTTCGATATTAAAAGTTTTCTATAGGAAAGCTTTCGATATTGTTTCTATAGGAAAGCTTTCGATACTGAAAGTTTGACAAGGAATGTTTTCTATATGAAATCTTTTGATATTCAAAGTTTTAAGAAGGAAATCAAAAAATTTCTATAGAAAATCCTTCCATATCGAAAGTTTAATATTAGGAAACATTTCTAAATCGAAAGATATATGAAATCTTTAGATATTGGCTTTTTTATATTAGAAAGCTCGAAAGATTTATATAGGAAATCTTTAGATATTGCCGTTTTTATATTATAAAGCTCTTGAGCTTTGGATATTAAAAGTAACCTTTTGGAAATCTGTTGATATAAAAGGTTTTCAATACGAAATATATTGACGACAAAAGTTTTATATAACAAATTTTTTGATATCGAAAATTTTCTATAGAAAATCATTCAATATCAAAAGTTAACTATAAGAAACCATTCGACATTGGAAGTTTTATACCTATAGAAATTATTTTTTTCAAAAAGCTTTCTATATGGAATGTTTTTAGTTGAAAGCTTTTTATAACAAAAGTTACGCATCGGAAAGCTTTGATATTGAAAGCTTTTTATATATAAGAAATCTTTCGATATCGAATATTTATTATAAGAATCCATTCGACATCGAAAGTTTTGTATAGGAATTTTGAACACAGTTTTTTAAAAAGGTTTAGATATTAAAGTTATCTTTAGGAAAAGCTTTTGATATTGCAATTTTTCTATAGGAATGTTTTATATAAAAATTTTTATATCTGAAATATTTTGACGACAAATATTTTATATAAGAAATATTTCGATATCGAAAGTTTAATATAGAAAACCTTCCGACATCGAAAGTTTTATATAAAAAAACTTTAAATAAATAATGAGTTTTTTTTGGAAAGCTATTGATGTGGAATGTTTTTAGTAGAAAGTTTTAGATATTAAAAGTTACCTATAGGAAAGCTTTTTTTTTTGTGAACCGTCAAAAAAGCGGCGGTTCAGCTCATAACACAGCTAGCCACTGGTTATTGAGTATTAGGCTATGTAAAACTTCTCTAACTAATGCATTTGCCGTTCGGAGCCGAAGTTAAAACGTAGGTCCCTTTCAATGAGTCTAAAAATAGAATCGGATGCAGCTCATTGTCTGAGAGAAGTACAACTTGTTCCAATTGGAATGTTGTCGGGGAATCATATATATGATAAGCTCGATAAAAATTAATAGGTATAAGAAATCATTATACATCCAACCAGAAACTGGGGCTTTAAAAAAATATATTTTTTTATGAATAAGTTAGGGCTTTTTAGAAAATAAGTTAAATAACCGCTAATTTTGATAAAATTGCTTTAAATTTTTGTGAGGAGGAGTTTTTGCGTTAAATGTATTGGAATCACAAAAAAATATCAATTTCGAAAAAAGTGTGAGTTAGGGCCTTTCTACATGAGACCGACGATTTACTTTTTCTAAGACAGGGGCTGCTTGGAGACACAATACAACAACAAGAAAAGAAGATGCACAAAAATGCAATTTGCAATTTAAAGAAACGAATGCAATTTTTAGAACAAAATGAAATGAAACACTTGGCAAAAATAGAAACATATTAAAAAAAAAAAATATGGGAATGAAATAAAACAAAGTAAAACAACAAAATGAAATTATCGCCTTGTTGCTCTTTTGAATTTTCTTTTGCATGTACCGAAATATATTGACAAAATGGGAAAACAAAAAATGACCATAAGCCAGAAAGCGAAAGAAAGATAAAACTAGTCGCATTTCAGCAAGCGTTCGTATCACTCATGCCGCCATGTTGCGTGTTGGTGTCACCAATACTGTGAACCGAAGTATATAGTAAAAAAGAGAAACAATGAATAAGAAAAAAAAAATAAAGGGCGAAACAACTTTGCACTGCAATTACAACTTTTCATGAAAAAAAATTGTTTTAAACTTTAGAAAGGACAAACAAATTTAAGCAATAAATGAAAATGTTCCACTTTAAGAAAGAAATTTGTGTAAAATTCAATGAAAAATTTTGCTGAAAATCTCTTAAAAATTATGATGTAACATAAAATTATGAAAAACATTTTGTTACTACACATATCCAAAATTGATTAAAGTATGCGAAACAAAATGGAATTAAAACTCACAATCAGAAGAAGAATAGGAACAGATTAAATACAACACATTAAAGAAGACTATAGAAAAGAACAACGAGCAAAACAAAAAGCATGTAAACATACAAAATGTACACAGAAAAAGCAAAATGCCGCTTAATATTTAGTTTGAGGGTATTTTAATTTGCCAAAAATTGGACAGAAGCAGAATTGAAATAATTTACCCTCAAATTCAAAGCCACAATATGCGACAGTTATGATATCAAAGTTTTTATCAAAACTAAAACTATTTGGTCAATTGGTGGATACCGACTGTTGCGCAATTTAAAGAAAGAAATGTTCATTTTGTCTTTGCTTTTAAATAGATGGGAAAAGATTTTACCAAACTTTGTTTTTAACAAAAAATAGTACTATAGTCAATCGGGCCAGAATATATCATGCCCTATACCACGGCAAACCACCGTGGTGTAGCAGATTAGTCATCCGCCTAGCATACCAAAAGTCCCAAGTACGATCCCCGGCCAGACCACTTGAAAAAAATAAATTTTCAAAAAAGCGGCGGTTCACCTCATAACTCAGTTAGCCACTGATTATTGAGTATTAGGCTATGTAAAACTTCTCTAACTAATGCATTTGCCGTTCGGCATGCAAAATAAAAAACGTTAAAAAATCTATTGAAGCATTCAAGTTTTTCTTCATATTTCGTCTTCTGCATTCGTTTTAACATTTGCACCCAAGTTGTTGTTCTACGAAATATAACCACACTTATCAGATTAATCCACTTCCCTCTAAATTTAATTTCGTCACGTCTATTTTCAAGGTAGTATAATGGCTGCCAAATTTGAAGCTCGTTTTCCACTTTTTAATTTTTTTTGCATATTTTTTTGGCCGCCTTAAGGAATTCCAAAAAAAAAATAGATAAGGATTTGTAATCTTTTAGTTTCGCATCGTTTGATATATATCTCGTTAGTGTTCTCCATATAGGTATAACATACCTATATGGACGAACACTTAAACGCAAATTTTTCAAAATACCGGTTTTTCGTGGAGCACACTCGCAAATATCTATAAAAATTTGCAAACTACCGCGTAAACCATTTGCCATTTAGCACCTAAAAGCAAAAGCACACCAAAAAATCATAGTTTGCTAAAATTTAATGAAGATTTTGAAAATCGTGCAAAAAAGAGCATATTGTTTTAATGGTTTGAGAGACAAAATCACATAAGGCATAAACCAGAATTTGACTGTGGACGAAACTGTCAAGTACATTTAAGAGACGTCAAAAGTACATTTAAAAAAGACGTAATCTTCATATAAGAAATATCTTTATACATTTTTTTTTTTTGCTATTTTTTCTATTTTTTTGTGCTTAGTACAACATATGATCGCACTCTATGCGGTACTCTATGGCATAAACCAGAATTAGACTGTGGACGAAACTGTCAAGTACATTTAAGAGACGTCAAAAGTACATTTAAAAGACGTCATCTTCATAGAAGAAATGTCTTTATACATTTTTTTTTGCTATTTTTTCTATTTTTTCTATGACATAAGGCATGAAAGCGATGACATTCATAACCGGTTTGCATCAAAAGTTTGTCAAAAATCTCTTTATTAGCTGAGATCGCGAAGGATTTATCAATGAGGCACATTGCGAATTTTGCTCAAAATCGGTCAAGAATGGTCTTTAAACTATTCTTTAATAAAGCTTTACCTTAGATCTGAAGTGCACCAAAATAATATGAAAAAATATTATAAAAGATTAACGATTTGACGGACCAAATAAGAGTTTTTTTTATATTTTAATAAAACTAATAAAATAAAACTTATAAAACTTATATTTAAATAAAAAATTCTTTTAAATTAAATTTGTCCATAAGTCAGGGCAGCAGAATTCACTAAGACTCACATCTAGTCAAATTTCGCGAAAATCGCGGTTAAAAAATAAAAAAATATTGGCATATATAAATTACGATAATGCCATGAAAAACACTAAATTTGATGTACTTAAATTTAGTGTTTTTGTGGATATGTTAAGCTTATACAGACCGATTGAAATAGATAGCGATGAATAGATGATTGACATAGATATTTATTTAATTCTATCTTTTATGAACCGATTGTAAGAAAAAACAAGTAAGAAAAGCCCGACCATATGATACCTTTTACTACCAAGGTGAAATATGAACCAACAATTTAACAAGTCTTCCTTAAGTCTTAGATACAAACATATACTATGTGCAATTTTTTCAAAATTTTAAAATTTAAGTAGATTTATATTATTTCCGGCTGAGGGTCTGATATGGGAGAGCTAGGGTCAATTGTATATATTTACAAAATATTAATTTGTTATGGTCCGATTCCTACAAAATTTGATACACTGATATCGTTTACCATAAGCAATATTTTTGCCGAGTTTTATAAACATACATTAAATTTGTGGCCGTAAAGGGCCAAAAACTCTATTCCGGGCAACATCCTTCTATAAGAGGTACATGAAGCATCCCTATGGGAGGTACACGAAAATCGAATTTTGACCAAAGAGAATCTCCTTGGACCAGAATGAGAGTATGTGCCAAATTTCATCAAATTAGCTTTAAAATTACGGCCTGTACTTTGATAAGTAGCTTACATGGAAATCCAGCCAGCCATAGGGACATCGTGGGAGTGATTTTAAGTCGACCAGCATACTAAAAAGTTACAAACATCAGCACAAACCCAAAAAAAAATTTCAATAAATCCTATTCTTTGGCTCTAAATTATCAGAACATAATTTGAATATACAAACTTAAATCACAAAATTTTTTATGTTTATCGATTTTTTTCGTTGGTTAAAGCTTAGTTAAAGCATTAATACGGCACAAACATTAGTATAAATGTATGAGTCCCTTAGAAGTGTGAAGAAAATACATTTGGAAAACGTTTATTCCGTCTTCATAAATGTAGTAAATTAATGCACTCCGTTCAAACTGTATACCAACACCTACCTACCTACCATTAGTTAGTATCTTCATTAAATGACTGCATGTGAATTGGATAAAGACAACGGGACAATTGCAAGCCTTTTAATACAAAGATAATGTACATATACGTATATATACGTGTATATGCAATCATGTATGTATTGTATAATTTCTTCGTAATATGATACCAATTTGTATCTAAAACAAAATTAGGGTGGCAACTATTCATACATACGAGTATATAGAAGTTTTCAATATGGATATTAGGGTGCCAATTAACTATATGGGACATTTTTTAGGAAATCTGTTTTACGTCTGGTAAAAAAGCTAAAAAAAAAAATATCCCTTGAAAATTCGAGCTTTATCGGATGAGGGGAGATGAAGCCCTCATCCAAATTGCAAAATACATTTTTTTTACTTTCATTGTCAATAACTTCGTTAATACGTTAGAATAAGCAAATTCCAAATTATAACATAATTGACAATTCCATGGCCTGTAAGTACTAAATAACTGAGTTTTGACGAAATATCATCAAATTTACTTTATAATAGCAATTTATACTATTTTCTCTGCTCGGTTTTGAAAAATAATTTTTTGAAAATTTTGCTCTAAAATATTACAGTTTCATAAAACAAACAAATAAGGGAATAAACCCCGAAAAATATTGTCGATGTCTTCAACCGTTTCGCCGTACCTGCAATTAAAAATAGTAGAATTTCGGGAAAATGTAATTTTTCTGACATAGTTAAATTGTTCAATTTAAAAAATGTAAAAAAAGTAAGTAAAAATCCTGGTACACAAAATCCAATCATGATTTGATTTCTCCTAGACATGTCATGTTGATCAGATTTTTGAATTCAGCATGGTCATGTTACTTAGTCTGGAAGAAATCTAGATTTTTTCCTGTTAAAGCTTTTGATTAAAAGAATTTTTATGGTCTAGAAACTTTTAGTTTGTGAGATATAGTGCCTGAAAAGCTTCAAAACATACATGAATACATCTCTCTTCCTCATGTACCGATTGTTACAAAATGTAAGTCATTTCTCCACTAACCCATTAAGAACTATTTATAAAGAAGTTTAATTTTAAATTTAGAATTTCTACAAAAACGTCTTTGTCTCAAAAACTGATCGATTTAATATAGTCAGCCAATACCTTTTAAGCTTATTTACTACAGTATAGTTATTTAGTTTTAGAGACATAATTTTTTCTCGGAAAAACACTTTTTGCGCTACTTATGTTAATGCGAACATTTTTTATTATTATATTGACATGGTAGACTGCCATACACAATTTCCATGGCTAAAATTTTCCAATATCTGATTTGTAAAACTGATAAATTATTATTTTTATTGTTATACCCTTCACCACCATAGGTGGAAATGTATTATAAGTTTGTGCTGATGTATGTAACTCAATGAAATATTTGTCTTAGACCCACCTTTTAGTATACCAATAGGCTTAGTATCACTTTCTGAGTCGATTTAGCGATGTCCGTAAACCATGTAATCAAAGTACAGGTCGTAATTCTAAAGATAATTTGATGAAATTTGTCACAGATCATGGCTATTGAAATTAGTCAAAATCTGTCCATTATTTATAGTACCTCCCATAGGTCCCACTTCCCGGAATTGATATATTGGCCACAAATATCAATATTTTTCATGAAATTTAAAACAAATAATGCTTATGTAAACTAAAATCATTGTACCAAATTTCGTTGAAATCGGTCCACATTTGACCATAGCTCTCATATAAGTGCAAATGACGGAAAGAGCTTAAATATATAAGTTTTAAGAAAATGTTTGGTATGATGGCAAAATTTAGCAAATATTTGGGTTTATACAGAAAAAAGAACACCTTTGACCTTAGTGGTGAAGGGTATCGTATGGTCGGGCTTGACCGACTATAGCTCTTTCTTACTTGTTATTATATTGTTATTTTTAAGCTAAAAGTCGCGTTATGGGTTGATTTATGTTTTATCCAGAAAATTAATTTCAGAACAAAACTTGGATATAGTTTGGTCTACCACGTTAGTCGCAAAGGGTCCTTAATGTTGCGCTATCTGAATAAATACTGGCTTGCCTTAACAATACAATGTTATAAATTCAATCGAATTTTTGTAGGGTGAATTAAGATAGATTCGGGTCTCCTTCTTCCAAACATTTTATTCTATTTCGATGAAATAATGCCAATGTATGAACATGTGTTATAAAAATTCGTATTAGGCTTTTTGTTGCATAAAGCAATAAGAGAAACCCAAAATAATGAATCGAATATGACTTATTTTAATAGGTACGATCCCAGTATTTAAGGAAATATCTGTATTCTTATCAATAAATCTTTAAAATTACCAGCAGTTCAGACTCAGTGAAGTGATTCTGATTCAACTAGTATTTTAAAATGAAGATCTTAGATTCATATTTCAACCTTTGCAACTACTACTAGAAAAGAGGAAAAGATGATGTAAATACAATTTTTGGCAATATAATTTTAAGATCCGTATTTGAACATCTTTTAATTTCAAGATTTTTTGTATTTTAATACAACTTGTTATTACTACTAATATGTATAAATGTATCATCATACTTATAGGGTATAAACAAATCAGAATACAGGACAGGTGACACTAAATAATAAAACAGTAGAATCGTTTCTAACCTCAAACTACTTTTTAATTAATGTGTGTGTAAATATGTGTTTATTTATGTTACAGCCTATTACTATTAACATAAAACTAAACCTTTTTAAACTTGAAATACTATTTAAAGAACTTAAAATATTTATATATTTGTTTAAAAATATAGAATAATTAAAAAAAAACACTCACTTGACAAGTTTTACGAGCGCGTCTTTCCAATTCTATTCTTTTTTCCATTGTTGATGATGTTGTTGCTGTTGTAACGTTGTAATGTTTACAGCTGCAGTTATTTTTACTAGATTTATTATATTTTTTCTTTTTTTATGAAGAAAAAATGTCAAGCCAATATTATCACCACTGACTTGAAGAAGGCGCGTAGCTCAATGTATACGTAATTGTTTTTATTGCGTTTATCAATTTTTAATGCTTCTTTCTATACAGCTCCAGAAGACTATTTAGGAATAGCGGCATTTAATTTTCACTTTGGTATTAGATATATCAATGTGCTACTTACTCTGGTGGCGATATGTAAGATTTTAGATGATTTTTTTTATTCGATATCAAAACTATTGATTACTTCTTTCATTCAGATAACAATCCTCGATGCCTTAGGGTAGTTCCACTGGCTAAACCTTTTGACAACTTTCTTTATAGTTTAGATCAATATGCCCCTTAAAATTCACCAAGAAGTAAATTTTTGTTTAAAAGTTGTTCCTCACTTGCAAGTTCAATGTCTATCTTAATATGAGAAAAATTCGTATTAAGATTTTCCTCTTTGTTTTTCACACCAACACGAAGAAGTCACACACATGCACAGACACACAAGTACATATTATGGGTTTTCGTTTAATCAAAGATTTGTATCCAACAGCAATAAATGTTGGTTGGATGATAGAAGAAGAAATGAAATATACACAGAAAAAATTAAACAATTATAAAATTTTAACAAGAAAGTAATATTGTTGACGTACGACTACATGACACCCTACTCTATGTTGATAGAAGAAGAAATTAAATATACACAGTAAGAAACTAACAAATCATTTTTAAAATGTACTAAAGTCAAGCCTTCGATTTTTGAGGCATTTAGGAGATTTTTTCTTAACAAGAATATCTGTTAGATTTTATAAAAACCTTGGTACCGTTTTTGCTATGTATCGATTCCAATATATACATTGTTTCCTTATGCTTTGTTTTGGAAAATCCATAGTTCCAATTAGGCATGTTCTGTTGATGAAATTTCAATATAACTGTTAATATCAAAGAATTGTCAATCCTTGGTCTTATACTGAGATTTATTAATAAAAAAATTACCATTTTCTTAAAAGTTCATGAGAAAACCTTTTATTTATCGATACTTGGAGACCCTTGAGAACTATTGTGATCCTTCAAGGAAAGAAAATAATGAAAAAAGAAGAAGACTAGAGAAGTACTGGCTTCCCTAAGCCATTTGAGTCCATTTACAAAACCTACAATATCACTCAATTTTTACTGCTGTAAGTCCTGAAATTTATGTTGGAATCTATTACCTAGATGTCTAAGCATCTGATTTTGCAGCATTGGACAGTGGCAGACTATGTGTTCCACAGCTATGGATGATACCTTATCTAAACACAGTTTGCAAAAGTCCACCTGTTTAGCCTAGAGTTTAGAGCACAGTGGCCCGTTAGTATGCCTATACAATTTCTAAAATGTAGCCTTTTAAGAATTAGCAGTTTTGTTCCCGCTATTGTCCGGTTTAGGCCATAAAGATTAGATGTACTGCAGGCTACTAATTATTTCAGGTGTCCTTGTGGTTTTCTTGCTGATCCAATTGACAGATAGTGGGAGCTATGTCCGCCACTTTTTGTCTCAAGTCTTGGATCGAGCCGTATCTTGTGACTTCGTCAGCAACTTCGTTTGCATCGATGTCGCAATGACCCGGAACCCAGCACCGATGCCTAATATTAACACAGTTTGCAAAAGTCCAGAATGTTACCATCCCACCTGTTTAGCCTATAGTTTAGGGCACATTGGCCCTTTAGTATGCCTATACAACTTCTTAAATGTAACCTTTTAATACCGCTAATGTCCGGTTTAGGCTTTAAAGTCCTAGAGTTACTGCAGGCTATCAATTATCCCAGGTACTTGTGGTTTCCTTGCTGACTCAGGGCTTGATACCCATATAAAAATGACGGTTAGACGTAGTTATGACCGCCACTTTTTGTCTTAAGTCTTGGGTCGAGCCATATCTTGGCTTCGTCAGCAACTTCGTTACCACCGATGTCGCAATTACCCGGACCGTCTAACACAGTCTAATCCTATAACTGTATGATAGGTCTCTTAAGGCCTTTAAATCGCCTTAAGATTAGCCTGGCTATCGACATATAAAGTTACCTTACTGTTTCGAATTGTGGTACTTGAGATAAGCTGTGGCATTCCATATAAAATTTCTGCCTGGAAGACACTGCACTCGTACGCGAGTTTATAGGATTTCTTAATGTTTTGCTTCTTCAGAAAAACACTATCGTTAGCGTTTTTCTGTGTTATCAAGACTTATGGGTATTATTGTTCATAATCCTTTTCAATCGGAAAAGTCGTTATCAAGATATGGTAAACTCTAAAAAATTAACAAAAGAAAAAAGTTGTGTGGTTTTGTGGGGAATTAGGTATAACTTTAAAGAAGGAAAGCTCCAATTACACTGTGCTAGTTGAAAAAAGCAACAAAAATGGGATCCTAGTGTGTAAAGATAATTCGAGTACGCTGAATTCAATGGCGATAACCGTTCCTTAGGTTAGCTCTTGTTTTCGAGATAATTAAAGGGAGGAGGTTGCGCAATAAATGAAGTGCCGAACAAAACAAGCCCAAAATGATAATAAATGCCCCCACAACCCTTATATATTGTCCCAAAAGTTATAAAATTGATGACATCCTAAATGGAAATCATACGTAAAAAGGGTAAGTAAATACATATAAAATGCAAGCAATTATCATTCTATCATATTTAGTTTCATTTAGGATGCCAATAATTTTAGGAACTTTAGAGGTAATATATAGACGTTGTGGGTGGATTTTTAAAACGACTGCTTGTATTAAAAAAAATTATTAGTGTTTCTGAAAGATAGTTTTGATGCCGAATTTCGAATTAAAATACGGTTATCACCATTGAATTCAGTACATACTCGAATTATCTTTATACACTAGGTCTCCCTTTTGTCGGTAAAAAATAGTTATCAAAATCGAGCACAGTGTTATCTTTAGGTAGGTATTCGAGGGTTTTGATTTTCTGCGATTTGAGAATTGGTCTCGTATGTTCAAATATGGGCCAATTGCAAAAAAATGAATGCAATATTTTTACTGAAAGGGTAAATTTTCTGTAAAAATATATCTAAAATTTCGTATATTTCGTGAATCTTGAAGCGAAATTTCGTATGACTAAGTATCCAGAAGTTGTTGCCGTATTGGTGGTGAAGGATATCAAACAGTCGGGCTTGAAGGACTATAGTACTATCCTTGTTGCACAATAACGTCTGTCGGCTTTCACTTTAACCGAGATAAATTTAGTTCAGTTAATATTGAAGTTTTAAGTTCTTTGAAAATTCTAATAGAGTTGGTTCCACTGCCAAATAAAATTTAAGCTAAATTTCACTGTAGCTTGAAATTCTGACCTTTTTAAATATAAGGAAAGTTAATGAGATGGATATAAGGTACGAAATATTGGACAGGTTTCTAGCAATTTCAACAGCAAAGGTCCCACTGACAAATAAACTTATTGTGACAAAATTTATCAGCGTAACTGGAAAATTGTGACCTTTTTGACTGCAACCTTTAGATGGACAATCAGACGGACGAACATAAGAAAACAAGTCATGAAGTGATTATGTGCCCTGCAAACCAATTGCTTTCTAAAAATTTACAGAAATCTAACAAAATTACTAAGTTAACAACAGAGGTTCGAAAGGCTCAATTCCTAATTCCATATTTTAAAATCAAATTTATTTTAGTGTTTATATCATTCCCATAATACATTCACCTGAATGAAGTCATAAGCCTTAACTTTTAAGAATTAATTCTTAGGGAATTTAAAATCAGTTAGATTTAATTTAAATTATTTCAATTCTTAATCTTATACAAAAATAATTAAAAATTTTATAAACAAATCATTTTGTAAAGGCATACAAAAATAACTGTATTCAAACGAACCCTACAGTTCAAAAATATATAATACCTATAAAAGAGCGGAATAAAATAAATCTCAACGAAACAAGTCCTTAACCATAAAATAAGTTTCAGGATTGCATTAGGGATTAAATATCATTTAATACCCATGAAAAAAAGTCCCCATTTTAGAGGATAAAGAAATGACTCTTTCCTAAGTTATTGGGTTAAAAAAGGGTTTTTAAGCTGAGATGATTTTCATTTCGATTTTAACAAAACCAAGTCCACTTTGTCTAAAAAACATGTATGAAAAGTCATATGATTAAAATGTGATTTATTCATTATCGACATACATACATATGTATATTTACATTTTCTAATTGTACTGAATTTTGTAATTTTATTCTAATTCTATCATAATTGTGTATGTATCTCAGCTATGTCATATATCTTCCTGCTAAGGGACTAATGTTTTTTAGACCTGTAGGGCATATACAAATAACATTTTTGTGGAAAAATTCAAAAGTTTATTAAGTTGACTTAGGCGAAATTTAAAAAAAATAAAAAAATTCTTTGTTATTGGTCATAAGATCAGAAAAACTATTTAAAATAAAATATAGATACACATAAAACTAAAGATTTTTTGTACACATAATCTATAATATCATCCAGATTCGAAAACATATAAAATCCATCATTTCGCAGCAACACAACAAAACCAGAGATAATATACTCTTACATATTAGCACATTTTACATGTATATGTATGTATTTACAAAAACTAATGTCACAAAAAACAAATTATTTTTATAAATTTTTTTAGAAAAAATTTTTAATTAAGCAGATTCCTTCACTGATTGAATTTCTGGTAAAGATTAGGTCATTATAAACGAAGGACCATTAATATTACTATATTCCTGCATATCTAAATATCTTTTAAAAGTTATAGTTTAACAAATAAATGCAAAATATACACAAGTTTGCGGTGAAATAGCCACATTAGGGTAGTTCCGTTTTTTTGAACGAACATTAACGACTACATGCATACTTTTATTAAATGAGTATACTTTCTGATAAAACATAAGAATATTTTAATAGGTTATGATAAATTTTGTTCTATTTTATATCTAGGGTTTTTACAAACAATGTATATCGCACTTGATATAATAATACCCTTTAAATTAAAACTTCAAATTTCGTTTTTTGGTTTGATATACTTTTATTCAATGAGTGGAATAGTTTAAAAAACTTTTCCCTCGAAAAAGTCAGAATTTAAGTTTTTGATTTAAAATCAAGTAACTTTAGTTTATATCCACCCTAATGATTTGCACAAAATGAATTACCAAAAAATATTTTAATTCAATTTGGACTGGTTTTAATTAAGAATAAAAAATGTTAATTCAAATTGGAGTAGAGGAATGAAGAAACATTTTATTCATTCAAGTTGATTTCAAATTCCCATGTGAATCAATTCACTATGAATTAAAAATCAACACATTTTTTTTAATTGTTTTATGGGAATTAAACTTAAGGTATTGTTAAATCATTTTTGAATTCCTAGGAATTAAGCTAATATTTAATTAAGCCTTTCGAAGCTCTGGTTAACAAGCAAAAATTTATAAAATAAAACTTCAAACTTTTCACCCAACCAATACTCACCAGGAAAAATTGAGATTTTCTTTCTTCCTCAACTTTGTTACTCCAAAAATCGCAAAAGATAATTTTCACCAGCAAAATACCTTTTTTCTATTCAAAATAAAGCTAAGAATCTTTTTAATTTCCAAATTTCTTCGAATAAAAAAAACTAATAATTTTTAGCCTTTTGTAACACCACACAAAAAATTATAAATGAACACACACGCTCTGTGTTTTGTCGTTGTGTCTTGTGTCGGTCTTTTTTCCTCTTTTTTTCTTTCCTTTTCAGTCGAGAGCGATTGTGTGTGCGTTCGTTCCTTATTTCGTTTGTCAAATTCCACTACATTCCCGTGGCAAAAGAAACTGCAATTCCAGTATATTTCATTTTTTCGTGCGTTTCATTAAATTCGTTTCAATTCGCCAACGAAACGCCATTTGTACAAAAACAATGCAAGAACAACAACTTATATTCTCATTGTTGTTTTTGCTGTTTCGTTTTCTCATTCGTTTGGCATTGAAATTGTTGATGCGAAAGTCGGAGAAATGGACGACAAAAGAAAATTGAAAACACGCGCAAATTGCAATGTTTGCTTTTGTTTTGTTTCTGTCAGTGTTAGCAAACGAGAGATTTTTCTAATAAATCCAACGATTTTACAATATATTTTACAAGTTGATTGCCGAGTTCCAGCTGATATCACTTTTGATATACATATAAATAAAAGTATCAATTTGTTTCAAGATTTTTATAAACCAATTCTGATTTGATACTCGTTTTTATGTTACAATCATAGTTTTTGCACGGCATGAGGTCAAATAGGCTAAAATGTTTTATTATGATAGAAAATAAAGGATTAGAATTGTTGTTATATTAAAATATACAGAAATTAGAGGCTAAGAAATTGTTAAAATTTTTGAAACAAATCTAATTTTAGTTTGTTAGTCTACTTTTACACCAGTCAGGTTTAACCAGAATTGAAATTGATACAAACCTGACAGTACTATCAAGTTTATGAATATTTTTGAAATTTTGTATGAAACATTTTTAAGTTTTCTTTTGGTGTCCCTTTGTTTTTTAAGATTCTTTTACATTGTACTTTTTAATTAATAATTAATTTTTATTTGTTATTTTGTTTTATTTTCCTTTTTTATTGTTGTTTGTTATTTTATTGTTGACTATTCTAGTAATTTTCTTATTGTATTATTTCATTACACATTTTTGCGATTCCATAATTGTGGGTAGAAATTTTGCAAGAATGGTAGCACTGTTCGTTTATAAATAAAATGATTACGAAAGAGAAGAAAAAGAAACGTTAATTTGTCCTATGAAAACTTGTTTCATGGGCCTCTGCTACCCCCGTAGGCAGCACTTCACCAAAAGCTCTTGTTTCATGAAACATTTTTAGAGGACATGTCCTCTCGTGAAAATGGGCTACAAAATGAAAACTAATGAAGAAAATGTTCGTGTGTGAAAGTTAATGCAGGTTCAAAATAAATTTGGAGAAAAACTGATCAAGTAAACCTGATATGTGTGTCACAGCACTTAGAATTCGAAAGATTCTTGTGAAAAATTTTGTCTACTTTTATGTACATTAGTCAGGTTTGGCTCATCAAGTCTTAAATTTGTATGAAAAAAAAGCTGACAAAATTAAAATTGATTTGAGGAAATCCTCCTCCAAAACATGCAAGCAAATTTGATCAAAATCGTTCCAAAAACACCTGAGATATGAAAGCAATAAATTTGATGTGCCATAATTTGCTAAAAATACGTATGTATTTAAGAAATTTTGTTTAAAAAATACAATTAAGAAATAAGAAAAATCATTCTTCTGTAGCAAAGACATTCCTCTTCTATTCTTGACTGCCAGTGAATCATAGGACATCAAGGAGCAAGGACATACATGAATTATATATTAGATTTTAGGAAATCCTCCCTTGAAGCACGCTATTTCATCAAATTCGGTGTTTTAACAATTGATATATCTCGATTTTTACCAAATATCGAAATCTTGACAGATGTACATGGTTAACCATAAACCTGTTTAATATATCCCTAATATAAATTAAAAATCCATATATTTTACGTAAGTATCTTAAACTTGGATCTTGTGTTCATCGTAAGAACATGTAGGCCTGGTAGTCATTTGAAGTTAACTCAAAAATCGGCATATTTTTCCAAAACAAAAATCGTCAATATCTGCAGTAAATTTTCAGAGATCGGCAAAAAAAATCTGAATTGTCTAAACTATATCAAAACTATCACAAACTACATCGGCTATATTTGCCGACTATTAAAAAAATGTTTATTGAAAATTTTTATATTGCACAAATTTTTATTGAAAACTTTTATATAGAACAAATTTCATATTGAAATTTTTTCTAAAAATCAAAAATTATATTAAAAATTTCTCTATACAAAAATTTAACATTGAAAATTTTTCTATACAAATAATTTTATAATAAAAATTCTAAGATACAAAAAATCTTATATTAACAAATTTTCTATGCAAAAAAAGGTGTATGGAAAATTTTCCTATACAAAAAATTTTATGTAGAAAATTTTACATATACATAGTAAAATTTTGTTATTCAAAAAATTGTATATGAAAAATTCTTTTTACAAAAAATGTATATAGTGACATTTTTGACTTAAAAAATTTAAATGGAAAATTTCACTACAGAAAAAATTTTAAATTTACAATTTTCTTTAGAAACAAATTTATATATAAAATTTTTCGATGGAAACAATTTTAAATTTAATTTTTTTTATAGAAACTATTTTAAAGGGGTAATTTTTCCATAGAAAAAAATGTATGCTGAAAACTTTTCTGAAGAAAAATTTTTTATTTCGGTTCCAAATTTTGACTCTGAAAATTTATATATGTGTATCGAAATTATTGAAAACTTGTATGTTTTTTTAACCAATGATGTGTGGAATATGCCAAAAAAAACTGTTTAAACTTAAAAGTTAAAATTGTTTTCGATATAATCTCAAAAATATCCAATGTTCTAACCAAAATCTGCAGGGTTTATAAAATCCGATGTGTTTTAAGAGTTTAAGCGGTTTTTAATAAGGCAGGTTACAACACTGACATTTGCAAATCAATGTATCCAGGGTTGTATGTTTTAGTACAGCATGTGTAACTACAGCATGATTCATATAAAGTATAAGTGTAACAAGAGCATGATTAATATAAAGTATGTGTGTAAATACAGCATAAACCATATAAAGTATATATGTAACAACAGCATGTTTAATATAATGTATATGTGTAACTACAGCATGTTTCATATAAAGTATAAGTGTAACAAGAGCATGATTTATATAAAGTATATGTGTAAATACAGCATAATCCATATAAAGTGTATATGTAACAACAGCATGATTAATATAATGTATATGTGTAACTACAGCATGTTTCATATAAAGTATAATTGTAACAAGAGCATGACTCATATAAAGTATATGTGTAATTACAGCATAATCCATATAAAGTATATATGTAACAACAGCATGAATAATATAATGTATATGTGTTACTATAGCATAATTAATATAAAGTATATGTGTAACTACAGCATGGCTCATATCGATCAATAGATTTATTCTGGACACCAACCATTGTTATGTATAGTTTTCAATAATTCTCCAATTATATTTGCATTCAAGTGGTTATATCTTTCACTATTAAAGGTGGGGTTCGTTTGAAACCAAAATTTGATTTCTCTGAATTATACCGTTTAAAATGTTTGTCATTTCATGTCCGTGTAAAGTTTGCAATTAATGTACAGGGGGATTTAAACACTATGAAAGATGATCACTATAGAATTTGGCCCAAATCGTGTACATACTTACCACGGGACAGACTATCTGGAATAAAGGTACCTCAATGAAATTCAGAACGATTTATGTATGAATTGGCTCCTATACCTACAAATAACGCCCTTAAGTATTTTTTTCACTGTCGCAATCTTTAGTCCGATCATAACACTTTGTGTATCGGTTCGGTATCGAATCCTAAATATATTTTTATCGAAATTTTTTTCCATAGACAAAATTTTTTTTTATAGAAAAATATATTCTTCTTTAGAAAATTATTATTAAAAAAAAATTTTTAGAAAATTTTTCTAGAGAAAAATATTTTTTAGAAAATTTTTATTAACAAAAATTTTTCGATAGAAAAATTTTTTTATAGAAATTTTTTTTCAGAAAATTTTTCGATAGAAAAATATTTTTTTAAATTTTCACAGAAAAATATTTTTATCGAAAAACTTTATTTACCAAAAAAAAAAATTTATTGAACAATTTTTTAAAGAAAAATTTTCTATATCAAAAATTATTCTATAGCAAAATTTTTCGTCAAAAATTTTTTTAAAAAAAAAATTTTATAGAAAAATTTCTATAGAAAGATTTTCTATAGAAAAATTTTTGATGAAAAAATTTCTATAGAAAATTTTTGATGAAAATATTTTCTATAGAAAAATTTTTGATGAAAAAATTTTCTTTAGAAAAATTTTTGATAAAAGAAATTTTTATGAAAAAAATTTCTATAGAAAAATTTTTGATGAAAAAATTTTCTTTTAAAAAATTGTTGATTTCGATGGAAAATATTTTAAAGAATAAACTTTCTATAGAAAAATTTTTTATGAAAAAATTTTCTAGAAAAACTTTTCACGAAAAAATTTTCTATAGACAAATTTTTAATGAAAAAATTTTCTAAAAAGGTTTATCAAAATTTGGGACATCAAACATTTAATTAAAAAGTTTTACTGTAGTGTATTGCACTAAGAATCCCAATTTATTACAATTATTTATTATTGTAATAAATAGTTTTTTGATAAAACCAAAAAATGTTGGTAGGGAAACCAACATAGAAAAATTTTTGATGAAAAATTTTCTATAGAAAAATTTTTGATGAAAAATTTTCTATAGAAAAATTTTTGATGAAAAATTTTCTATAGATAAAATTTTTGATGAAAAATTTTCTATAGAAAAATTTTTGATGAAAAATTTTCTATAGAAAAATTTTTGATGAAAAATTTTCTATAGAAAAATTTTTGATGAAAAATTTCTATAGAAAAATTTTTGATGAAAAAATTTCTATAGAAAAATTTTTGATGAAAAATTTTTGATGAAAAATTTTCTATAGAAAAATTTTTGATGAAAAATTTTCTATAGAAAAATTTTTGATGAAAAATTTTCTATAGAAAAATTTTTGATGAAAAATTTTCTATAGAAAAATTTTTAATGAAAAATTTTCTATAGAAAAATTTTTGATGAAAAATTTTCTATAGAAAAATTTTTGATGAAAAATTTTCTATAGAAAAATTTTTGATGAAAAATTTTCTATAGAAAAATTTTTGATGAAAAATTTTCTATAGAAAAATTTTTGATGAAAAATTTTCTATAGAAAAATTTTTGATGAAAAATTTTCTATAGAAAAATTTTTGATGAAAAATTTTCTATAGAAAAATTTTTGATGAAAAATTTTCTATAGAAAAATTTTTGATGAAAAATTTTCTATAGAAAAATTTTTGATGAAAAATTTTTGATGAAAAATTTTCTATAGAAAAATTTTTGATGAAAAATTTTCTATAGAAAAATTTTTAATGAAAAATTTTCTATAGAAAAATTTTTGATGAAAAATTTTCTATAGAAAAATTTTTGATGAAAAATTTTCTATAGAAAAATTTTTGATGAAAAATTTTCTATAGAAAAATTTTTGATGAAAAATTTTCTATAGAAAAATTTTTGATGAAAAATTTTCTATAGAAAAATTTTTGATGAAAAATTTTCTATAGAAAAATTTTTGATGAAAAATTTTCTATAGAAAAATTTTTGATGAAAAATTTTCTATAGAAAAATTTTTGATGAAAAATTTTTATAGAAAAATTTTTGATGAAAAATTTTCTATAGAAAAATTTTTGATGAAAAATTTTCTATAGAAAAATTTTTGATGAAAAATTTTCTATAGAAAAATTTTTGATGAAAAATTTTCTATAGAAAAATTTTTGATGAAAAATTTTCTATAGAAAAATTTTTGATGAAAAATTTTCTATAGAAAAATTTTTGATGAAAAATTTTCTATAGAAAAATTTTTGATGAACAATTTTCTATAGAAAAATTTTTGATGAAAAATTTTCTATAGAAAATTTTTTGATGAAAAATTTTCTATAGAAAAATTTTTGATGAAAAATTTTCTATAGAAAAATTTTTGATGAAAAATTTTCTATAGAAAAATTTTTGATGAAAAATTTTCTATAGAAAAATTTTTGATGAAAAATTTTCTATAGAAAAATTTTTAATGAAAAATTTCTATAGAAAAATTTTTGATGAAAACTTTCTATAGAAAAATTTTTGATGAAAAATTTTCTATAGAAAATTTTTGATGAAAAATTTTCTATAGAAAAATTTTTGATGAAAAGTTTTCTATAGAAAAACTTTTGATGAAAAATTTTCTATAGAAAAACTTTTGATGAAAAATTTTCTATAGAAAATGTAGAAAATTTTTCGATATAAAAGCTTTTCTATAAAAAAATTTGTTGATATATAAAAATTTTTCTATAGAAAACTTGTCGCTATAAAAATTTTTCTACAAAAAATTTTTCTATATAAAAATTTTTCTATAGAAAATTTTTAGATATACAAATTTTTCGATATAGAAATTTTTCTATAGAAAATTTTAAGATATACAAATTTTTCAATATCGAAATTTTTCTATTGAAAATGATTTTTATATCAACATTTTTCTATAGAAAATTTTTTTATATCAAAATTTTTCTATAGAAAATTTTTCGATATAAAAATTTTTGATATAAAAATGTTTCTATAGAAAATTTAACGATATAAAAAATTTTCTATAGAAAATTTTTTTGATATCAAAATTTTTCTATAAAAAATGTTTCGATATAAAAATGTTTCTATAATATTTTTCTATATATATTTTTGACGAAAAATTTTATGTAGAAAAATTTTTGATGAAAAATTTTCCATAGAAAAATTTTTGATGAAAAATTTTCCATAGAAAAATTTTTGATAAAAAATTTTCCATAGAAAAATTTTAGATGAAAAATTTTCCATAGAAAAATTTTTGATGAAAAATTTTCTATAGAAAAATTTTTGAAAAAAAAATTTTCTATAGAAAAATTTTTGATGGAAAAAATTTCTATAGAGAAATTTTTGATGAAAAAATTTTCTGTAGAAAAATTTTTGGTGAAAAAAATTTTCTATAAAAAAAATTTTGATAAAAAAATTTTCTATAGAAAAAATTTTGATAAAAAAATTTTCTATAAAAAATTTTTTGATAAAAAAATTTTCTATAAAAAATTTTTTGATAAAAAAATTTTTGATGAAAAATTTTTGATGAAAAATTTTGTATAGAAAAAGTAGAAAAATTTTTGATGAAAAATTTTCTATAGAAAAATTTTTGATGAAAAATTTTCTATAGAAAAAGTAGAAAAATTTTTGATAAAGAAATCTTCTATAGAAAAATTTTCGATGAAAAAATTTTCTACAGAAACATTTTTGATAAAAAAATTAATTGTTTAAAATTACGGGCAACACCAGTTCCTCCAATCATCCCCGTTTTGAATTAAAACTCACTTTTTTAATTAATTTTTTACAATTTTTATTTAAACCAGTTACAAATTCTTTTTTTTTTTGTGTTTTATTGTTTTTATTTGGTATTTATTTTATTAATTTTTTTTCAATTAATTTTTTACTGATTCTACAGGTGTCATTATTAATTAATTAATTATTCATTTATTTAATTATTTAGATTTTCTCTTTTAATTTGTTGTTTCTTTTCAACAATAAACATTTTAAAGTTTTTATTTTATTTTTTCCTTTTTACTTAAAATTAATATTTGTAATAAATATTTGTCGATTTATTTAAATTTATTTGCAGCATTTTTTTTTTCAAAATCTTAAATTTATATTCAGTTTAATTTTTTTGTTATTTATTTTTGTTGCTTGTAAAAGTTTTTACTTTTTTCTCTCTGTAATGTGACAAAAGTTACAATTTGATTCGATTTTTATTGATATTTATGTTGATTTTGAAATTTGATAACTTTTAGTTGAAATTTCGGTATTAATTTCAAATATCATTTGATTTTTTTTTTCAATTTTTCAAAAAGTCTTTAAAATTTTTAATTAAATTTGAGAGAGAGTTTGATAGAAAATATAATTTATTTATTAATTTAGAATTTGACTTTTTCTCGTTCTTTTCAAAACTCAATTTTAATTAAAAATTTCTAAGTTTAGCTATAAATTATTTGTAATAGATTTTTTGTTGTCGTGTTTTACGTATTAAAATTATTTTAAAAATTCTATTTTTTTTTTATATTATTTCAATTATTTTATAGTTTTCATTAGTTTTATTAAGCCATTTCCAATTCTATGTAAGAATTTTTCAATTATATTTCAGAGTTTAAAAAATCATAATTTTTTTTATCTATAGAACAATTTTTATATAACAATTTTTCTTTCAAAATTATTCAATATAAAAACTTTTATATCAAAAATTGTTTGATATGAAAATTTTTCTATACCAAATTTTTAAAAAAAATTTTCTTTAGAAAATTTTTCTATGGAAAATTTTTTGATATCAACATTTTTTTATAGAAAACTTTTCGATATCAAAATTTTTCTATCGAAAATTTGTCGATTAAAAATTTTTCTATAGAAGATTTTTCGATGTCAAAATTTTTCTATAGAAAATTTTTTAATAACAAAATTTTTTTATAGAAAATTTTTCGATATCAAAATTTTTCTATAGAAGAATTTTTGATATCAAAATTTTTTATAGAAAATTTTTTGATATCAAAATTTTTCTAAAGAAATTTTTTAGATACAAAAATTTTTCTTTAGAAAATTTATTTGATTTAAAAATTTTTCTATTGAAATTTTTTCGATTTAAAAATTTTTCTATAAAAATTTTTTCAATTTAAAAACTCTTATATAGAAAATTTTTTGATTTAAAATTTTTTCTATAGAAATTTTTTGATACAAAAATTTTTCTTTAGAAAATTTTTTGATATAAAAATTTTTCTATAGAAAAGTTTTTGATTTAAAATTTTTCTTAAGAACATTTTTCGATACAAAAATTTTCTATAGGAAATTTTTTTACTTAAAGCTTTTTTTAAAAAAAATTTTGGATATCAAAATTTTTTCTAAAAGATTTTTTTTAAATTTTTGAAAATTTTTCTATACAAGATTTTTCGATATCAAAATTTTTTATAGAAAATTTTTTATAGAAATTTTTTGAATACAAAAATTTTTCTTAGAAAATTTATTTGATTTAAAAATTTTTCTATAGAAGATTTTTCGATATCAAAATTTTTTATAGAAAATTTTTTGATATCAAAATTTTTCTATAAAAATTTTTTGGATTCAAAAATGTTTCTTTAGAAAATTTATTTGATATAAAAATTTTTCTATAAAACTATTTTCGATTTTAAAATTTTTCTATAGAAAATTTTTTGATTTAACATTTTTTGATATCAATATTTTTATATAGAAAATTTTTCGATATAAAATTTGTCTATAGAAAATTTTTGATATCAACATTTTTCTATAGAAAATTTTTCGATATAAAAATTTTTCTCCAGAAAATTTTTCGATATAAAAATTTTTCTTTAGAAAATTTTTAATTTTTTTTTCACATTTTTTTATAAAAAAAATTTTCTATAAACAATTTTTTGACATCGAAATTTTTCTATCAAAAACTTTTCGATATTAAAATTTTTCTATAGAAAATTTTTTGATATCAAAATTTTTATATAAAAATTTTTCGAAATAAAAATTATTCTATATCAAAATTTTTCGATATCAAAATTTTTTATAGAGAATTTTTCGATATCAACTTTTTTTATAGAAAATTTTTCCATATCAAAATTTTTCTATAGAAAATTTTTGATATCATAATTTTTCTATAGAAAATTTTTCGATATCAAAATTTTTCTATAGAAAGTTTTTCGATATCATAATTTTTCTATAGAAAATTTTTCGATATCAAAATTTCTCTATAGAAAATTTTTCAATATCAAAATTTTTCTATAGAAAATTTTTCAATATCAAAATTTTTCTATAGAAAATTTTTAAATATACAAATTTTTCGATATCAAAATTTTTCTATCAAAATTTTTCTACAGAAATTTTTTTTATATTAAAATTATTCTATAGAAATTTTTTCGATATAAACATTTTTGATATAAAAATGTTTCTATAGAAAATTTTCGATATAAAAATTTTTCTATCGAAAATTTTTTTGATATCAAAATTTTTCTATAGAAAATTTTTCGATATAAAAATGTTTCTATAAAAAATTTTTCTATAGAAAATTTATCGATATAAACATTTTTTATAGATAATTTTTCGATATAAACATTTTTCTATAGAAAACATTTCGATATAAAAATTTTTCTACAAATAATTTTTCTATATAAAAATTTTTCTATAGAAAATTTTTAGACATAACATTTTTTTTTTTATAAAATAAATTTATTTTATAATTATATCAAAGTTTTTTGAAATAAAAATATTTCGATGTAAAAATTTTTCTATAGAAATTTTTTTGTTTAAAAATTTTTCCATGGAAAATTTTTCAATATAAAATTTTTCTATAGAAAATTTTTGGATATAAAATTTTCCTATAGAAAATTTTTGGATATAAATATTTTTCTATAGAAAATTTTTGGATATAAATATTTTTCTATAGAAAATTTTTGGATGTAAAAATTTTTCTATTAAAAATATTTCGATACAAAAATTTTTCTATAGAAAATTATACGATATAAGTATTTTTCCATAAAAAAATTTTGGATATTTTTATTTAGAAAATTTTTGAATATAAAAATTTTTCTATTAAAAATTTTTTCTATCAAAAGCTTTTCAATATAAAATTTTTTTATAAACAATTTTTGATATTAGCATTTTTCTATCAGAAATTGTTCGAAATAAAATTTTTCTATAGAAAAGTTTTCGATGTCAGAATATTTATATTTTTTTCTATAGAAAATTTTTTGATATACAAATTTTTTTAGAGAAAATTTTTTGATATAAAAATTTTTCAATATAAAAATTTTTATATGTAGATAATTTTTCAAATTGTTATAAAAAAATTTTCTTTAGAAATATTTTTTTTATATTAAAAAATTTTCCATAGAGAAACTTTCATATCGAAAAATTTTCTATAGAAAAATTTTTATATCGAAAAATTTTGTAAAGAAGAATTTTATATTTTCTATAGAAAAATGTTTGTATTAAAATAATTTTCTATAAAATTTTTTTTTTATCGAAAAATTTGCTATAGAAAAATTGTTGCATCGAAAATTTTCTATTGAAAGAATTTTGTACTAAAAAATTTTCGAAAGAAATTAATTTTAGTTGAACCAGAATTTATGTTGATGGTCGTGGGTTCGAGTCGGGCTCAGGTTCATGTCATAAATTATTTTTTTAATTTATGATTTTTAAATTAGATGAATAAATTTTAGGAATACTGAAAAAACTATGTGACACTTAGCAGTGTGGAATGCTGCATTTTCTGTCCCGCTACGGACTTCATCAGCACACTGTGTCACCAACTGTTAGATGCCAGTAGTTAAGATCATCTATTTAACTGAATTCTTAAGCGAAATTGAAAACGAGAATTATATTAACACTCATTTCTATTTCACCTATGACCATATGATCGATTCAGTTAGACGAACTTATCCACCATAGTTTTTTTCCTTTATGTTTTGTATTCCTATCCTTTATTAATCTACATTTACTTTGTACTTTAACCAACTATCAGCTGGTAATGAAGACAAAGATTTTTGTTTTGACAAGTTTCTGTTTATTCTTTTACGTTAATGCAAATTTGAATTTAGTATCAGGATAGGAATACAAAACATAAAGGAAAAAAACTATGGTGGATAAGTTCGTCTAACTGAATCGATCATATGGTCATAGGTGAAATAGAAATGAGTGTTAATATAATTCTCGTTTTCAATTTCGCTTAAGAATTCAGTTAAATAGATGATCTTAACTACTGGCATCTAACAGTTGGTGACACAGTGTGCTGATGAAGTCCATAGCGGGACAGAAAATGCAGCATTCCACACTGCTAAGTGTCACATAGTTTTTTCAGTATTCCTAAAATTTATTCATCTAATTTAAAAATCATAAATTAAAAAAATAATTTATGACATGAACCTGAGCCCGACTCGAACCCACGACCATCAACTAAAAAATTTTCTATATCAAAAAGTTTTTATATTGAAAGATTTTCTATAGAAAAATTTTTATCAAAAAATAACAAAATAGTCGGGATGTAAATATTATTCAAAAAGAGGAGTATTCGCATTTCTGTTACATTTATTTATTAATGTAACAGACCAATTTATTGATAAAAAGCCCAAAAAATGTTTGCGGAGAAACCAAATTCCTCGACGCGTTTCGATGGTTGGTTAAGCCATCTCTTCACGTCGAGGAATTTGATTTCTACGCAAACATTTTTTGGGCTTTTTATCAATAAATTGGTCTGTTACATTAATAAATAAATGTAACAGATTTGGGATCAAATGCGAATACTTTTCTTTTTGAAAAAATTTTATATTGAAAAATTTTTATAATGAACAATTTTCTATAGAAAACATTTTGTACTAAAAATTTTTATAGAAAATTTTAATAACGAAAAATTTTCTATAGAAAAATTTTTATATTAAATAATTTTCTATAGAAAAACTTTTATATCGAAAAATTTCAGAAAATTGTGAAATCAAATAAGAAATTTCTAAAATATGATTGGGAAATTTTAAAATACAATTGGAAATGGTGTAGGTTTGTTTGAGTTGCTTTTGACTTTAAACTTTTTTTGATTTCATAGTAAACATTGACGTTTTTTTCGGTTTTTGTATTGATTTTTTTTTGTATTAAATTTGTTATTTTAAAATAGAGTTTCTGTTTTATTTTTGAAAAATGCTAAATATTTTTTTTGTTAATTTATTTATATTATTATGTGTTTTAAAGCTTTTTTTTAAATGTGTCTAGATTTTTTTTACCTTTAACTTACGCTTTTTTTCTCTGATTTATGTTTTTGACTTTGATTTTTGGTCAATTTTAGAATTAATTTGAATTTGTTTAAAATTTCTATTTAATGTTTAAATTTCTATTTTTGTTTTCAATTTATTATAATGTATTTAATTAATTAACTGGTGACAGGCACAATCTCTGCAAATTCACAACAATTATTATATTTAGTTTTTACTTTTGTTAATATAATTTTATTTTTTTGTTTCTTAAATTTTACAAATACTTTTTCCTGGCTTTTAAATAATAAATTAACAATTTTTTTACATGATTTTCATTAAATTGCTCTGTTCCATTACTAGTTTTTAGTTTCATATTAAAAAAAATAAAATAAAAAATATTTACTAGTAGAGGGAACAGAGCTATTAAAGTGCTAGATAAACACAGGGTGACTGGAAAATATTTAAGTATTTGCATTCAAACAAGGTGCATTCAAAAAGGTAAGCCCCACCCAAAAGCTGATAATTTTACATTTCTTTGAAAATGAAGACGGCACAAATATTACGGTCAATGGAGATACCTATCTTACTATGATTACCGATTTTTTGTGCCCGCTTTTTATGTTATAGATGTGAACCATCAGAATGGTGAAACTTGAAGTTTGATTATCCGAAATGGTGATGTCGTTTGGGTGCTGTGATTTGACACCGTCGAACTATTTTCTGAGGGGCGCTGGTAAAGACAAGTACTACGCCGTCAAACCAAACTGATCTCATTGACAAAGAAGAAGACTATATATTAGAAAGGAGCTTTCAATATTAAATATTGGTTTGACTCTGCAGAAATTACCAGTTGATAGGCTTATTAGAAGAAGCTATACAATATAAGGACGTAAGAAACCAAAAATTTAAATGTTTTCTAAAGGGGAATAGTTTCGATTTTTTTTTCAGTCACCGTTTGTTTATTTGAGATTAAGATTTGAAATTTATTTAACAAAAATTTTATGTTTTGTTTTATTAAAATGTAAAAAAGCCTAATTGAAACCTTTTGTTGCGGCAAATTATAATTTTTGGTATCGAAATATTTTATCAATTGTTTTTCAAATTAATACGCAATTTTCAAAATAATCAAAAATTAAAAAAAAATCTAATAATGACCTTATAAACCCCTAAAAGTATGCAAAATGTAAATAAGGTTTATGTATTTTATAGAAAAATTTCTATATCAAAAAATTTTCTATAGAAACATTTTTTATTGAAAATTTTTCAAAAAAAAAAAATTTTATATCGAAAAATTTTCTACAAAAAAAAATTTTATATTGGAAAATTCTCTATAGAAAAATTTTTAAATGCAAAATTTTTATATAAAAAATTTTGTATAGAAATTTTTTTATATGAAAAATGTTTATATTAAAAGTTTTTATGTCAAACAATTTTCTATAACAAAATTTTTATATCGAAATTTTTTTTTGTATAGAAAAATTTTTGTATTGAAAAATTTTAATATCGAAAAATTTTGTACAGAAAAATTTTTTATAAAAAAATTTTATATCTAAAAAATTTCTATCAAAAAAATTTTAAATCGAAGATTTTTCTATTAAAATTTTCTACAGAAAAATTTTTTATATTGAAAAATTTTCTATAGAAAAATTATTATATCGGAAAATTTCTAAAAAAAAATTAATTGAAAAATTTTCTATAGAAAAATTTTTACATCGAAAAATTTTCGATGCAAAAATTTGTATATCGAAAAGTTTTTGTATAGAAAAATGCTTATATTAAAAAATTTTCTATTAAATGTTTTTATATCAAGAAATTTTCTAAGAAATATCGAAAATTTTTTTATATCGAAAATTTTCTAAAAAAAATCATATCGAAAAATTTTCTATGAAAAAAGTTTTGTAGCGAAAAATTTTTTATAGACAAATTTGTATATAGAAAAACTTTCTACAGACAAATTTTGCATAGATTTTCTATGGAAAAAATTTTATAAAGAAAATTTTTCTAAAGAAAAATTTTTACATAGAAAAAATGTCTATAAAAAAATTTTAATATAAAAAAATTTTCTATTGAAAAATTTTTATATAGAAAAATTTTATATAGAAATATTTTTATATAGAAAAATTTTTATAAGGAAAATTTTTATATAGAAAAATTTTGCATAGAAAAATGTTTACATTGAAAATTTTTCTATAGAATAATTTTTTCCTACAAAATTTTTCTATAGACAAATTTTTTTCAAGAAAATTTTTCTATAAACAAATTTTTTTCAAGAAAGTTTTTCTATAGAAAAAATTTTTTGAAAAAAATTTTTGTATAGAAAAATTTTGTTATAGAAAAAAAATTTTTCTATAATAGAAAAATTTTCTATAAAAAAATTTTTTATAAAGAAAATTTCGATAAAAAATTTTTCTATAGAAAAATTTTCTATAAAAAAAATTTTTCTATAGAAAAATTTTCTATAAAAAAATTTTTCTATTGAAAAATTTTCTATAAAAAAATTTTTCTGTAGAAAAATTTTCTATAAAAAATTTTTCTATAGAAAAATTTTCTATAAAAAAAATTTTTCTATAAAAAAATTTTCTATAAAAAAATTTTCCTTAAAAAATTTTTTTATAAAAAAATTTTCTTTAAAAAAATTTTCTATAAAAAAAATTTCTTTAGAAAAATTGTCTATAAAAAAAATTCGATAGAAAAAATTTCGATAAAAAATTTTTCAAAAAATAACAAAATAGTCGGGATGTAAATATTATTCAAAAAGAAGTGTATTTGCATTTGATCCCAAATCTGTTACATTTATTTATTAATGTAACAGACCAATTTATTGATAAAAAGCCAAAAAATGTTTGCGGAGAAACCAAATTCCTCGACGCGTTTCGATGGTTGGTTAAGCCATCTCTTCAGGAGGATTATCCCCAATTTAGACAGATCGAAAACCTCGCATTATTAATAAATTTACAAACATAACTATTAAGAATTATGTTCATAAACCAAAAGTAAAAGCGTAGATTATCGACTGAACAAAAACAAACATTTTTCAGTTTTCATCTACCTTCACTTCCCACATTCTTGCTGTAGCCGTCGGCTACTATATGCAGAATGCTGTGAAGAAGGGGGGGTAAGATGTTTTAAAATAAACAAGTTTATTTTAAAAAATAAGCTGAATGCATGCAGTTTTATCAAAAAATAACAAAATAGTCGGGATGTAAATATTATTCAAAAAGAAGTGTATTTGCATTTGATCCCAAATCTGTTACATTTATTTATTAATGTAACAGACCAATTTATTGATAAAAAGCCAAAAAATGTTTGCGGAGAAACCAAATTCCTCGACGCGTTTCGATGGTTGGTTAAGCCATCTCTTCAGGAGGATTATCCCCAATTTAGACAGATCGAAAACCTCGCATTATTAAAACCTCGCATTATTAATAAGTGAAGGTAGATGAAAACTGAAAAATGTTTGTTTTTGTTCAGTCGATAATCTACGCTTTTACTTTTGGTTTATGAACATAATTCTTAATAGTTATGTTTGTAAATTTATTAATAATGCGAGGTTTTCGATCTGTCTAAATTGGGGATAATCCTCCTGAAGAGATGGCTTAACCAACCATCGAAACGCGTCGAGGAATTTGGTTTCTCCGCAAACATTTTTTGGCTTTTTATCAATAAATTGGTCTGTTACATTAATAAATAAATGTAACAGATTTGGGATCAAATGCAAATACACTTCTTTTTAAAAAATTTTTCTATAGAAAAATTTTCTATAAAAAAAAATTTTCTATAGAAAAATTTTCTATAAAAAAATTTTTCTATTGAAAAATTTTCTATAAAAAAATTTTTCTGTAGAAAAATTTTCTCTAAAAAATTTTTCTATAGAAAAATTTTCTATAAAAAAAATTTTTCTATAAAAAAATTTTCTATAAAAAAATTTTCCTTAAAAAAATTTTCTATAAAAAAATTTTCTTTAAAAAAATTTTCTATAAAAAAAATTTCTTTAGAAAAATTGTCTATAAAAAAAATTCGATAGAAAAATTTTCTATAAAAAAAATTTCTATAGAAAAATTTTCTATAAAAATTTTTTTCTAAAAAAAATTTTCGAAAAAAATATTTTCCTATAGATTTTTTTCTGCAGAAAGAATTTTCAAAAAAAAAAGTTTTTTGATAGAAATATTTTTCTATAGATTTTTTTTGTAGAAAATTTTTATAAAAAATTTTTTATAGAAATATTTTCTATAGAAAAATTTTTGATAAAAAATTTTCTACAGAAAAATTGTTGATAAATAAATTTCCCAGAAAAATGTTTGATAAAAAAAGTTTTCTATACAAAAATTTTGATAAAAATATTTTCTAAAAAAAAATTTTTATAACGATAAATTTTCTACAGAATAATTTTTATAACGAAAAATTTTCTACTGAAAAATTTTTATATCGAAAAATTTTTTATAGAAAAATTTTTAAATCGAAAAATTTTCTATGGAAAAATTGTTATATTGAAAAATTTCCTATAGAAAAATTTGTACATCAAAAATTTTCTATAAAAAAAATTTTATATCGAAAAAATTGCTACAGGAAGGAAGTAGAAATTTTAATATAGAGAAATTTTTGTTTAAAAAAATTTGTATAAAAGAACTATTCAATTTTTTATAGTGTTAAAATCGGTTAGCATACTTTTAGGATTTACAGAAAAAATTATATAACAAATGATTTAACCCATTAGTAAACAATTTTTTAATAAAAAAATGCTGGAGAGTTTTATATGCTAATGGGTTAATGTGATATGTTTATAAAAAAAGTATTAAAAATATTCTTTAGCATACTTTAAGGGTAATTATTGTTTCTGGATAAAGTAATAAAAAAATTGCAATTTTAATATAAAATGTCTTTTTGTTTCTTGGAAAAAGTTAAATTATATTTTTTCAAAAAGCGGCAATATTTCTTGGAAAAATTTTATCCCTTAAGTATGCTGCTGTTTTAATGTAAAAGAAATTAAATTTTAATTTTCAGTTTAATCTTTAGGATTTTGTTATAATTATGTTTATAACATATTTTTCAGACAATTTCTTTTTTAAATTTTATTTTGTTTAAACATTAGCATTATTATTATCTTTCATATAAACTTATTATCTTGTTGATTTTTACAAAATAAAGACCCTGTTTTATAATTATCATAATTTATTTATTATGTTTTATTTGTATTACAATTAATTATTATATTTTTGTTTTTGTTGAATTATGAAATTAACAGTTTAAATTTTTATTTTATTTGTTTTTCAATAAATTATGCAACATTTTTTTATTTTATTTTTGCTTAATTTACAAACTATTTTTATTGTTATTAATTATTTACAAGAGTTTAATTTATTGCTTTTTACACTGACGGTCTCATGATTACGACAGCTACTAAATAAAACTTTTCTCGCTAGTAGATGATTTAAGGAACTTTTTTTCATTTCTGTTTTGAAGCTTATTTTGTCTCTTACTTAGTGACATACATGGATAGAGTACGTTTAACGATTTATAATCCAAGACTCACATTTTGATCCGGGTAGCCCCCATAGGGATGCCCCAAAATAGAGTTGGTAATATGGTAACCAGTGTACCCAATTTTGTAGGAAACGGTTTATATTTGACAATACCTCGTATACAAGATAAAATCTCAAAATTCTTTTAAGCACCCAGAAAAGCTCAAAAACGCTCAGAAATCTCAAGATAATTTCAATTTATTACTAAAACTTTTATCTTGTCAACAGAAAAATATATCCGTCCACTCCTTGGGGTACCTGCTTAAGACCCCAATTTTTTCACTTATTTTTCTTCTCAATATATAATTCGCAATTCGCAGCAGAATTTTATGAAATTCGGCACACATCTATTAGTTCACCCGAAATAAAACTCTACTAATTTTGGTTGAAATCCATCCATTCCTAGGGGTATCTGTCTTGGACTTACACTTAAAATTAATTAAAATTACAACGAATGCATCACTTTTCGCTGGAAATATGCGTAACAATTTAAAACTTTGTTCTACAATCCGTAAATTTTAGTAAATTTTTTTCGCTCAATGTAAAGAAGAGGTTTTTCTATAGAAAATTTTCTTATCAAAAATTTTCTACAGAACATTTTCTTATCAAAACTTTTTCTATAGAAAATTATTTTATCAAAAATTTTCTATAGAAAATTTTCTTATCAAAACTTTTTCTATAGAAAATTTTTTTATCAAAAATTTTCTATAGAAAATTTTTTTATCAAAAATTTTCTATAGAAAATTTTTTTATCAAAAATTTTCTATAGAAAATTTTTTTATCAAAAATTTTCTATAGAAAATTTTATTATCGAAAATTTTCTATAGAAAATTTTTTTATCAAAAATTTTCTATAGAAAATTTTTTTATCAAAAATTTTCTATAGAAAATTTTTTTATCAAAAATTTTCTATAGAAAATTTTTTTATCAAAAATTTTCTTTAGAAAATTTTTTTATCAAAAATTTTCTATAGAAAATTTTTTTATCAAAAATTTTCTATGGAAAATTTTTTTATCAAAAATTTTCTATAGAAAATTTTTTTATCAAAAATTTTCTATAGAAAATTTTTTTATCAAAAATTTTCTATAGAAAATTTTTTTATCAAAAATTTTCTATAGAAAATTTTTTTATCAAAAATTTTCTATAGAAAATTTTTTTATCAAAAATTTTCTATAGAAAATTTTTTTATCAAAAATTTTCTATAGAAAATTTTTTTATCAAAAATTTTCTATAGAAAATTTTTTTATCAAAAATTTTCTATGGAAAATTTTTTTATCAAAAATTTTCTATAGAAAATTTTTTTATCAAGAAGTTTTCTATTGAAAATTTTTTTATCCAAAATTTTATATAGAAATTTTTTGTATTCAAAATTTTATATAGAAAATTTTTTTATCAAAAATTTTTCTGTAGAAAATTTTTCATCAAAAATTTTTTGTATAGAAAATTTTTCATTAAAAATTTTTCTGTAGAAAATTTTTCATCAAAAATTTTTCTATAGAAATTTTTTCATATTTTGCTATAGAAAATTTTTCACCAAAAGTTTTTCTATAGAAAATTTTTTAATCAAAATTTTTTAATCAAAAATTTTTCTATATGTAATTTTTTAATCAAAAATTTTTCTATAAAATTTTTTTTTTGTCAAAAATTTTTCTATAAAAATATTTCTATCAAAAATTTTGCTATAGAAAAATATTTTTTTCGAAAATTTTTCTTTTGAAAAACATTTTAATGGAAAATGTTTTTATAGAAATTTTTTTTTGAGAAAATTTTTAAAAGAAAAATATTTTTATAGAAACATTTTTGATAAAAATATTTTTCTTTAAAAATTTTTCTATAAAAATATTTTTCTGTGATAATTTTCTCAACAAAAAAATAAAAAAAATTTCTATACAAAATTTTCGATAAAAATTTTTTTCTAAAGAAAAATTTTAGATAAAAATAGTTTTCTATCGCAAAACTTTCGATATAAATATTTTTGTAAAATGTTTGTATAGAAAATTTTTTTTGAGAAGATTTTCATAGAAAAATATTTTTAGAGAAAAAGTTTCTATTAAAATAATTTTTATCGAAAAATTTTTGATAAAAAATTTTCCATAGCGAAATTTTTGATAAAAAATTTTGTATAAAATAATTTTTTATAAAAAAAAAATTATACAGAAAAATTTTTAAGAAAATAATTTTCAATAAAAAAAAGTTTCTTTAGAAAATTTTTCTGTAAAAAATTTTTTTTTTTATCAATTTTTTTTTACACAAAATTTTTTATCAAAAATTTTTCTATGGAAATTTTTTTATCAAAAATTTTCGATAAAAATTATTTTTTATAGAAATTTTTTCTATAAAAATATTTTTCTATGAAAATTTTTTCAAGAAAAAATTTTCTATAAATTTTTTTTTATCAAAAAATTTTCTATAGAAAATTTTTTTAGAAAAAATATTTCCATCGAAAATTTTGCTATAGAAACATATTTTTAACGAACATTTTTGGTTAGAAAAAAAATTTTATCGAACATTTTTTTGAGAAAATTTTTACAGAAAAATATTTTTATAGACAAATTTTCCATAGAAAATTTTTCTGTAAATTTTTTTTTATCAATTTCTATAGAAAATCTTTTATCATATTTATAGAAAATTTTTTTATTAAAAATTTTTTTATCCAACATTTTTTTGTAGAAAACCAAAATGAGGTTTAATCAGGCTTGAGTTCATTTTACTTTCAAATTATTAATTTTGAAAATTTGAAAAGTAATTGTGGAGAAAAACTGAAAAAATTATTTTTGAACGCGGCTCAGTGGATTGCAATTTCTGTCCCGCCACAGGACGTCATCAGCACTTAGCGCCCTCGACCACAGTCAAGTTGTCAAATTGCAGAGATAAACATCAAAATTAATAATTTGAAAGTTAAATGAACTCAAGCCTGATTAAACATAATTTTTAAAAACCAAAATGTTTAAAAAAAAAATTCTACTGAAAAATTTTCTATAGATAATTTTTTTGATCAAAAATATTTCTTTCGGAAATTTTGCTATAGAAAAATATTTTGGTCAAAAAATAATTTTTATCGCAAAATTTTCCAAAGAAAAATGTTTTTATCAAAAATTTTTCTGTAAAAAAATATTTGTGTCGGAAAGATCGACAAAAATATTTTTCTGTGATAATTTTCTCAAAAAAACAAAAATTTTCTATAGAAAAATTTTCAATAGAAATATTTTAAATAAAAAAATGTTTCTATAGAAAATCTTTTTTTGAGAACATTTTCATTCGAAAAATATTTTTATAGAAAAAATTTCTATAAAAATAATTTTTAACAAAAAATTTTTGATAAAAAAAATTTCCATAGAGAAATTGTTGATAAAAATTTATTATAAAAAAAATTTATAAGAAAACTTTTTGATAAAAAATTTTTGAGAAAAAATTTTCAGTAGAAAAATTTTTGAGAAAAAAAAAATTCTATAGAACATTTTTTACATAAAAGTTTTTATCAAAATTTTTCCAAAAAAATTTGTGTTATTAAAAAACTTTCTTAAGAAATTTTTTTTTTATAAAAAATATTTCCATCGAAAATTTTGCTATAGTAAAGTATTTTTAACGAAAGTATTTTTAAGGAAAAAAAATGTTATCGAAAATTTTTATTGAGAAAATTTTCACAGAAAAATATTTTTATTGAAAAATTTTCTATAGAAAATTTCTGTATTACAAATTTTTCTACAGAAAATTTTTTTTATCAAACATTTTCTGTAAAAAAAAAAATCTGGGGCCAAATTACGGCATTCGATATTGATTGAAATCTTAGATATTTTTAAAACATTTGTATAGCATACATTAAGGACAATTAAAATTATTTAAAAGATGCACAGTTTACTATATTTTTTGAAGTTATTTGCCAAAAGATGAACAATAGTAAACGAGTTTTAATTGAATAATATATATATTTAAAACGAATCAAAATGGATATTTAATTTCAATAAACTTTTTGCATCGAAGTAAATTTGAACATCCCTAAAGTATACTTCACAATATTCGCTTAAAAGTCTGAGTTTTCGATCAATATCGAATGCGGTAATTTGGCACCTGTTTAGTATGTATTAGAATTTACATTTAAGTGTCGTGGCAACAATGTTCTAGATTATATTTACTTGTTCTTTCGAATCATGTATTTGGATTTAGTTTCTTGCCTATTTTGTTTTTGTCTTCTCTTTAACAAAGCGGCACCAACTGACTCTGTTAACATTCAAATTCCAACTGACTCTGTTAACATCCAAATTCCAACTGAATGATTTTAACACTCATTTTCACGAGTTTCATTAATGATCGTGGTATTAACGAAAATTGCAAACATTCTTCGGCTTCTGGTAGTATGGGCTGCCTACGCCTGGCCATTCAACGCGGGAATCCAAAGGTATGTTTTTAGCTGGCTTCTTTGGAGTGGATTTTAAAGTCTATGTTAGTATGATTATCACACTTACATACCTTATCTTGTATGAAACTGCCCCCGAAACTATAATGGATTTTTGATAAGATAATTCCTATTAACGGCAGTATCAATATCCGATTTCATAATTTTTCCCAAAGTAGATGCAATTCTTAGAAAGGCACTGCATCCTCCACCCATGATGGGGTTTAGGTAAATAATTATAATGACAGTTTTCTCTTTCTTAAAATTTTTTAATCGGAGAAGCCATTTCTGCTTATATTCTAGATTTTTTTTTACTATTGAGGATATATTTAACTTATTAATCCTAATGTGAATTTTATCCATGTACTACTTAACTAATAGACAAAATAATGCATTATTTAAAAAATATCGAAAAACTTGCAATTCTTAATAACCAAGTTTAATTAAGTAGGTGTCCTAAACTTATGACCGGCAGTGTAATATTTATATTTAGTTCATTTTTGTTTGCTGATGGTTATACAAAGACTTTTGTTTTCATATTTTTTTTTCAATTTCAAATTTTCAAATTTTGACTTTTCCAAGTCCATTTTTTCTGTAGTTTTTTCACTTTCTCATTTTATTCTTTCTTATTTTCTAATACATGTAATTTATAATTATTTAATACATATATGTTTTTTTTTTATAAAATAATTAACAAACAAGCTCGATTTTTTTTCAACAACTAACTACACACTTAAAATCTTAAACTTAATTTAAATTATTTTTGTTTAATTTATGTTTTTTCTTGTTTCTTTTTCTTTAATAGTGAATGTGTGAATGTTTTTATAATTTTGTATTAAATTTGTTTTGTTGTTGAGGAAAGGAAAATTTTCATTTAAAACCTTTAATTGTAATTTCAAACCAAAAAGTTAACCGAAATCTTGTTACATACTTTTAGGAGGTTTCATTAAAAAATCTAAAATGTGCTTAAAGGTTTTGAAAATATTTTTATTTCTATGAGATTTTCTTTGAAAATTTTGTATCGAAAAATTTTTCCCTAAAAATTGTTAATCTATAAAATCTAAAAATTTTAGATCAAAAATTTTAAACCAAAAATTTTAGATCAAAAATCACAAACTTGTTGTAGAAAATTTTTGGTAGAAAATTTTCAGTATAAAATATACTGAAAATTTTCTACCAAAAATTCTCTACAACAAATTTTTGTTATAAAATTTTTTATATCAAATTTTTTAGACGAAAATTTCTTAAAAAAAATTTTATAACGAAAATTTTCTATAAAAAAAATTTTGCACCCAAAAACTGTGTACCCGAAATTTTCTTAAAAAAAAAACGACAGTTTTCTAGGAAAACTTCTATACCGAAAATTTTTTTAGAAAAAATGTTATACAGAAAATTAAGCCATGTTTTTAACAAAACTTTCATATTAAAAGTTTTTTTTTTAATGAAAATTTTCTATAAAAAATTTTCTACAGAAAATTTTCTGAAAAATTAGGTTTAATCAGGCTTGAGTTCATTTAACTTTCAAATTATTAATTTTGAAAATTTGAAAAGTAATTGTTTAGAAAAACTGAAAAAATTATTTTTGAACGCGGCTCAGTGGATTGCAATTTCTGTAAAAAATTTTTTATAAAAATTTTGGTATCGAAAATTTTCTATTAAAAATTTTTATATACAAATTTCTCTACAAAAGTTTTTATACCAAAAATTTTTTATAACAAATTTCAAATCAAAAATTTTCTATTAAAATTTTTTTAACGAAATTTTCTATAAAAAATTTTTAACGAAATTTTCTATAAATAATTTTATATCGAAAATTTTCTATTTTATACAGAAAATTTTTTATAAACGAAATTTTTGAAGAAAAATTTCTATCAAAAATTTTATATCAATAAGTTTCTATAAAAAATTTTATATCGAAAATTTTCTATCAAAAATTTTATATCGAAAATTTTCTATAAAAAATTTTATGTTGAAAATTTTCTATTGAAAATTTTCTTTTAAAAATTATCTACCGAAAATTTACTATAAAAAATTCAAGAAAAATTTTCTATAGAAATTTTTATAACAAAAATTTTTTATTAAAAATTTTATAACGAACATTTTTTATAAAAGAATTTTATAACGAAAATTTTTTAAACGAAAATTTTCTCTAAAAAATTTTCTACCGAAATTTAAAAAATAAAAAATTTTATAATGAAAATTTTCCAAGAAAGATTTTCTATAGAATTTTTTATAACAAAAATTTTTTATAAAAAAATTTTCCAAGAAAAATTTTCTATAGGAACTTTTATAACGAAAGTTTTTTATAAAAATAAATTAAAACGAAAATTTTCTCTAAAAAATTTTCTAACGAAAATTTTTTATAAAAAATTTTAAAACGAAAAAAAAATTTTCTAACGAAAATTTTTTACAAAAATATTTTAAAACGAAAATTTTCTACAAAAAATTTTATAACGAAAATTTTTTATAAAAAAATTTTCCAAGAAAAATTTTCTACAGAAATTTTTATATTAAAAATTTTCTATAAAAAATTTTATAATAAAAATTTTTAAATTTTATACCAAAAATAAAAGGAAATTCGAGCAACAGATCAAATTTTTGACTTATATTCGGTTTTTAAACACATACATTCAACTAAGAGACATGTTTTAATGTAAAATCTTTTAGCGTACGTGCTGGTGAGACCACAATTACCCATTAGTTCTAAGTTGAAAAACCATTTGCTGAACAAGAGACTAATAACTTTATTTTGTCAAATCGCTTTGCATAATTTTAGGAGTCACATCATTTTTTATGAAATAGTCTTAAAAATATTTATCTTAATTCATAAACGAAAAATTAATTATGGCATTCGATATCGATCGAAATCTTAGATATTTTCAAAACATTTGTATAGCATACTTTAAGGATAATCAAAATTATTTAAAAGATGCACAGTTTACCATATTTTTTTTAAGTTATTTGCCAAAAGATGAACAATAGTAAAAGAGTTTCAATTGAACTATATGTTTTTAAAAACTAATCAAATTTGACACCACATTTCAATATACTTTTTGCATCGAAGTAACTTTGAACATCCCTTAAGTATGCTTCACAATATTCGCTTAAAAGTCTGAGTTTTCGATCGATATCGAATGCGGTAATTTGGCCCCAGATTTACTTAAATAAAAGACTATTAATAAATTTAAATTGTTTTGCACCCGAAAGTATACAACAAGATTTTTTTTAATAAAATTTAAATACCTTTAAAATTCTATAACAAAACCTTGATTTCAAGGAGGGTTTCTCTAATGAAATTTTAATGTCAAAATCTTTAGTTGAAACTGCTGGGGTTATCATTGTAAATATGTATTTACATTTGTTTGATTTCATATGCTTAAGTCCGTAATTGGAAGGCAGGCAAATCAAAGTTTGAGAAATTTTTAAGCAAATCGCGTTACATATTTTAAGGATGAGCTGGTGTAAAATTACTGTAATTAGATAGTTAAGTTGCAGGTTCAAACAAATACATATTTATTTATAACACAGTTAATTATAAGTTATTTCAAACCAAAAAGTATGCAATAGATTTCTTTAGAAATTTCTATGGAGTGGTATGTTAAAATTATGATTCTTTTATTGTTTGCTATAATGCTTCATTTAATCCAATACATTATATTTTAAACCTCCTAAAAGTATACTAAAAATATTCTCAATAATTTAAATTTGACTCGACTGCGGAAATCTGTAGCCAATTGAATTTTCAATTCAATTGGTTTTTTTTTTTTTTTTTTCAAAGTTGAGACAATGTTGCAGCAAAAGATCGATATCTATATACATATGTATGTCTAAAATTTATTACTTACATACATAAATACATATGTAAATATGCACTTCAATATTATTCTACCAGTGTTGCTGTTATGAATACAAATGTCTCTCTCAGTCTGTCTTTTTCATTGTGTTAAAAGGATAGTGTTAATATTGTTCATATATTTACAATTTGTTCATTTCTTTCAATTTTTTTTACAAAAAATCGTTTTTATTTTATTATATAAAATTCTTATACTCTTGTATATATTTTTTTAGATTTGTGCGTGCTTTTTGAATTTTTTCATTTCGTTTTATTTATTCATTTCCATGTTTTGGCCTTATATTCATTCACATTACATTTACATTCATATTGTAAATAAAAGCAAAAACAAATACATCCAATCTTCATGTAACAGAGAAGGACCAATAATATGAAAAAAAACGAAAGAAAGAAGCGCTTGGCCTTTTATGGTCTACAATCATGGAATGCTACAGGTTGTTTGCCTTAGTTAAAGTATTTAAAAAAGTACTCACATAAAAAAGTGTTTCTGTGGAGGAATGTAAAACACAGTGGGTTGTGGTTGAAGAAAAACTGGAGCAATTTAAAATTTTTTTTACTTTATTAGTGATCAACTAAATTAAACATATCATAGAAAGCATCATGAATTTCTTAAAAATATTTAAGATTTCATTAAAAATTTATGTAGCATACATTTAGGAGCTTCAATAAGAAGTTTTTTTTAATTAATATTTTTTGTACCAAATGGTGTACGGATCAAAATTTACTTTAAAAACCTTCTAAGATTAATAATAATAATAATAACAACAAATCTTTCCAACCTCCTTAACGTATGCAAAACTATTTTAACAAAAATTTTTATTCGTATCAAAAACCATTATTCAGGAAAGTAAATTACTGTAAAAAATTACAATCGAAATTAACTATATTTCGTAGAAAATTTTTGATTTATATAGAAAAAAATGTTGTGTACATTTAGGAGTTTAGAAATATATCCACGGGTCGGTGCAAAGAGAACAGAACAAAGTAATAGTTGGCAGAGTTGCCGCTTTTTATACTTTTAACTAAAATGGGTATTTTTTTTTCAATTTATAGTTCCAACGTTTTAAAAAGAAAAAGTTTTCTACTCCATTTTTTTTTTTAATATTTTTATCAAAAAATTTTCATAGAAAATTTTCTATGTAAATTTTTTGATAAATTTTTTTTTATCACAAAATTTTCTATAGCAAATTTTTTTATCAAAAATTTTTCTATAGAATTAGATTTTAAGCTTGTGCTGATGTATGTATGTATGTATGTATGTAACGCATTTGTCTTAGACCCATCTTTTAGTATACCAATAGGCTTAAAATCACTTTCGAGTCGATTTGGATAATTTGATGAAATTTGGCACAAATAATTTTTTTGATAGTGTAACCATGGCTATTGAAATTCGTTAAAATCATTATTTATGGTACCTCCCATAGGTCCCACTTCCCGGAATTGATATTTTGGCCACAAATATCAATATTTTTTCATTAAATTTGAAACAAATACTGCTTATATAACTAAAATCGATTACACATTCGGATGGTATTTGTTTATTTGCAAACTTATCTTGGGGGAAAAATATTCCCGAAACGACTTTTTTAAAATATGTGTTTCTGTAATTTTCTGGAAATCGGGCATAGTCAGGAGTAGGCACAGCCGATACATTTTTTTAACTTTCGTGAATACATTTTTTTAATGTTCGTAAAATAAAACTCGTGAAAATGAGTATTAAAATCATTCAGTTGGAATCTGGATGTTAATAGAGTTGGTTGGTGCCGCTTTGTTAAAGAAAAGTCAAAAACAAAATAGGCAAGAAACAAATCAAAATCTAATTTATATCAACAGAATACATGGTTCGAGAGAACAAAGAAATATAATCTCTAACATTGTTGCCACGACACTATTATTTTTGTAAACATTGGGAACGTTTTTGTAAATATTGGGAATGTTTTTCAAAACACAAATAAATTCTAATATTAAACAAATTAATTCAAAAAGAATGACTATTCGCATTTGATCCCAAATCTGTTACATTTTATGAAAGGCTTTGTTTGTAAAATAAGTAATAATGTGAGGTTTTCGATCTGTCTAAATTGGGGATAGTCCTCCTGAAGAGATGGCCTAACCAACCATCGAAACGCGACGAGGAATTTTGGTTTCTCCACAAACAATTTTTTGGCTTTTTATCAATAAATTGGTCTGTTACATTAATAAATAAATGTAACAGATTTGGGATCAAATGCGAATAGTCATTCTTTTTGAATAATATTTAGATCCCGACAATTTTGTTATTTTTTGATTAAACAAATTAAGATTTTTATTCTATAGAAAATTTTTATATCAAAAATGTTTCTATATTTTTTTATAAAAATTTTTTCTATAAAAAATTTCTTTATCAAAAATTTTTCAATAGAAATTTTTTTATCAAAAATTTTTGTATATAAATTTTTTTTATCAAAAATTTTTTTTATAGAAAATTTTCTTCCATAATTTTTCAAAACAAACAAAAATTCTATAGAAAAATTTTTGATAAAAAAATTTTCTATAGAAAAATTTTTGTAAGAAAATAAATAATTTTTTCAGTTTTTCTCCATAATTTACTTTCCAATTTTCAAAATTAATAATTTGAAAATTAAAATGAACTCAAGCCTGATGAAACCTAATTTTTCAGAAAATTTTTTATGAAAAAATTTTTGATAAAAAAATTTTATATACAAAAATTTTCTATAGAAAAATTTTTGTATAGAAATAATTTTGATAAAAAATTGTTTAATTTACTTATTCTTTACAAGATCTTAGTCTTTACAAGATCTCGAGCGCATTTTTATTTTATTTTTTTCCTATTTATTTTTATTTTATTTTTTCCTATTTTAGTTAAAAGTATAAAAGAATGGCAGCTCTACGGACTATTTTTTTGTTCTGTTCTCTTTCGCCGAAACGTGGTTATAGTCTAGCTGTTAGAGTGTCTCAAAAATAAAAAAAAAATCAATAGCGTAAAATTTGCGCCACAGTGTATTTTTAACACCTAATACCTAAAACTTAAACTGTGGATATAGACAGTGAATAATGCAGAAACGTGTTCATACATTTTGTATTTAATAATAATTTTGCAAATGTAGTCCTCTCATTCACGAAAATTGTATATTTTATATATTCTAAAGGATCACTATATGGTTAATTTTTCAATAATCATATATACATATGTGATTTTGACAGTTTTAAAATTTTGTCCTCTGTTGAAGATTTTTCGGATTTGCCCATATGGTAGTGAAGGGTATAAAAAAATTCCCCAATTTTTCTGATAATCTTTAGCTAAAACCCTTCAATCTTGAGGTTAATAGTTTTTAATAAAAAGCTCCTAAAAGTATGCAATACAATTTATTTCTTCGTATTATCAGAAATTATTTGAATACCAGAATAATGGCCACTTAATAAAAAAGTCTTTAATAAAAATAAAATTTAATTTCGCTTATACAACATTCATTCATTCATACAACATTCCTCATTCATAAACGATTAATAAAATTATCAAAGGCTAATTGTAGGAGTTTTGTATGAAATATTTGATTTATAGGTTTATTTTTCGTTTATGAATGTTATGTGTTATGTTATTTATTTCGAACCCCCTTAAAGTATGCTACAAAATTTCCTGCAATTTTAGAAATCCTTATATAATAAAAAAAAGTTCTTGATTGTTTTTGATACTAATTTTGGGTAAATTTTTAATTTAAATTGCAATTTTTCAAATAAAAATCTTTTATCTTGAGCTTAATGGTTTTTAATAAAATTTTTTGCTTCCGCATTAATTATATAAAATTTATACTTTTATTTATAAAATTATTTATTTCGACTATCCTAAAAGTGTGTAACAAAATTTTCTGCAATTTTAGATATGTCAATACTCGTATGGCAAAATCATAATCAATAAAAATTCCCGAATGTTTCTGATAATAATTTTGGGTAAATTTTTGAATTGCAATTTAAACTTGTTTGTTTCTGTTTGTTTTTGTTTTTTCAGTCAATAAAAATTCCCGATTGTTTTTGATAATAATTTTGGGTAAATTTTTGAATGGCAATTCTTTAGCTAAAAGCCTTTAAGCTAAATAGTTTTTATTTTAAACCTCCTAGAAGTATGCAATACAATTTGTTTCTTTGAATTATTGGAAATTATAATTGAATATTACAATTTTGGCCAATTATAAAAATATACCTAATAAAAATAAATAAAATTAGGAATTAAATTTTTTTTTTGTAAAAAACAGTTTTCTTTTTGTTTTTGTTTTTTCAGTCAATAAAAATTCCTGATTGTTTTTGATAATAATTTTGGGTAAATTTTTGAATGGCAATTCTTTAGCTAAAAGCCTTTAAGCTAAATAGTTTTTATTTTAAACCTCCTAGAAGTATGCAATACAATTTGTTTCTTTGAATTATTGGAAATTATAATTCAATATTACAATTTTGGCCAATTATAAAAATAAATAAAATTAGGAATTACATTTTTTTTTTGTAAAAAACAGTTTTCTTTTTGTTTTTGATTTTTCAGTAAATAAAAATTCCCGATTGTTTCTGATAATAAATTTGTATAAATTTTTGAATTGCAATTCTTTAGCTAAAAGCCTTTAAGCTAAATAGTTTTTATTTTAAACCTCCTAGAAGTATGCAATATAATTTGTTGCTTTGAATTATTGGAAATTATAATTGAATATTACAATTTTGGCCAATTATAAAAATATACCTAATAAAAATAAATAAAATTAGGAACTAAAAATATTTTTTTTTTGTAAAAAACAGTTTTCTTTTTGTTTTTGATTTTTCAGTAAATAAAAATTCCCGATTTTTTCTGATAATAAATTTGTATAAATTTTTGAATTGCAATTCTTTAGCTAAAAGCCTTTAAGCTAAATAGTTTTTATTTTAAACCTCCCAGAAGTATGCAATACAATTTGTTGCTTTGAATTATTGGAAATTATAATTGAATATTACAATTTTGGCCAATTATAAAAATATACCTAATAAAAATAAATAAAATTAGGAACTAAAAATATTTTTTTTTTGTAAAAAACAGTTTTCTTTTTGTTTTTGATTTTTCAGTAAATAAAAATTCCCGATTGTTTCTGATAATAAATTTGTGTAAATTTTTGAATTGCAATTCTTTAGCTAAAAGCCTTTAAACTTAATAGTTTTTATTTCAAACCTCCTAGAAGTATGCAATACAATTTGTTTCTTTGAATTATTGGAAATTATAATTGAATATCAGAATCTTGGCCAATTATAAAAATGTACCTAATAAAAATATATAAAATTAGGAAAAATATTTTTTTTTTTTTAAGATTTTAACTCGCTTCTATGTCTCTGTAAAAAACTGTTATCTGTTTGTTTTTGCTTTTTTTAGTTTTGTTTACTTACACTCACTTAATAGTTGTTAGTTTTTCTTTCTTATATTTCTCGCCCCTTTCTCTCTCTCGCTATCAAATTACACTGTTTTTGTCTTTTTTTGTAGTTGCTTTTTTTCCACTTCTCTCACAAAAAAACAAAGTATTGTTTTTAGTTTTCTTTTTTTTTTGGAGAATTTTTTCTGTAGTGCTGAAGTTCTTTTTTTTTTGCCTTCATCGTTGCTGTTGTTGTTGTTGTTGCTCATATATTTTTGTTGCTCCTGTTGTTTGTATTCATGTTAATGGCAGCTTTAGGGCTCATTGTCAAAATGTTGTAGAGGTAAAAATGTTTATGACTACAATTCATGGCATATTTCTAGGTAAGTTCAACTGCAGGATATACATACAACAAGTCGTTATTCAACCAGCCATACACACACACACACACCGACAGTCAGTCTGTCAGTGAGTCATCCAGTCAGTCAGTTAGTCAATGGGTTCGTTCGTCAGTTAGTTAGTGTGTTGTTAAACATCTGCATCGTTGAATATTATTTTGAAGGTTATTATTGGGTTGGTGTTATGGGTAAATATCCATCCATCCTCTGGTTGTGTTTTTTTAGTGTACGAGTAACGTTTATTTTATAAAATTAATTTCATTAAATCTCTATTGTTGCTTTTTGTTTGGCGCTACTTTTTTTGTTGTTATTGAAATTGATACAACTGCTAGTGAAGCTGATGCTAATGCGGCTGCCTTAGCTGTTGCTCCTGTTGTAGCTGTAGCTGTAGTTGTAGTGTAGAAGAAGGCTCCTTTATTGTTGCTACTAGATAATTTTGAGGTTATTTATAAATTATCATTTGTTATGGAATTTGTTGTAAATGAGGCAAAGGATATTGTTGTGGCTGTGGTAGTAGTATTTGTTGTTGATTATTTGGCTGTTGTTGCTGCTGCTGCTGATGAGCCCCACCAGCTGCGGCTGCTGCTGCCGCTAATGTTGAGGTAGTGGCTGCCAATAACGAAGATGCAGTCTCTGTATAATTTTTACCAAAACGTGCTCTATCCATGGTCTCCTTCATTAAACGCTCATTCTCTTGGCGAACTAAATGTGAAACGCAGGGTTTGGGGGTGGGAAAGAAAAACAAATTATGTTAGAACAAAATGTTTCATATTAATATTAAATTTTTTCCAAAAGGTTATTAATAACAATCAAAATAAAGATAAAAGGAAAAAAGTTTTTATTTTATTAATTTGTTTTTTCTCTTTTTTTTTTGTTAAATGGAACATTTTATTTTTATGAATTTTGTTTTTGTTTTGTTTGATAAATTGTTTTTTAATAATTCAACTTTTTTGAAATTTTTGTTGTTTTGAAAAAACTTTTGATGCTTTCGGTTAGAAACTGTAGTCAAAGTAAATGCCTGTTGATGAATGTTTTAAATGTTTCATCAATCCAGACTATTTACTTTAAATACAATTTACCAGGAATTCGATTTTTCTTTTTTTTTGGTTATTAATTTTTATATTTTTTTTTTTCGCAAAAAAAACACACTTAACAATGGCTGTAAATTTATGGCGGTTTTGTTATTTTCTCTTTTTTTCTTGATTAATTTGATGTTTTTGTATAACAATAGAATTTATGTTTAACCATATTTTTATATTTCTCTTAATAACCCTAAAAATATGCAGAATTTTTTGTTATATTTTAATATCCCTAAAAGTATACCATGCACTTTATTTAAAAAATAATACACAGTTATAGGTAAAAACTCAATTCAGAGAGAGAAATGTATACATATGAAGAGCTTATAATAAAAATTTTCTATACAAAATTCCAATTGTAAGACTTTGATAACTTTAAAATTCGTTTATGAATTGAAGGGTAAATATATTGATTTGTTTAATAAAATACTATAAAATCTCCTAAAAGTATGCTATACAATTGCTACTAAAATATTTTTTATCTATACTGATAAAGTCCTAGATATGTAATTCTGTTCCCTTTAATTTCAATGAAGTTTCAAACAAATATTTCGTAAAATTTGTGTAGTATACTTTAAGGATGTTAAATTAAAGAAAACTTTATTCATTTCCCCCGAATCTAAACAAAATTATTAATATTTCATAAAAAATGTGTAGTACACTAAGAGAAGGTTCACAATAAATTTTAAGGCTTAAATGACTTTAATAGATAAGACACCAGATATCAAATTCGTTAGCCCTCGATTTCAAAAGAAATTTTTAGAAAAGAATTTTTCAATTGAACATTTTTTTATTTAAAAATGTTTCGATATAAAAATTTTTTAATAGAAAATTTTTCTAAAGAAAATATCTTACATTTTCTATAGAAAATTTTTCCAAATAAAAATTTGATATAAACATTTTTCAATATAAAAATTTTTCTATTGGAAATTTTTCGATATAAACATTCTTTATAGAAAACTTTTCGATATAAAAATTTTTCTATAGACAATTTTTTGATATAGAAATTTTTCTTTAGAAAATTTTTCGATATAAGAATTTTTCTATAGAAAATTTTTAGAAAAATTTTTCGATATAAAAATTTTACATAGAAAAATTTTTCGATATAAATTTTTTTTTTTTAATAAAAATTTTTCTGTACAAATTTTTTTGTTAAAAAAATTTTTCTATAGAAAATTTATTGTTATAAAAATTTTTCTATAGAAAATTTTTCGGTATAAAAATTTTTTCAATAGAAAATTTTTCGATATAAAAATTTTTCTATCTATTTCTGTCACCAAAAATTTTCTAAAAAAATTTTGGTGTCATCAAAAATTTTCTATAAAAATTTTGGTGTCACCAAAAATTTTCTATAAAAATTTTGGTGACAACCAAATTTTTCTATAAAATTTTTGGTGACACCAAAATTTTCTAATAAAAATTTTTGTGTCACCAAAATTTTTCTATAAAAATTTGTGCGTCACCAAAATTTTTCTATAAAAATTTTTGTGTCACCAAAATTTTTCTATAAAAATTTTTGTGTCACCAAAATTTTTCTATAAAAATTTTGGTGTCCCCAAAAATTTTCTAAAAAAATTTTGGAGTCCCCAAATATTTTCTATAAATATTTTGTTGTCACCAAAAATTTTCTATAAAAATTTTGGTGTGACCAAAAATTTTCTATAAAAATTTTGTTGTCACCAAATATTTTCTATAAAAATTTTGGTGTCACCAAAAATTTTCTATAAAAATTTTGTTGCCACCAAAAATTTTCTAAAAAAAATTTGTTGTCACCAAAAATTTTCTAAAAAAAGTTTGGTGTCACCAAAAATTTTCTATAAAATTTTTGGTGTCACTAATTAATTATAAAGCTTAAATTTTAGTATATTTTCTGATACGATATAATTTTTACATATGAAAAATTACTTTTATTTCTTAAAAACATTTTTCTATGTATAAATATATTCTGTTTTAATAAATAAATCTTGTTTTGAGTAAAATAATATTTTCCTCTACTGATATTAAATTTTGTGACCTTTACAAAAATCATTTAGATTTTTTTTATTTCATGATATTTGTATTTATACATAAATTTTTCCTTAAAATATTTCGTTTTAGATTTTTGGGGAAAAAAATATGTTTTCCCTAAAAGTATGCTAATCATAATGCATGATTTCAGTCTTTGATGTTCCCCTAAAAATATGTGATTGCTACAAAATAAAATTCTCATGGACACACGTAAGCTTTAAAATCAAAAATTCCAATTTGCCTAAATTTCAACCTAAAAGTATGTTAAGTATTTGTTTTATTAGCCCTAACAGAAATTGGGATGTAGGTATATTTTATTAAATTTAGATTTAGAATGAAAACAATTTTTAAATATTTTTTGAGTACTTTTTTTGGTAAGAAGCTTAAAAATATGCTTTAGTTTTTTAAAAGTAAAACACTAGTTACAATAAATAAAACGTAATTTATACTAGAAAAAACAAAAAATGATTTAAATTTATTTTACTATTATTCGATTTTACTCCCATTTGTCAATTGGGTTTGGTTCCCGGTTTATTTTATAAACTTGTCTAACTAAATATAAAAAAAAATCTCCAAAAAATTTCCAGCATAAAAGTTTTACTTCGGAAAGTATGCTTCAGATTTTTTTAACATTACAAATTACATAGTTTACTTTTAGGCAAAACATTTACTCTACACTAGTAAAAATTCTTTACAACAAAAATGAGCTTATGTTATTATGATGTTGTTTTTTGTTGTTGTTCTTTTAGTTTAAAATATGTTTTGGATTCATTTTAATAAAGAAGCCAAGGAATTCTGATGGAATATGAAGAAGAAAAAGTAAAAAAACTAAAATATTTACTAAAGGCACACAATTTTGAAGCTTAAGATAAGAGTAATTGTAGCTTAAAATTGAAAAAAATTCAATATTTGCCTTGTAGGTGTATTAAAGAAAATAAGGAGCAAAATTTTTGAATTTTTAGGAAATTTTTTTCTCATCAAATTTGTAGTTGGTATGTAATACATAAATTTTTGATATTCTTTTTAATATTTATGAAAATTTATTATTTAAGAATAATTTATTTTGAGGCATTTTCTAAATTTTGAAACTGAAATTTAAAAAACATCTAGTCAAATTATGATTGAAAAATAATATGAAACTATTTTTCTACAGAAATTTTTTTCTACAGAAAATTTTTTTATCAAACATTTTTTTGAAGAAAACTTTTCTATACAAAATTTTTTTATCAAAAATTTTTCTATAGAAAATTTTTTTTATCAAAGATTTTTCTATACAAAATTATTTTTATCAAAAATTTGTCTATAGAAATTTTTTATCAAAAATTTGTCTATAAAAACTTTTTTGGTCAAATTTATTCTATAAAAGATTTTTTTATAGAAAATTTTTTATCAAAAATTTTTTTATAGAAAATTTTTGCAAGAAAAATTAAAAAAATAAATATTTTTGAAGAAGATTTTTCTTTAGAAAAATATTTTTATTGAAGATTTTTTTACAGAAAAATATTTTTATCGAAAATTTTTCTGTAGAAAAATATTTTTTAAAAAGGGTTTTTTAAAAATTTTTATCGAAAATTTTTCTAAAATTTGTCTATAGAAAAATATTTCTAACGAAAATTTTTCTATAGAAAAATATTTCTAACGAAAATTTTTCTATAGAAAAATATTTCTAACGAAAATTTTTCTATAGAAAAATATTTCTAACGAAAATTTTTCTATAGAAAAATATTTCTAACGAAAATTTTTCTATAGAAAAATATTTCTAACGAAAATTTTTCTATAGAAAAATATTTCTAACGAAAATTTTTCTATAGAAAAATATTTCTAACGAAAATTTTTCTATAGAAAAATATTTCTAACGAAAATTTTTCTATAGAAAAATATTTCTAACGAAAATTTTTCTATAGAAAAATATTTCTAACGAAAATTTTTCTATAGAAAAATATTTCTAACGAAAATTTTTCTATAGAAAAATATTTCTAACGAAAATTTTTCTATAGAAAAATATTTCTAACGAAAATTTTTCTATAGAAAAATATTTCTAACGAAAATTTTTCTATAGAAAAATATTTCTAACGAAAATTTTTCTATAGAAAAATATTTCTAACGAAAATTTTTCTATAGAAAAATATTTCTAACGAAAATTTTTCTATAGAAAAATATTTCTAACGAAAATTTTTCTATAGAAAAATATTTCTAACGAAAATTTTTCTATAGAAAAATATTTCTAACGAAAATTTTTCTATAGAAAAATATTTCTAACGAAAATTTTTCTATAGAAAAATATTTCTAACGAAAATTTTTCTATAGAAAAATATTTCTAACGAAAATTTTTCTATAGAAAAATATTTCTAACGAAAATTTTTCTATAGAAAAATATTTCTAACGAAAATTTTTCTATAGAAAAATATTTCTAACGAAAATTTTTCTATAGAAAAATATTTCTAACGAAAATTTTTCTATAGAAAAATATTTCTAACGAAAATTTTTCTATAGAAAAATATTTCTAACGAAAATTTTTCTATAGAAAAATATTTCTAACGAAAATTTTTCTATAGAAAAATATTTCTAACGAAAATTTTTCTATAGAAAAATATTTCTAACGAAAATTTTTCTATAGAAAAATATTTCTAACGAAAATTTTTCTATAGAAAAATATTTCTAACGAAAATTTTTCTATAGAAAAATATTTCTAACGAAAATTTTTCTATAGAAAAATATTTCTAACGAAAATTTTTCTATAGAAAAATATTTCTAACGAAAATTTTTCTATAGAAAAATATTTCTAACGAAAATTTTTCTATAGAAAAATATTTCTAACGAAAATTTTTCTATAGAAAAATATTTCTAACGAAAATTTTTCTATAGAAAAATATTTCTAACGAAAATTTTTCTATAGAAAATATTTCTAACGAAAATTTTTCTATAGAAAAATATTTCTAACGAAAATTTTTCTATAGAAAAATATTTCTAACGAAAATTTTTCTATAGAAAAATATTTCTAACGAAAATTTTTCTATAGAAAAATATTTCTAACGAAAATTTTTATATAGAAAAACATTTCTAACGAAAATTTTTATATAGAAAAACATTTCTAACGAAAATTTTTCTGCAGAAAAACATTTTAGAGAACATTTTTTAAAGAAAAATATTTCGATCGAAAATGTTTCTTATTTGGTTTATCCCAAAACTATGCTACACAAATGCTGCTGAAATTGGTCCCATTTTTATAATAGAAATTATTAATATTAAAAATTTTTCTTACAGAATAAAGTTGTATATAAGATTCGGCATAGCCAAATATAGCCCTCTAATAGAATATAACCCCTGTTTTAGACTACATAACTTCCCCCTTAAAGAATTAATGAAAATCAATTTATAATTTTCTTTACTAATATATAAAAGCTCCTTTGAGTTTTTTTTTTGATTTCACTCTCAAAACTTTTGCTAACACTTAAAGTTGCCAACTCCTTAATAACAATAATTGCTAACAAATTGGCAACTTAAACAAAAGATAAACAAAAAACCATTTAACAATTAAGTTAAACAATTAAAACACTTTTTTTGTGTTACCACAAAAAAAAAGAAGCAAAAACTCAAATAAAACATGTATTAAGTCAATTTCATAACCATTTAACAATATTTCAGTTATCGTAATTGGCCATATCAAAAGGATATTACAGGAAATGAGAAAAAAAAGAACAAACTATTCAAAAACTTTTATAACAAAAGTGATATAGTTTGCCATAGTCTGTATTTTGAACAAAGGGAGTTGTCCGTACACTTTAGATTTTGTAACTTTCAAATTTTTAAATAATGCAATACAAAAATGTAATTAGATTTTGGGCTACACATCATTAAAAATATGTAGGAATTCTTATAATGAAAAAAAGATTCTTTATTAACCAGTTCTAGCTATTAGTCAGGGTTCAAACAAAATTCAGACAGGAGATTTAGATACAAAACATTTTTATTAAAAATTTTTTAACAAACATTTTTCTACTCAAAATTTTGATCAAAAATTTTTGACTTAAAATTTTTGACCTAAAATTGTTCTATAAAAATTTTTGACCAAAAATTTTTCTATAAAAAATTTTGACCAAAAATTTTTCTATAAAAAATTTTGACCAAAAATTTTTCTATAAAAAATTTTAACTAAAATTTTTTCTATAAAAAAATTTTGACTAAAATTTTTTCTATAAAAAATTTTGACCGAAATTTTTATTATAAAAAATTTTGACCAAAATTTTTTCTATAAAAAATTTTGACCAAAATTTTTTCTATAAAAAATTTTGACCAAAATTTTTTCGATAAAAAATTTTGACCAAAATTTTTTCTATAAAAAATTTCGACCAAAATTTTTTCTATGAAAAATAGAAACATTTTAAGTAAAATAGAAATAGAAAAATTCTTGGTAAAAATTTAGTATAGAAAATTTTTTTTTCGAAAATTTTTTTATAAAAAAATGTTTGATCTAAATTTTTTAAAACATATCTTGTTGGGTAAAGTTATTATAAAAAACTTTTCGGTCAAAATTTCTATTATATGAAAATTTTCTGTCAAATTGTTTTTATAGAAAAATTTTCGTAAACATTTTTAATAAAAAAATTTTTTTTAAACATATTTAGGATAAAAATTTTTTATAGAAAAATTTTTAGTAAAAATTTAGTATAGAAAAATTTTTGGTCAAAATTTTCTATAGAAAAAATTTTAAGTCAAAATTTTTTATTGAATAATTTTTGGTCAAAATTTTTTCTATAAAAAACTTTGACCAAAATTTTTTCTATAAAAAATTTTGACCAACATTTTTTCTATAAAAAATTTTGACCAAAAATTATTCAATAACAAATTTTGACTTAAAATTTTCTGTAAAAAATTTTGACCAAAATTTTTTCTATAAAAATTTTGACTTAAAATTTTTTTCTATAATAAATTTTGACCAAAAATTTTTGTATACTAAATTTTTACTAAAAATTTTTCTATAAAAAATTTTGACTGAAAAATTTTCTATAAAAAATTTTTATCCTAAATATGTTAAAAAAAAAAAATTTTTACTGAAAATTTTTTTATTAAAAATGTTTACGAAAATTTTTCTATAAAAAAAATTTGACAGAAAATTTTCATATAATAGAAATTTTGACCGAAAATTTTTTTATAATAATTTTACCCAACAAGATATGTTTGGAAAAACTTATATCAAACATTTTTTATAAAAAAAATTTCGAAAAGAAAAATTGTATAAAAAATTTTCACCAAAAAATTTTCATTAAGAAATTTTCTATAAAATATTTTGACTAAAAATTTTTCTATATCATTTTCTTAAAAAATTTTTCTATAAAAAATATTTAACAAAAATATGTCTAAAAAAATTCCCGTCAAAAAATTTTCTATTAAAAATTTTGACCAAAAGATTAGGTAAATATTTTTTATAAAAATTTTTTAGCTGAAAATAGTTCTATAAATATTTAAGAAAAAAAAATTCAATAAAAATTTTGTCCTAAAAAATTTTCACCAACAATTTTTAATGAAAAATTTTAACTCAAGAATTTTCTATAAAAAATATTTATCCAAAATTTTTGTCCGAAAAATACTTTTTATATAAACATTTTATCCAAATTATATTTTAAAAAATTTCGATGAAAATTTTCTTTGTAAAAAAATTTTAACATAAAATGTTTCCATAAATTTTCAATCCAAAGATTTGACCAAAAATTTTTCTATGACAAATTTTTGCTAAAAAATTTTCTAGATAAAATTTTTCTTCAAAAAATTTTTACCAAAAATTTTTTCATGAAAAATTTTAACTGAAAAATTTTTTATATAAAATTTTGACTGAAGATTTTTCTATATCAAATTTTTATCAAAAATTTTCTTTACAAAATTTTAACCAAAAAAAAATTTTTTCTATAAAAATTTTAACAAAAAAATATATCTATAAAAAAAGTTAACCAAAAATGTTTCATAAAAATTTTGATTAGAAATTTTTCTATAAAAAAAATGTTTCCATTCAAAATTTTGACCAAATTCAGCCGAAATATTTTTATAAAATTTTTGACCAATAATTTTTTTTTTTAATTTTTTGACTAAAAATTTGTCTAATAAAATTTTTGACCAAAAACGTTTCTTTTTTTTTTCACTGACAAAAAAATTTTCTATAAAAATTTTGATCTAAAAGTTTTTCGATATAAAATTTTCACCAAAAAATATTTTATAACAAATTTTGATTCAAAATTTTTCCATAACAAATTTAAAAAAAATGTAACCGATAATTTTTCTACAAAAAGTGTTAACCGAAATCGTTTCTAAAAAAATTTGACTAATAATTTTTGTATAAAAACTTTGACTAACAGTTTTTTGATAGAAAAATTTTGTCCTAAAAATTTTTTATATAAAATTTTGACTGGAAATTTTTCTTAAAAAATGTTGACCAAAATCTTTCTAAAAAAAATGTTACCAACAATTTTTCAATAAAAATTTTCATCGAAAATGTTTTTAACTTTGACCAAACATTTTTCTATAAAAAATTTTCACCACAAATTTTTATTTTTGTATAAAAAAAAAATTAAATTTCTTCTAAAAAAAATTTTGACCGACGATTTTATATAAAAATTTGACCGAAATTATTTTATATAAAAATTTTATAGATTTTTTTTTTTAATTTGGCAGATTTAATAAAAATATTTCTTATAACAAATTTTGCCCAAAAAATTTTCTATAACAAATTTTGATACAAAATTTTTCTATAACAAATTTTGACAAAAAAAATTTCTATAACAAATTTTGACCGAAGATTATTTATTATATAAAAATTTTGACCGAAGATTATTTTATAGAAAAATTTTGCCAAACATTTTTTGATAAAAAAAGTTTTCTATAAAAAATTTTGACCAAAACTTTTTCTATAAAAATTTTTGACCAAAATATTTTCTACAAAAAATTTTCTAAAAAAAAAAATTTTACCAAAAGTTAAAATAATTCTTGTAAAAATTTTAAAACGAAAATATTTTTATAAATTTTCTAAAATTAATCTATAAAAAATTTTGACCGAAAATTTTTCGATAAAAAATTTTGTCCGAACATTTCTCTATAAAAAATTTGGACCGAAAATTTTTCTAAAAAAAATTTTAACCGAAAAATTTTTCGTCCAAAAATTTTTCTATTCAAAATTTGACCGAAAATTTTTTATACACAAATTCTAGACAAATTATGCTTTAAAAAACTTGGATCAAAAAATGTTTTATATAAAAATTCAAACCGAAAATATTTCTATAAATTTTAAAGCTCAAATTTTCTATAAAAAAATGTAGACTAACATTTTTGTTGTTAAATGTAAGACAGAAAATTATTTTGTCAAAATGTAGATAGACTGAATTTTTTCTTTAAAAAATATGATTCCAAAATTTTTCTTATACAACTTTTGTACCAAAAATGTTTCCTTTAAAAATTTTAAGCCGGAAATTTTCTATAAAAAAAATTTCAACTGAAAAACATTCTATAAAAAAATTTAAACCGAAAGTTTGTATAAAAAATTTTAAGCTATCAATTTTTCTATAAAGAATATTAAACCGAAAATTTTTCATAAAATATGTTAGACCGAAAAAAAAATGTCAGCAAAAAATTTTCTATAAAGAAAAATGCAGACTGAACATTTTTTTATACTTATAAGTAGTTAAAACGAACTTAGCTTATTTCAGGATCAAATCCTACCAAACTTCGAATGCTTAAGTAGTTCGTATACTATTTTTAGCTGTTTATATCATTATTTGGTAATGAAAAACTTTGCAAATATTATAAAATCACGGGCAATGCCGGGTCTAAAAGTCACACTTTTTAGAGATTATTTGCTAAATATCTTTCAACTTTTAAACTCTTCTCTAATATTTTGGACAAAAGTTTTACATTTACACTCAAACAGAAAATTTTTTTTATTCTTTTTGTTTCTTCTTTGCAGTGAAAGAATACAGTAAACACTTCACACGTGCCACAGTAAACAAAATGGCGATTGTTAGAACTAAAAGCTTCACTTCTTTGTACTCGATATAAAAGTAAATTTGCATTTAAAATGTTTAAACAATTGGAAAAATTTCAACAACGGTTAGTAGTTTCAGTTTTTTTGTTTGTTAAAACAATATTGTCGAGAAAAAAAGGTTATAAAATGCATAAAGATCGAATAGAACAGTTAAGGACACTAGACACAAGCTGTCACCTCTAATAGAATTTAAATAACCCGATTGCAGTGAAACCAAAAAAATTCAATATAAAAAAAAAAAAATAGGAAGAAAAACTGTTGATTTTTTAAAGGCTTTAGTAGTTTTAGGACATAAAACATTTTGGTATAATGTAAAAAATTTCGAACCGAAAATTTATTTATAAACAACCCAGCAAAACTTTGGTAATGGCAAGTACTCTGATAACTGGTTACCTTGTAACGACTACAACATACCATCCGAATAAATAATAAGTTATTACAGAAGTACTTATTTGTAATTAAGATGGTAATTTAAACTGAATGGCCCCGGTTCAAATCCCACCAAGAGCAACATTTTTTTTTTAGTTTTTTTTTATTAAAAGAGTCTTTTTAAATGATTTTTGAATTTTAAGAACTTAAATATTATCTTCTGTAAAAAAAATTTGTAAAACTAACTCACGTTAATGAAAAAATACCATCATGAGTCAATTTTGATTATATAGGGGATATTGAATACCAAACACGATTCTAATTGCTTTTAACTTGGTAAGCCCAACTTATCTGGGTCATCCTTCATCTTAACTGTGGACACACACCTCCTCATGGTATCACCCGGGGAGCTAGTTTAACACCCATTAATATTGTGAGTTAACGTGTTCCGAGAGATTACGGGCTAGTAACCCTCTCTTGAAAACAAATACAATGAAGAGGATAAAATTAGAATTGAAATGTCCCACTACCTAATATTAGAGGAGGATGTCCGAAACTTCGATAGAAAGACCAAGTAGAGGAACATTTTTCAAAGCTTGGCCTATAAAATTGGTGAATATTCGCACAAGATCGAAATCCATGGAATTCTAAAATATGCTCGGACTTTGACCTTAACAGGTTGTAACATTTAAGTAAGTAAGAGTCAATCTTATGTAAAAACTTATACAAAAAAGAAGATTTAAATTGTTTAAGTTTTAAAATAATTTTAAAAAAGTTTTAAAATAATTACAAAAAATCGTATAAAAATATTTTTCCAAAAATTACAACAAAGCAAAAAAAAGCAGGGAAAAACAAAGTTATTTTCACATGATTTTGGATCTAAAAATAAAAATTGTTTATATTAATTATAAGCTGCTAAGTTTTCAACATATGAAGTAACTCAGTGGAAGAGTCTCTGCCTAGCAGTCGGAGGGTCTGGGTTCGAGCCCCCATGGGATCATAAAAAAAATTTTGTATTTCGTTTAAAAATATATGTTTTTAATAAAACAACAACAAAAAAGTTGTTGCTGCTGTTGTTGTTGCTTTCAAATTGCTTACCCAAGTCATTACTTTTCTGCAATTGGTAAGTACTTGCCTCCAATGACATCCCCATGTAAATGTAATGACTTAAACAGCGAATGAGTAAGTAGTTCGTGTTCAATAGTTTAACTGTTTAACTCATTCTTTGGTAATGAAAAGTTTTACTGGGAATTTTCAAACAAAAATTTTTTGCTAAAAAAATTTTGTATATATGTAGACCAAAATTTTGGTTTAAATTTTCTCTCTAAAAATATTTCGACCGAAAATTTTGGTTTAAATTTTCTCTCTAAAAATATTTCGACCGAAAATTTTTCTTAGATAAAATAAGAACGGAAATTTGAAATTTTTCTATAAAAAATTTTAGACCGAAAATTTTTTCTATTAAAATTTTTCTATAAAAAATTTAAGCCCGAAAATTTTTCTGTAAAAAATTTTAGACCGAAAATTTTTCTATAAAAAAATTTTAGACCGAAAATTTTTCTATAAAAAATTTTTGACCGACAATTTGTTTATAAAAAATTTTAGACCGAAAATTTTTTTATTAAAAATTTTAGACCGAAAATTTTTTTATAAAAAATTTTAGACCGAAAATTGTTCTGTGAAAAATTTTAGACCGAAAATTGTTCTATAAAAAATTTTAGATTAAAAATTTTTCTTTAACAAATTTTAGACCGAAAATTTTTCCATAAAAAATTTTAGACCGAAAGTTTTTCTATAAAAAATTTTAGACCGAAAATTTGTCTATAAAAAATTTTAGACCGAAAGTTTTTCTATAAAAAATTTTAGACCGAAACTTTTTCTATAAAAAATTTTAGACCGAAAATTTTTTTATAAAAAATTTTAGACCGAAAATTTTTCTAAGAAATTTAAAATTGATTTTTTTCAGTAAAAGATTTTAGATTAAAAATTTTTCTATAAAATTTTGTAACCGAAATTTTTTCTATAAAAAATTTTAGACCGAAATTTTTTCTGTAAAAAATTTTAGACCGAAAATTTTTCTATAAAAATTTTGGACCGAAAATTTTTCTATAAAACAATTTAGACCGAAAAACAAATTTTAGATAAAAAATTTGCCTATAATGCATTTTTGTTGAAAATTTCTTTAAAAAGAAAGTTTAGACCAAAAGTTTTTCTATAAAAAATTTTAAGACCGAACTAAAAAATTTTGCCAAATATTTTCTATAGAAAAATTTTTCCCAAAAATTTTTCTATACAAATTTTTTCCCAAAAATTTTTCTAAAAAAATTTTTTGCCAAAAATGTTTCTATGGAAATTTTTTTTGCCAAAAATGTTTCTATAGAAATTTTTCCCAAAAATTTTTCTATACACAATTTTTTGTATTTTTGTATTTTTTCTATTTTTTTTTTGCCAAAAATTTTACTCGGAAAATTTTTCTACCAAAATATTTGAACAAAATTTTTTTTAATAAAAAAAAATTTTTTTCATAAAAATTTTAGATTGATTTAGATCTGTAACAAATTTTAGACCGAAAAGTTTTCTTTAAAAAATTTCTAACTGAAAATTTTTTCTTCAGAAATTTTAAACCAAAAATTTTTCTATAAAATTTTTTGAATGAAAATTTTAAAAAGAATTTAAGTCGTTAACTTTTGTATGATACAATTTTAGTCATACAATTTTTTTCTGTATCCTAAAATTGAATTAAAAATATTTTGTGCTTTTTTATTATATCACAAAAACTATTTCTGATATTTAATTTATCTCTTTACCAGTATATGAAAAAAACAATAAAAGTCTAAAGCATACTTTCAGGCTGATGTTTTAAATGCCAAAAATTGCATACCTTTGATAAAATTCATGTACTACATTTTGTAATTATAAAAAAATCACCTCAATTTAACATACAATTGTGAAAAATTGTGATACAAGAACACAGCAAATAATAATTTTTTAATAATATTTCAATTCGCTAAAAAAAAAATACTCGCCAAGAGGTAAAAGCGTTTTTATTTAAGCGGAAAAATTTTAGAGAAAATAAATATTTTAAAGGTTAACTAAAAACTTGAATACAAATTTAAAAACTGAAAAAATCTGCTGGATAGGTTTTAATAAAATATTTCAATAAAGGAGAAAATGTATTGGAGAAAATGTTAGTTTTCGTTTCTTAAATTCTTTAAATCATCATAATAAAAACAATCATAATATTTGTATTTACACACATAGTTTTCAATTTTTTTCTATTTTTTCAAAAAATGATAAACGAACCTCAGTTTTGAAAATATCCGTAAGTATAAACGAACCAAGATGCAGTTGCATTTCTTAAATCTAAAAACACTTTATAGTTGATGACCGTAAAACGACAAAAAAAAAACACAAAATAATCACACAACATTTTTACAAACTCGACGATATGGCTTAGATTCAAGGAGAAAAAAAAAGAAAAATGAAAAATGATTTTCACCAGGGAAAATATGTGTGGCTGCAATGTAAAGTAAAGTACTCGCATGTAAGTAAACATTTTTTACTTAACACGTAACAAAATATATAGAAACAAAAAAAAAAAAAAAAAATTAAGAAATATTTGAAAAATTATTTATTTAACAAATATTTCTTTAACTCCTAAACTAAACGTTATGAATTTTAAAAACTCAATTTAAGAAAATTTTTACTTAAAATGTTTTTTTTTTTTTATAAAATAACAGCTACTACATAAATCTTCCATTTTTGAGGATTTAGTGTCTTTTTTCTTGGTTTAATGCATTTGATTTTGTAACATTTTTTTTTTTTTTGAAAATGTCATTTGAGTTCTGAAGTGGCTGTAGAAATTTTATGGTATAAATAGTTTTTACTTTTATTTTTCGGTCTTGGATTTTTTTTGTTAAGAGACGCCACTTGAGTTGAAGTATCTTTTTTTTTGTTCAAAGCTGTTAAAGTTTTTGAAGCAAATAAACGTTGACAGTTTTTAGTTTTTTTCCCGGTTTGAAAAATTGATGTAAAATAAAATTGATAGCAAAATTTTTTGAATTTATTTAAAAGATACATAAATTTTAATAAAAAGCTTTTAAGTTAGGAAAAACCTTTACTTGTGGATTTGAATGGAATTTCCGAAAGAATTCAGTTGCATACTTTTAGGGTTTTTAGAAAAAACTTAAAGATAAGAAGTATTTTGTGTAAAAGTTAATAATTCTGTTTTTTTTTGCTTGACAAAGGCATCATTCAAAATATTGACCATCGTTAGCCACTAACTTTACCTATCTTTCTGGTAGCTTCTGGTTTACTCGTTAAAATAACTGCATTGGATTTGAGGTAAATAATGAAACAAGCCAGTTTCTGTCTATATCAAAGACTATGTCTCAGTCTATGTCTTAGTCTATGTCTTAGTTTTTGTCTTAGTCTATGTCTTAGTCTATGTCTTAGTCTATGTCTTAGTCTATGTCTTAGTCTATGTCTTAGTCTATGTCTTAGTCTATGTCTTAGTCTATGTCTTAGTCTATGTCTTAGTCTATGTCTTAGTCTATGTCTTAGTCTATGTCTTAGTCTATGTCTTAGTCTATGTCTTAGTCTATGTCTTAGTCTATGTCTTAGTCTATGTCTTAGTCTATGTCTTAGTCTATGTCTTAGTCTATGTCTTAGTCTATGTCTTAGTCTATGTCTTAGTCTATGTCTTAGTCTATGTCTTAGTCTATGTCTTAGTCTATGTCTTAGTCTATGTCTTAGTCTATGTCTTAGTCTATGTCTTAGTCTATGTCTTAGTCTATGTCTTAGTCTATGTCTTAGTCTATGTCTTAGTCTATGTCTTAGTCTATGTCTTAGTCTATGTCTTAGTCTATGTCTTAGTCTATGTCTTAGTCTATGTCTTAGTCTATGTCTTAGTCTATGTCTTAGTCTATGTCTTAGTCTATGTCTTAGTCTATGTCTTAGTCTATGTCTAAGTCTATGTCTTAGTCTATGTCTTAGTCTATGATTTAGTCTATATATTAGTCTATGTCTTAGTCTATGACTTAGTCTATGTCTTAGTCTATGTCTTAGTCTATGTCTTAGTCTATGTATTAGTCTATGTATTAGTCTATGTCTTAGTCTATGTCTTAGTCTATGTCTTAGTCTATGTCTTAGTCTATGTCTTAGTCTATGTCTTAGTCTATGTCTTAGTCTATGTCTTAGTCTATGTCTTAGTCTATGTCTTAGTCTATGTCTTAGTCTATGTCTTAGTCTATGTATTACTCTATGTATTAGTCTATGTCTTAGTCTATGTCTTAGTCTATGTCTTAGTCTATGTCTTAGTCTATGTCTTAGTCTATGGCTTAGTCTATGTCTTAGTCTATGTCTTAGTCTATGTCTTAGTCTATGACTTGGTCTATATCTTAGTCTATGTCTTAGTCTATGTCTTAGTCTATGTCTTAGTCTATGTCTTAGTCTATGTCTTTGGTGTATGTCTTTGGTGTATGTCTTAGTCTATGTCTTAGTCTAGGTCTTAGTCTATGTCTTAGTCTATGTCTAAGTCTATGTCTTAGTCTATGTCTTAGTCTATGTCTTAGTCTATGTCTTAGTCTATGTCTTAGTCTATGTCTTAGTCTATGTCTTAGTCTATGTCTTAGTCTATGTCTTAGTCTATGTCTTAGTCTATGTCTTAGTCTATGTTCTAGTCTATGTCTTAGTCTATGTCTTAGTTTATATCTTAGTCTATGTCGTAGTATATGTCTTAGTCTATGTCTTAGTCTATGTCTTAGTCTATGTCTTAGTCTATGTCTTAGTCTATGTCTTAGTCTATGTCTTAGTCTATGTCTTAATCTATGTCTTAGTCTATGTCTTAGTCTATGTCTTAGTCTATGTCTTAGTCTATGTCTTAGTCTATGTCTTAGTCTATGTCTTAGTCTATGTCTTAGTCTATGTCTTAGTCTATGTCTTAGTCTATGTCTTAGTCTATGTCTTAGTCTATGTCTTAGTCTATGTCTTAGTCTATGTCTTAGTCTATGTCTTAGTCTATGTCTTAGTCTATGTCTTAGTCTATGTCTTAGTCTATGTCTTAGTCTATGTCTTAGTCTATGTCTTAGTCTATGTCTTAGTCTATGTCTTAGTCTATGTCTTAGTCTATGTCTTAGTCTATGTCTTAGTCTATGTCTTAGTCTATGTTCTAGTCTATGTCTTAGTCTATGTCTTAGTTTATATCTTAGTCTATGTCGTAGTATATGTCTTAGTCTATGTCTTAGTCTATGTCTTAGTCTATATCTATGTCTTAGTCTATGTCTTAGTCCCTCTAGCTCTTTTCGTTAAGGCGCTATCGCGCTTTTATTTGACGAACATAAACCCCCTTTTGTTTTTGTACTTCCGTGAGTTTTTAGTTTTTTGTATTTGACTATAGTCAAATGGTGACCGATTGTGCACCCTACCTAGCATTGACATAAGTCTTCCTTTAACTAAATTTAGTGGCCATAGCTAGAAAAGTTTATTATTTTTTCACATTTAAGTATATTTTAATTGTAATTAAGGCAGCTTTCGGAAGTGTTATGGGAGCTATTGTTAAATGTAACCCGATTACGATGAAATTGTATACGCTGAATAATGGTCATGTAAAACTTCTCTGTGCTAAATTGTATCATCATATCTCTTATAATTAGTCATTTATTAGCAAATAAGCGGTTAGCCTAGACGAGGTTATACGGGAGCTATGGTCAAATGTGAACCGATCTTGCCCAATTTCAATATTAAAATTTTCCCAGAAATGAAGAAAAGATATCCAAGTTTCAGTGTTCTAACTTCTTTCCTTTAGGCGTTATCGTGCTTTCAACAGACAACCAGCCAGCCAGACAGACAAACCTAGCTCAATCGTCTTAGAATTTCATAAGGACTCAGATGTATATATCCCTTTTGGTTTTTGCTAATATTAAGAAAATTACAATTGGAATGACAATCTCAATATACCCCCTTTGATGGTGGGTATAAAAAAATAACACAGATGTATTTTCTCACAAATGCAACCTTTCGACGTAAAATTTAAACAATTCGTTATCACGTGAAAAATATACAAACAAACACAAAAGTACATTTTTTTAATTTTTTACGTACGAGTATCGATTACAATATTTTTGTCTCATCAATAAAACATGCAATTTACATGACAGAGCCACTGAAAAGCTTTCGCCTTTAACATTGCAACCACATATCACTCCCACTCTCCTTCATTGTCTGTCACAAACAATTTCCATTCTTTTGATGACGATATCAACAGGAAGGAAATGCTTATTTGCTACTTTGTTAAATGTCAATGAACAAAGAAAGGAAACAATAAGAAAAATGGAAAAATGAAAATGTAAACCGAGAAAATGTAAAATAAAATTTATATAAAATTTACCATTGTAGTGGACAGGCACATCACGATTGTAGGTAAAAGTCTTCTTTGTCGTCAAGTGATGGTGATGGCTGTGTGCGTGTGACTGGCTGGATGAGTGTGTCAACGTCATAATCACCACAAAGACAGCAGCACAGACAAGACACAGGAACACGGTCATAACAATGCACACGATGCGTTTACGTTTGCGATCGGCCTCCTCGTCGTCGTCGGTTTCATCTGAAAGAGATTTCTTTTTAAGAGCTTTGTGAGAGGTTGCTATAGAGGATTTACGTGTTCCTAGGCCAGTGGTGGCTTTGTGATGGAATGGTCTTAGGACCTGTTCAAATGCTGCATCACTTAGTTCGTAGGTGAGCGATGGTTTACGTTCGAATGATGGACGTTTTTCTTTGTCTTCCATGAAAGCGGTGGTGGCTGCTACAGCCATAGCGGTGGCACTCAGCGAGATAGGACGTGGACTGCGCTTGATGTCCTCGATGGTGGCGGCTCCGCCTGAGGTAGTCGAACTGGCCAGAGCACGGCCGCTGTTGCGTCGGTGGGGTGAGGTAAGCTCTACAAATTCACTGGACACACTTACCGGAGGTGGGTACGCACTGTCACCTATAAAACTTTTCGATTTTTTCGTCGCACTTAGGGTTTCGCGATAGGTACGCAGGCGCATGCTGGCACTGTGCATAGCTTTGGCTTGTTTTATGCTGGCTGCACTGGCATTGGTGCCACCGAAAGCAGCCGCTGCTGCCATAACGGCGGGCCGATGGTGAACCTGCACCTCTTCCAGGTTATTGGGTGAGAGATAGAGAGAACGGCCATGTTTGGTGCCACGTTTAAAGTGATATGCAGCTGTGGCTGCGGCGGCAGCCGTATGTAAATGCAGAGAAGAGTGAGTGGCAGCTGCTGCTGCGGCGGCCGCTGATGTAGAAGGCCTGCCATCCAATTCCAAGCTATGTGAACTATGCTGTCGAGAGGAGTGACTGTGGGGATCTCCTCTTTTCTTTAGACTAGTAGTGGTGGTAGGTGAAGGACCATGGCCCACTAAACCCAAAGCAGCATCTTCAAAAGAACTCGAGGTTTTGCGTATGCTCCCCCTATCTACCCCTAGGCCAACATCCTCCATTTTGGTATGGCTATTACTGCGTGACCTGGACTCTATAAAAAGTTCATTTTCCAAAGATAAATTGGTGGGAGCCAAGAGATTGGTCCTTCCGTCTAAAGGTTCCATAAGATCATCATTCAAAGAGGGATGACGTATCTGAGAGTCTACCACTGATTCCGGCTTAGCGCTGGGACGTCGAGAGGGATCATGTAAAGAACGATGTGAGCGTGCTCCCCTTCTACTAGGCGAAGGCGAACGACTAATGTCTTTAGCAGAGGCATGACCAGGCATAAGAAAGTTACCTCTTACAGAACTGGTACGACGTGATGAAGAACCCGAGCCGGGCTGAGCGCCCGCACTGAGCAATAGAGGATCCATTATAGTTTCAGCATCTGGTGGCGCATGAAACGAATGCGTTTTCTTCATCTGAAAAGTAGAAGCCGGATGAACATCAATTGTATCAGAACGTCGAAATTGAGATTTCTTAAATGGGTGAGTGGCAGCATGTTGTTGTTGCTGTTGCACATGACGATGCGAAGTCGGCGGCAACATATAGTCATCTATGAACTGTATAGGCGATGTTGAACCGCCTACACCACGCGACGAACCACCGGCCACATTCTCGGCCAGACTTGTACTGCTGACAAGAAAAATGTCCGGTTGATGCTGTTGCTGATGGTGGTGATGATATGAATCGCGTTCGCCACGACTGCCACTCCCCAGCACGGGACTAACTGTGTGCGAAATAGGCGAACTGGTGGAACTAGCATGCGATTGTTGTTGGCTGAATTGACGTGCTTGAGCTGCCATATGTTGAAAAGTGTGTAGGTGCTGTTGCTGCTGACGTGCAGATAAAGCTGGTGACACAGCGCCACTACCACCACCACTGCCTCCACTACCAGACGAGTGTGGGTGCAACGTGGAAGGAAGTGCTAAAGTCTGAGGCGGTGGTGCAGAGCGTATGGCAACCGGCGAGGCCGAACGATGTATTATCGCTGGCTCTATTATTAAAGACGAATCATCTAAATCCCCCATTCCTAAACCGCCACCCACCGCTCCCTCATAGTTATCAATGGCCATGGAGAGCGAACGATTAATCGCTTTCAGTTTGGGTGGCTTCTTTTTGGTGGCGGGATTATCAAACGAAGATTTGCTCGTCGTGTACTCTTCGGAGGTGGTCATAAACGAATGATGATGCGGATGTTGATAATACGGCTGCTGGTGTTGCGGGTGATATTGGTGATGTTGTGGCGGATAGTATTGTTGCGATTGTTGTTGTGGCTGTTGTTGCTGTTGTTGGTGTTGCTGCTGTTGACCACCGCCGGCGCCACGCTCCATACGGTAGTAATAGCGTTGTGGATATCTATGGTGATAATTGTGTGCAATTGTGCGGCCGTTTTATAAAAAATGTGTTCAATCAAGAAGAAGAAATTAAAAAGAAACACACAAAAGAAAAAAATTTTTGCAATTTAGGTGCAATCGGTTGCAGGGGAATTGTTTGGGTAGAGTGTTAGTTTATTTTTTATTTTGCTTAAGGGGGTACGGATACGGATTCGGGTATGGAAAGTGTTGTTTGTTGCTGTTTTTTTTTTAAATACTAAAATTGAGTTGTTGTTAGTGTTTAGCAGGTGCTGTTGACAATTTTTTAGCAAAGAATTTTTATTTATTTTTGCTCTTAGTGTTTGTTTTTTCGTTTTTTTTTTTGAGGGGATTTAGGGTTTAATTATTACTTTTTTAAAATTTATATAATTTTGTATTTTTTGTGGTTGTTGCTGTTATTTACTGTGTTGTTGTTTTTTTGTTGGGGGGTGACACATACATTCATGACACTTTTAAAACATCTAAAAGACACATAAATTATTAGAATTTTGTTTGTTTTATTCTAGTTGTTGTTGATGTTGTTTTTTTTTGAAGTTGTGTTGTTCTTGTTGTTGGTTTTTTTTTGCTCTTGGAGTTTAAAACATTTACATATTTAATTTTTTTTCAATTAAAAATTTTTATTGTGCGTTTTTCTTAAATATTTTAATTTTAATTCAGTTTTTATTTTTCAAGTACTGAAAGTGCTGCATTTTTTATCATTCCTTATTGTCACATGTTGTGGTGCTTTTACGTTTTTTCATAAGTTTTTTTTTTTCTTTTTTTTATAAAAAATTCTTTTTGAACTAAAATTAAGAAAAATACGAATATTTAGTTTTAAAAAAGTGTGGAAGAGAGAGAATTTTCAAAATAAAGTGATTTAAAGAAAATTCTTTTTTTTTTGTAAAGACCAGTAAAGCAAATTAAACCATTTATGTTAATTAAAATTTCAAATCTTTTATGAATTTGAATTCTTAAATTTAGATTTTTTAATACTTAAATTTAAAGAAACTTAAGTTGTTTCAAGTAGTTTTCCAGCCCTGAAATATGAAATTTCATTTTCTTCTTTATTTTTAAATAGAGTTAATAAGCTAGTATCAAGCACAAGTTTTGTATTTAATAAACTTTTAATAACTTTAAAAAGTTCTAACAAAAAATTAGTGTTCAACCTTATAAACAGAGGTCGGCACAAAGAGAACAGAACAAAAAAATCAACGGCAGAGTTGCCGTTTTTTTTATTTTAAACTTTAATAGTTATTTTTTCTCAATGTGATGTTTTAAAAAGAAAATGTTTTCTACTCCACTTTTTTATCAAAAATTTTTCTATAGAAAATTTTTTTATCAAAATTTTTTCTACAGAACTTTTTTTTATCAAAACTTTTTCTATAGGAAATTTTTTTATCAAAAATTATTTTAACAAATATTTCCGGTAAAAAATTTGTTATCAAAAATTTTTCTAAAGAAAAGTTTTTATCAACAATTTTTTTATAGAAAATTTTTCTTTCGAAAATCTATAGAAAGTTTTTTTACAAAATTTTTTTTAACAAAAATTTTTCTATAAAAAATTGTTTTATCAAAAATTTTTTTATAGAAAATTTTTTTATCAAAATTTTTTCTACAGAACTTTTTTTATCAAAACTTTATCTATAGGAAATTTTTTTATCAAAAATTATCTTAACAAATATTTCCAGTAAAAATTTGTTATCAAAAATTTTTCTAAAGAAAAGTTTTTATCAAACATTTTTTATAGAAAATTTTTCTTTCGAAAATCTATAGAAAGTTTTTTTACAAAATTTTTTTTAACAAAAATTTTTCTATATAAAATTTTTTTAGTTGAAAAATTATGTTTAATCAGGCTTGAGTTCATTTAACTTTCAAATTATTAATTTTGAAAATTTGAAAAGTAATTGTAAAGAAATTACATACATATGTTGTTAACATTGTTACTATTCTAAAAATAGCATCAAACCAAAAAGTCTTGTTCTTCTCTACATGCCAACGGCAAGTGAAAAGATCGAGCAAAACAAGTAATAGGAGAATACACAATCAATTAAACGTAGTGATGTTCGATCAAACTCAATGAGTTAAATTGATGATTATCTCTGCAATTTGACAACTCGACTGTGGTCGAGGGAGCTAAGTGCTGATGACGTCCTGTGGCGGGACAGAAATTGCAATCCACTGAGCCGCGTTCAAAAATAATTTTTTCAGTTTTTCTCCACAATTACTTTTCAAATTTTCAAAATAAATAATTTGAAAGTTAAATGAACTCAAGCCTGATTAAACCTAATTTTTCAATCAATTCTAAAGTTCGAATAATTAATTCCCAAATAAAAAAAAAAAAAAAAATTTTATCAAAAATTTTTCTATAGAAAATTTTTTTATCAAAAATTTGTTTATCAAAAATTTCTCTGGAAATTTTTGTTATCAAAAATTTTTCTAAGCGATGGTCAAAGCCTTGCACTATGAGAATCCATCTATGAGTATTCTCTTTATTACGAAAAATGTGAAAATACCAAATTTTAAAATTTTGAATTTAAATTGGGTTTAAATTTACCTCTACAAGAAGAACTTTAATTATTTTAGTACTGTTTGACCATTAACGACGACAGTGCTTTAGAAAGAAAGAAAGAAATACAGTTTGTGCAACAACTGGCAGGAAGTCAAGGAAGCCCAAAAAAATAGAAGAGAAGGATTTAAAAGACACGTTCAAAAGAATTGTTCAATGAAAGGTTTAAAAAGAAAAAGAAAAAGCTGCACTAAGAACAATTGCAAAACGGATGACAAACTATTTTTCCTGTGTATCCTGGAAGAACTATGGATAACATCTATAGGGGATATTGTAAGAAATTATTTTTCGCTGATATTTGAAGAATTTTTAGATATTTTTCAAAATTTTGTTTTTTTGGGAAAATATTACACTAGAATCGATTTTCAGATAAAATTTGAAAGCACAAAATCACGCCAAATTCAAGGACTTTTTTTGTAAATGTTTTTTTAAAATTTGTAATTTTTCAAGGAGATTTGAAAACAACTTGTCGACCTTAATTACAAAATACATTAATGGATAAGAAAGTGATAATACGAAATTTTTGTGCGAATATTGGTTTTGGAGAATCTTATTTCAGATAAAAATCGAAAGCACAAAAATAAACAAAATTTTTAAAAGTTGGAATTTTTTCATGAAGAGTTTATCTCAGTTAGTTTACCATATTTCAAAAACATATTAACCAATTTTATTGATCATACCTCAGTTGATTTGGAACAAAATTTCCTTTAAGTCGTGTTTATAAAAGTTTTTTTGTGTGATTAGTAGTTTTGGAGTTATTCACAATGCAACATAAAATAAATATTTTTTTTGAAAAAAAATCGATTTTTTTTTTAAATTTAAAAAAAAAATCTAAAGTGGCAAAAACTTACCAGCTTTATCCAAATTTCGTGAAACTAGAAATCTTCTAAATAATATAAATCTTATATTATAAAAATCCATCGTTTATTAGTGATTTTATTAAGAATAACGTAAAAAAACTCAATATGAGCGAAAACTATTTTAATTCCGCATAATATTCCAATAATAATAATTCATATTTATTCTGTAACTCAAATAAGATATAATGTGATGTTTTCGCTCTGTCTAGAATTTGGGATAAACCTTAGAAAATGTTTAAAGAATTTTAAATTTTTATAGAAAAATTTTCAAAAGTTTTCTATTTTTATAGAAAATTTTTCAAAAACCTTCTATTTTTACAGGAAATTTTTCAAAAATTTTCTATTTTTTAGGAAATTTTTCAAAAATTTTCTATTTTGATAGGAAATTTTTCAAAAATTTACTATTTTTATAAGAAATTTTTCAAAAATTTTCTATCTTTAGAAAAAATTTTTCAAAAATTTTCTATCTTTAGAAAAACTTTTCAAAAATTTTCTATTTTTAGAGAAAATTTTTAAAAAAATTTTCTATTTTTATAGAAAATTTTTCAAAAACCTTCTATTTTTACAGGAAACTTTTCAAAAATCTATTTTTATAGGAAATTTTTCAAAAATTTACTATTTTTATAGAAAAATTTTCAAAAATTTACTATTTTTATAGGAAAATTTTCAAAAATTTACTATTTTTATAGGAAATTTTTCAAAAATTTACTATTTTTATAGGAAATTTTTCAAAAATTAACTATTTTTATAGGAAATTTTTCAAAAAATTTACTATTTTTACAGGAAAGTTTTCAAAAATTTACTATTTTGATAGGAAATTTTTCAAAAATTTACTATTTTTATAGGAAATTTTTCAAAAATTTACTATTTCTATAGGAAATTTTTCAAAAATTTACTATTTCTATAGGAAATTTTTCAAAAATTTACTATTTTTATAGGAAATTTTTCAAAAATTTACTATTTTTATAAGAAATTTTTCAAAAATTTTCTATCTTTAGAAAAAATTTTTCAAAAATTTTCTATTTTTAGAGAAAATTTTTTAAAAATTTTCTATTTTTATAGAAAATTTTTCAAAAACCTTCTATTTTTACAGGAAATTTTTCAAAAATCTATTTTTATAGGAAATTTTTCAAAAATTTACTATTTTTATGGGAAATTTTTCAAAAATTTACTATTTTTATAGGAAATTTTTCAAAAATTTACTATTTGAAGGAAATTTTTCAAAAAATTTATATTTTTAAAAATTTAAATTTTTTTTTTTAAATTTTCTATTTTTAGAGAAAATAGAAAAAAATAGAAAATTTTTCAAAAATTTTCTATTTTTATAGAAAATTTTTCAAAAATTGTCTATTTTTATAGAAAATTTTTCAAAAATTGTCTATTTTTATAGAAAATTTTTCAAAAATTTTCTATTTTTATAGAAAATTTTTCAAAAATTTTGAAATTTTTTTAAATTATTTTTTATAAATCATTTCTTTCAATGTATTTTTGAGCTTTAAAAAAAATCGTAACAAAATTTAAAATTAAAAAAACGATAAATTTTATATTTAAAATAAATAGAAAAAATGCGTTTTTATCCTACTTCCGACGTTTGTCATTATTGGGAATTTCCCTCCCAATGGACCTTTTACCGCTCAAATCCCAATCAATCCTGGTATCGGAAACCTTTTGAAGACAAGCATACAATAAATTATTGGAGCGATTTGGAAGCAGCCAAATTGCCAGTGATAAAGAAAACGGATTTATATTTCAAAAATTGGCCTCACAGTCGAATACGGCCTCAAGCTTGCCTGCCATTGCTTTATTGTATGGGTAATCGTTTCATACGACTCGAGAGAGATGGACCAGTTGGTTGTAAATGTATGCCATTGCCCATGAACTTAAAGGAGATGCGAGAATTAAAGGAGTTTGAGAAAAGATTTGCTAAATTTAAAAGGGAACATACCAAGCAAAAGGCTTTGCTAGACAACGAAAAGAAAAAATTGGAAATGAAGAAAAAAGGCGTTAAAGTTAAGTGAAATTGAAGGTGAAGTTGATATGAAATGAACTAACATCGAAATGTAATATGTTAATCTTTAATAAAATTAGTAATAAATAATTTGATAATAATTTTTTATGATACCCTATGACTCTGACGTCAGGCCCTGAAACAGCAAATTTTTCCGTTTGGGTATAGATACGAGTACCACAAAAATCATAATATACATTGTGGGATGTACTTGTCTCTCAAGCTTAAGGCATTAATAGGATAAATATTTGTTCTGCATGTACAACATCCAACATTCCATTTCGGTTCGGTTGAGATTTTGAAATTACGACTCAGATTCAATTTCATAAAATTTCAATATCTCGGTATGTTCATAGAAATGTTTTATGGACAAAATTCTTGACAAGAGCAAATGTTGATGGGGGAATGTGGTCTCTTAAATATTTCAAATTGTATAACAAGTGATGAAATACTCGTACGAAAATATTTCATTTTATTATTTTATTTCTTTTTGGAATTTATGATTTTCTTTTTAGTTAACATTTTGTAAATTTTTATTTTTGCAGACATTAAATGCAAAATGAAAATAAATGTTTACTTAAAAGAAAATACATAAATTTTGTTTAGACGAAGTTACTTTTTTTAAAATAGAAAAATTGGGTAAAGTTTTCTATAGAAAAACTAAGCGTTAGTACAGTTTTCTATAGAAAAACTGAGCGTCAGTAAAGTTTCCTATAGAAAAACTGTGCGTCAGTACAGTTTTCTATAGAAAAACTGTGCGTCAGTACAGTTTTCTATAGAAAAACTGTGCGTCAGTACAGTTTTCTATAGAAAAACTGTGCGTCAGTACAGTTTTCTATAGAAAAACTGTGCGTCAGTACAGTTTTCTATAGAAAAACTGTGCGTCAGTACAGTTTTCTATAGAAAAACTGTGCGTCAGTACAGTTTTCTATAGAAAAACTGTGCGTCAGTACAGTTTTCTATAGAAAAACTGTGCGTCAGTACAGTTTTCTATAGAAAAACTGTGCGTCAGTACAGTTTTCTATAGAAAAACTGTGCGTCAGTACAGTTTTCTATGGAAAAACTGTGCGTCAGTACAGTTTTCTATAGAAAAACTGTGCGTCAGTACAGTTTTCTATAGAAAAACTGTGCGTCAGTACAGTTTTCTATAGAAAAACTGTGCGTCAGTACAGTTTTCTATAGAAAAACTGTGCGTCAGTACAGTTTTCTATAGAAAAACTGTGCGTCAGTACAGTTTTCTATAGAAAAACTGTGCGTCAGTACAGTTTTCTATAGAAAAACTGTGCGTCAGTAAAGTTTTCTATAGAAAAGCTGAACGTCAGTAAGTTTTCTATTAAAACGTTTTGATTTTAATAACAATTTTTATTGATACGTCAGTTGTAATATTTATAATATCAGTTGAATATTTCGATATTTATTTTGTTCAAAAAAAAAAAAAAAATAATTATTGAGATTGTTTTAGCTATTCATTTTTTCGATCCTACAAAAGAAAATACAGGTAATTAAAAATTAAATACAATAGTTAAGTATAAACAAAAAATGTATTTAAAATTTCAATTCTACTTTTTTTTACATTAAATTTGTATTTCAATTTATATATGTCATCGGCAGTGAAAAACTGTGACATTAAAAAAGAAAAATAGCAGCTGAAGTTTAAATACAAAAAAGTTATGAAATACTCCCCTTTCAATTATTTTACTCCACCCTTGTCCTTATAAAATATGAAGTGTAAATGTATGATGACTTTTGGCCAGAAAAAAAGGAACACAAAACTTAAATGTGGTATATAAATGGCTTTAGCTCTAATTAGTTTTGTCGAGCAGCTCAAAAAGTGAAAAAAGTTAAGAATTCACTTACACTTGGTTTGTTTTGAAATTCTGTTTTTTTGCAAAAAAAAAAAACTTGTAAACTAATGTAAAATGTATAAAGTGTAAATGACTTTTATTACGTTTTTCATTTACCTGTAAAATGTTTATGTTCTTTTGATGTTTTCCACCTGAATTTACTTTTCAGTTGGAGTATTTTTGGGAAAAAGGTTTCGTTTCGAAATTAGCACGCAACGAGTAAAGAAATGTCAATTTAAAAATAAAAACATTTAACCCTTTTATGGGAAATGTTGCCAATAGGCAACATTATACCATATTATCCAAATCACTCTTTTCTTATGTGAACTTAAAAACTAAAAATTAGAGAATTCATAAAATTTAACTTAAAGATATTCGAATTTAGTAATTCTAGCCAAGACACAAACCTACTCAAACATTCAAATTGAAAAAAAAAAAATTTTAAAAATAAATAAGAAAACGTCATAGTTTTTTATTAATTAGGCAAATTAGCTAGAAAATAATAGCAATAAGAAGAGTAGTGTATTAAGTTTGACTTATTTTATGTTAGTTTTGTTTCATTTAGGGCGTTCTGACAGAGGAGTTTGTATGGGAGCTATGGTCAAATGTGGACCGATTTCAATTAAATTTAGTACAGTGGTTTTAGTTTACAAAACCAGTATTTCCTTTAAATTTTATGAAAAACTATTGATATTTGTGGCCTATATATCAATTCAGGGAAGTGGGACCTATGGGAGGTACCATAAATAATAGACCAATTTTAACCAATTTCAATAGACTATCAAAAAACTGCTCTGTGCCAAATTTCATCAAATTATCCTTAGAATTGCGACCTGTACTTTGGTTACATGGTTTACATTGGGGTCCAGCCATCCAGCCAGACGGACGAACGGACGGACTGACATTGCTTAATCGACTCAGAAAGTGATTTTAAGCCTATTGGTATACTAAAAGGTGGGTCTAAGACAAATATTTCTATGCGTTACGTACATCAGCGCAAACTTATAATACCCTTTCCACCAACGGTGGTGAAGGGTATAAAAATATTGGCCATGGAAGGGTTAATCTACTTCCTAGAGTGCACATTTGTAAGCAGTTGAATAAAATATGTTTTAAGGTACGGTCAGACTCATTAAACATTTAAATCAAATATTTTGAGTAAAATATTGTCAAAACAATATAATAAAAAATTTGTGGTCACACTTACACATTTATTTGACGATTTTTATTTGATAAAATACAGAAAAAATATGTTCAAAGTATAAACAAAAAAACAGGTTTTATTTATGGTCACACTGAAGATTAAATATTTTCCCAAAAAATATTTGATCAAATTTTTTCAAAACAAAATTGTGTATCTGGCAATTTGTTTCTCATATTTGAGTTGTTGTTTCTCAAATTTGATGTTGTTGTTTCTCAAAATTGATGTTGTTGTTTCTCAAATTTGATGTTGTTGTTTCTGTTTGAATAGTAAACAATACAAATGCTCAGCTGTTATTTGCCCCTGTTTGATGTTACAAAAATTTTGTAAGATTAAATAATTATTTAATCAAAATTTAATAAAATATTTGCTCTTGTGTGGTCAAATTAGGAAAATTTTTATTTGCTGGCAAATGATTTTGTTTTGTTCAAATCAACATGTTTCTTGTTTGAACCTCAAAAATATTTTGTGGTCAGACTACGAGGATCAAATATTTGATAATTTCGATTAAATGTTTAATCAATGTGACCGTAGCTTAAGTGTTCTTTTGTTTGAACTAAAAACCAATTTTAGAGCTAAACTTAATAAAAGTTAATTAGACCAAAGAAGTATGTTGGCACTTAGGCCAAAATAAACCGCAAATGTAGCTACAGAAAAGACTTTTATAGCAAAAACAAAGTGACAGGAAGGTTTTCTATAGAAAATAGCTATAGAAATAAGCTACAGAATGGTTTTCTTTAGAAAAAATGAGCGAGAGGAAGGTTTTCTATAGAAAAAATAAGCGAAAGAAAGGTTATCTATAAAACAAGTGAGCGAAAGGAAGGTTTTCTATAGAAAAAATGAGCGAGAGAAAAGTTTTCTATTGAAAAAAAAAAAATAGAAAATTTTTTATTAGTTTAAGTATTTTCTATAGAAAAAATTTTTTATCGAAAACTTTTCTATAGAAAAAGATTTACATCGAAAACCTTTCTATAGAGAAAGTTTTACATCAAAAACTTTTCTATAGAAAATGTTTTACATCGAAAACTTTTCTATAGAAAAAATTTTATATCGAAAAATTGTCTATTGAAAAAATTTTATAATAAAAATTTGTGTATAGAAAAAATTTTATATCGAAAATTTTTCTATAGAAAAAATTTTATATCGAAAATTTTTCTATAGAAAAAATTTTATATCAAAATGTTTTTTATCTAAAAAGTTTTATATCAAAATATTTTTTATCTAAAAAGTTTTATATCAAAAATTTGTCTATAAGAAACATTTTACAACGAATTTTTTTCTATAGAAAAAATTTTATAATAAAAATTTTTCTATACGAAAAATTTCATAATAAAAATTTTTCTACAGAAAAAATTTTGTAATGAAAATATTTCTATAGAAAGAATTTTATAATAAAAATTTTTTTATGCAAAAATTTCTATAGAATTTTTTTTATATAGAAACATTTTATATCAAAAATTTTTCTGTAGAAAAATTTTATATCAAAAATTTTTTTATAGAAAAATTTTATATCAAAAATTTTTTTATAGAAAAATTTTATATCAAAAATTTTATAATAAAAATGTTTCTAAAGAAAAAATTTTATAATTAAAATTTTTCTACAGAAAAAGTTTTATAATGAAAATTTTTCTATAGATAAAGTTTTATAATGAAAAGTTTTCTATAGAAAAAAAATTATAAAGAAAATTTTTCTTTAGAAAAATTGTGTATCGAAATTTTTTTTACACAAAAAATTTTGTATCGAAAACTTTTATATCGAACAAGAATTTATATTGAATTTATTTATTAGGAAAATTTTTCTAACGAAAAAATTTTATAAATAAAATTATTCTATAAATTTTTTTTTTAGAAAAAATTGTATATTGAAATTTCTTTTATACAAAAAAATTTTTTGGTGAAAAATTTTTGATAGAAAAATTTTATATTGAAAATTTTTCTATAGAAAAAATTTTAAATCGAAGTTTTTTCTGTAGAAAAAATTTTATATCAAAAATGTTGCTATAGAAAAAATTGTGTATCAAATATTTTTCTATAGAAAAAATTTTGTATTGAAAATTGTTCTATAGAAAAAAACTTGTATCGAAAATTTTTCTATAGAAAAAAATTTATAATACAAATTTTTTATAGCAAAATTTTATATTGAAAATTTTTCTATAGAAACAAATTCATATCGAAAATGTTTCTAAAGAAAAAATTTAATATCGAAAAGTTTTCTATAGAAAAAATTTTATACCGAAATTTTTTGTATAGAAAAAATTTTATATAGAAAATTTTTCTTTAAGAAAAATTTTATATCGAAAATTTTTCTATAGAAAAAAAATTTATAATGAAAATATTTCTATAGGAAAAAATTTATAGTGAAATATTTCTGTAGAAAAAATTTTATATTGAAAAATTTTCTATAGAAAAAATGTTTTATACATATGAGACTTTTTCTATAGAAAATATTTTATAATACAAATTTTTCTTTAGAAAAAATTTTATATCGAAAATTTTTCTAAGGAAAAAATTTTATTCAAAAATATTTTTAAGGAAAAATGTTTATTATTAAAATTTTTCTATAGAAAAAATTTTAAAAAGAAAATTTTTCTATAGAAAAAGATTTAAAATGAAAATTTTTCTATAGAAAAATTTTTAAACATTAAAGTTAAAAATTTTTCGAATTTAATTCTGTCATTTCTAAAATTTTATTTCCACAAAATTTATTCCCTGTATTTTTTTTGTTAATATTTTACTGCCATTTATGTTTCCGTGGTAGTTCTTTATTTAGTTTTTGTTATTTCTGTTTAAATGCAATTTGTGGTCGTTAGAACTTAAAATAATTTGTGGTTTATTTTTTCAGTCAAAAACGTTTAATAAAATGTAAATTGATATTAACTCTGGCAGGTGGTTAACAAAAAACTAGATAAAGAAAATTGTATAAAGTAATATTTATTAAACCAAGAAAAAAATAAAAGATGAAGCGAATTATTAACCCTTTTAGGACCTTTGTTGTAACTTCAACATTATAAAATGTGTTTGTCATTTCGAATTTTTCCGTTGCAAATAAATTTATTAAATTTATAAATTTATTTTTCTAAAAATATTTATACAATTTTGTTAAATGGTTTTTATTTGAAAGTTATTCAAAGTTGGGACTCCAGAGATTTTTTAACTTAGACACAAACCATCTGAAATAGTGAAAGAGTATTTTTTGGATAAATCATGCGGTCTTAATATTTTGAAATTTGGTTATATTTGCAAAGTATACAACATTTTTAAATCTTTTTGTCTTAAACCCCTAAAAATACACTATGATAAAATCTATGTATGAGCTTTCTAGCAATGATATTAACTAATTTTTATTATTTATTATTCTTTCATGGCAATCAAGATTCTGTTTCAAGAAACTTTCAACTGTCATATATCAAATTCAAAACAAAAGTTAAATTGCTTATTTTTGCGTTTCGTTGTTCCATTTTTTTTGCATTAAAACTTCAATGTTATTTAAACATTGAGATTTTTTCATGTTATAAAACAAAATCGAAATAAATCATACAAAACATACAAACATAACAAAATATATTCTTGTTTAAACTTAATTTTATATATATATAAAAAAAAATACAAAAAAGTTTCGTTAGCAGATTTTTATTATTAACAAACATAAAAATATCTGATTCAAAAATAATCTAGTTGTGTATTTATTTATCTACTTGCAAAATTTTTACCGCTATTGAATGCCCTAGAGTATGCTATGAAAATATAAAAACAAAATGGATCAACAGGAACCTAGAAACCATGATAGAACAAATGAACAAATATTTATTTACATAAATAGATTTATAAATTTGCATACACACATTCAAATTATTTATACATACGGTTCATATACATATATTAAGTAAATTTGTTCAGTGGTATTGTTTGTAAGTGGTTGCATACTTTTGGGATTAGTAATATTAGAAAAAAATTGATTTAAATTGTATATATAACTATTTTTTGTTTTAATTGTTAAAACACTACCTTCGATTTAAATTAAAACTTAAGATATTAAAAAAAAACACAAATTGAAAGTTGAAACCGACTGACAGTTAATTAAATTTATTAGCCAAGAAGTATGCAATATAAAATTCACACAAATCGATACAAATATTTTACTATAGAAAAATATTTTTAAAGAAAAATTTTTCTATGGAAAAATATTCCAAAGAAATATTTTTCTATAGAAAAAATTTCAAAAGAAATATTTTTGCATAGAAAATTTTTCAAAAAAAATATTTTTCTAAAGAAAATTTTTCAAAAAAAATATTTTTCTAAAGAAAAATTTTCCAAAGAAATATTTTTCTATAGAAAAATTTTCCAAAGAAATATTTTTCTATCGAAAAATTTTCCAAGGAAATATTTTTCTATAGAAAAATTTTCCAAAGAAATATTTTTCTAAAGAAAAATTTTCCAAAGAAATATTTTTCTAAAGAAAAATTTTCTAAAGAAATATTTTTCTATAGAAAAATTTTCATAAGAAATATTTTTCTATAGAAAAATTTAAAAGAAATACTCTTCTATGGAAAGATCTTCAAAAGAAATATTTTTCTATAGAAAAATTTTCCAAAGAAATATTTTTCTATAGAAAAATTTTCCAAAGAAATATTTTTCTATAGAAAAAATTTCCAAAGAAATATTTTTCTGTAGAAAAATTTTCCAAAGAAATATTTTTCTATAGAAAAATTTTCCAAAGAAATATTTTTCTATAGAAAAATTTTCCAAAGAAATATTTTTTCTATAGAAAAATTTTCAAAAGAAATATTTTGCCATAGAAAAATTTTCCAAAGAAATATTTTTCTATAGAAAAATTTTCCAAAGAAGTATTTTTTCTATAGAAAAATTTTCAAACGAAATATTTTGCCATAGAAAAATTTTCAAGAGAAATATTTTTCTATAGAAAAATTTTCCAAAGAAATATTTTTCTATAGAAAAATTTTCCAAAGAAATATTTTTCTATAGAAAAATTTTCCAAAGAAATATTTTTCTATAGAAAAATTTTCCAAAGAAATATTTTTTCTATAGAAAAATTTTCAAAAGAAATATTTTGCCATAGAAAAATTTTCAAGAGAAATATTTTTCTATAGAAAAATTTTCCAAAGAAATATTTTTCTATAGAAAAATTTTCCAAAGAAATATTTTTCTATAGAAAAATTTTCCAAAGAAATATTTTTCTAGAGAAAAATTTTCCAAAGAAATATTTTTTCTATAGAAAAATTTTCAAAAGAAATATTTTTCTATAGAAAAATTTTCAAAAGAAGTATTTTTCTATAGAAAAATTTTCCAAAGAAATATTTTTCTATAGAAAAATTTTCCAAAGAAATATTTTTTCTATGGAAAAATTTTCAAAAGAAATATTTTTCTTTCCAAAAATTTTCAAAAGAAATATTTTACTGTCGAAAAATCTTAAAAAAAAATATTTTTCTTTATGAAAAATTTCCAAAAGAAATATTTTCCTATAGACAATTTTTCGTTAGAAATATTTTTCAATAGAAAAATTTTCTTTAGAATTATTTTTCTATAGAAAGATTTTCGTTAGAACTATTTTTCTATAGAAAAATATTCTTTAGAATTTTTTTTTTGGAATTATTTTTCTGGAGAAAAATTCTCGTTAGAATTATTTTTCTATAGAAAAATTTTCTTTAGAATTATGTTTCTATAGAAAAATTTTCTTTAGAATTAATTTTCTATAGAAAAGTTTTCGTTAGAATTATTTTTGTATAGAAAAACTTTCATTAGAAAAATATATTTTTAAATCTAGAGATGTTTTAGCTTTAGGTTGTTTTAAATAACTAACCATTTGTTATCATTTTGCATAAAAAAAATCCCAAAACTTTTCAAAAAATATGTTTTCTTTGTCAGAAGAAAAGAAATCCCATAAATATTTCTTATTTCATTTGTTTAGTTTTTCTTATGGAAGACATTCCTCCCTCCCATTATTATTCATCATCAACAAGAAAAAGTTTATCTTTAGGCATTTCCAAATGCGAAGAAAACATTTTTAGTTATTTACGTATTTTTTCCACTTTTACCCAAAAGAATATCCGCACTAAAAAACAAATTACCATCATCAGGAAAACTTATGGAAAAAAATCAAGAAGATTGAAGAAAAATATTTTCGTTAGTTTTATAAAAAAATATGGGTCATAAAAATCGTTAGTTTAAGTGATGTTCTTTCTGATCGGGTTCATTCTGTTATAGGTTTAATTTTATGAAAATTTGTAGTTCAGTTGTTGTCTATTGGTGTAAATGAAGTTTTTTTTATTAGATAATAAGTAAGTACATTTTATTGAAAAAGTTTGTCTGCGGCTAATGGACTTAAGTATAAATAGCGGAAATATTATTGAATTTAAGAGGAAGGATTGGATACTAAGATAGAGGAAGGGCAGCGTATTAAAGAGCAATTATAGAAGTAGTTACGGTAAACTATTGATGATATGAAAAGAAAAAGATAAACATAACAAGTAAGAAAGTGCTATAGTCGGTCAAGACCGACCATACGATACCCTTCACCACTTAGGTCAAAGATGTTATTTTTCCTGTATAAAGACAAATATTTGCTAAAAACTTATATATTTAAGCTGTCTTATATGAGAGCTAGGGTCAAATGTGGACCGATTATGTCGAAATTTGGCAAATTGATTACAGTTTTCGTAAATAAATAAACTTAAAATTCTCATTATCTTCGGATTTATGAGCGTTTTGGAGATATTTGTCTCATTTAGTGCGTTTTTACAGAAGACTTTGTATGGTAGCTATGGTCAAATGTAGACCGATTTCAACGAAATTTGGTGCAGTAATTTTGGTCTATATAAGCAGTATTTGTTTAAATTTCATAAAAAAGTATTGATATTTGTGGACAAAATATCAACTTCATTAATAAGACCTGGGGGGGGGGGTATCATAAATAATGGACCGTTTTTGACGAATTTCAATAACCATAGTCCCAATATCAAAAAAATGATCTGTGCCAAATTTCATTAAATTATCTTAAGAATTGCGACCTGTACTTTGATTATATTGTTTACATGGGGGTCCAGCCAGACGGACGGACGGACTGACATCGCTTAATCGACTCAGAAAGTGATTACAAGCCTATTGGTATACTAAAAGATGGCCTAAGACAAATATTTCTATCCGTTATATATATCAGCACAAACTTATAATACCCTTTCCACCTATGGTGGTGAATTGCATAAATATTTGTGTATATTATAAGAAATTTTTCAAAAAATATATTTATTATAGTAAATAGATTTTCTAATATATTGGTCTATACTGTGTCCAAAACTGATCACTAAGACCTTGTTAGTTTTAGAAATTTTTGCTAAAAATTACAAAGAAATTTTAAAAAATTATGTAAATTTATTGTTGTTGCACTTTTTTGACAAAAAACTTAAATCAATTTCTTAATTGGGAAAAATTTTTAACTTGGCCTAAAAGTATATAAAATTCCCTTTCCATTGATGTATAACATGTCAACCTTATCTTATTTTAGTAGAATAATATTTAATAATATAAGCACGAGTGGCAGCCCCTACCACCAGTAGCCGATGAATTTTATGTAATTTTCGTAAATACCACGATCATTAATAAAACTCGTGAAATTGAGTATTAAAATCATTCAGTTGGAATTTGGATGTTAACAGAGTTGATTGGTGCCGCTTCGTTAAAGAAAAGACAAAAACCAAATAGACAAGAAACAAATCAAAATCCAATTAATAGCAACAAAATACATGGTTCGAGAGAACAATGAATTATAATCTCGAACATTGTTGCCACAACACTATTATTTTTGTAAACATTGGGAATATTTTTGTAAATTTTGGGAATATTTTTTAAAACAGAAATAAATTCTAATATTAAACAATTTTAGATTTTTATATTTTTTTTACATATTTGCGATCCAAACATTTTTCTATAGAAAAATTTTTAATAAAAATATTTTTCTTAGGAAAATTTTCAGATAAAAATATTTTTCTGTAATAATTTTCGATAAAAATATTTTTATATTCAAAAATTATCAATTTGGACAAAAATAGACAAATTTTTGATAAAAAAATTTTCTTTAGAAAAATATTTGGTGAAAAAATTTTCTACAGAAAAATTATTGATGAAAAAATTTTCTCTAGAAAAAGTTTTGGTAAAAAAATTTTCTATTTTTGATAAAAGAATATTATATAGAAAAATTTTGATAAAAAATTTTCTACAGAAAAAGTTTTGTAAAAGTAATGTAAAAAGTAATATAAATGTAGAAAAATTTTTGATGAAAAAAATTTTCTATAAAAAATTTTTTCATAAAAAAATTTTCTGCAGAAAAATTTTTGTTGAATAAGTTTTAATAAAAGAATTTTCTGTAGAAAAATTTTGGATAAAAAAATTTTTCTATAGAAAAATTTTTCAACAAAAATTTTTCTGTAGAAAAATTTTTGATAAAAAAATTTTTCTATAGAAAACTTTTTCAACAAAAATTTTTTTTTGTTGAAAAAGTTTTCTATAGAAAAATTTTTGATAGTAAAATTTTTTATAGAAAAATTTTTGATAAAATATTTTCTATAGAAAAATTTTTGATAAGAAAATTTTCTATAAAAAAATTTTCCAGAAAAAATTTTTCTATAGAAAAATTTTCTATAGAAAAATTTTTGATAAAAAAATATTCTATAGAAAAATTTTAGATAAAAAAATTTTCTATAGAAAAATTTTTGATAAAAAAATTTTCTATAGAAAAATTTTCTATAAAAAATTTTTTATAGAAAAATTTTTGATAAAAAAATTTTCTATAGAAAAATTTTTGATAAAAACATTTTCTATAGAAAAATTTTTGTTGAAAAAGTTCTCTATAGAAAAACTTTTGATAAAAAAATTTTAATAGAAAAATTTTTGATAAAAAAATTTTCTATAAAAAAAATTGTTCATAAAAAAATTTTTTATAGAAAAATTTTTGATACAAACAAATTTTCTATAGAAAAAGTTTTGATGAAAAATTTTCTGTAGAAAAAGTTTTGATAAAAAATTTGCTATAGAAAAATTTTTGATAAAAAATTTGCTATAGAAAAATTGTTGATAAAAAAATTTTCTATAAAAAAATTTTCTATAAAAAAATTTTTGATAAAAAAAAATTTCTATAGAAAACTTTTTCAACAAAAATTTTTGATACAGAAAAATTTTTATTCTTGAAGTTTTCTACTAAAAATTTTTGATAAAAAAATTTTCTATAGAAAAATTTTTGACAAAAAAATTTTCTATAGAAAAATTTTTGATAAAAAAAATTTACCATAGATAAATTTTTGTAAAAATTTTCTATAAAAAAATTTTTGATAAAAAATTTTCTATAGAAAAATTTTTGATAAAAAAATTTTTCATAAAAAAAATTTCCAAAAATAAAATTTTTTGAGAAAAAAATTTTGTATAGAAAAAGTTTTATCAAAAAATAACAAAATAGTCGGGATGTAAATATTATTCAAAAAGAAGTGTATTTGCATTTGATCCCAAACCTGTTACATTTATTTATTAATGTAACAGATCAATTTATTGATAAAAAGCCAAAAAATGTTTGCGGAGAAACCAAATTCCTCGACGCGTTTCGATGGTTGGTTAAGCCATCTCTTCAGGAGGATTATCCCCAATTTAGACAGATCGAAAACCTCGCATTATTACTAAATTTACAAACATAACTATTAAGAATTATGTTTATAAACCAAAAGTAAAAGCGTAGATTATCGCCTGAACAAAAACAAACATTTTTCAGTTTTCATCTACCTTCACTTCCCACATTCTTGCTGTAGCCGTCGGCTACTATGTGCAGAATGCTGTGAAGAAGGGGGGGGGTAAGATGTTTTAAAATAAACAAGTTTATTTTAAAAAATAAGCTGAATGCATGCAGTTTTATCAAAAAATAACAAAATAGTCGGGATGTAAATATTATTCAAAAAGAAGTGTATTTGCATTTGATCCCAAACCTGTTACATTTATTTATTAATGTAACAGATCAATTTATTGATAAAAAGCCAAAAAATGTTTGCGGAGAAACCAAATTCCTCGACGCGTTTCGATGGTTGGTTAAGCCATCTCTTCAGGAGGATTATCCCCAATTTAGACAGATCGAAAACCTCGCATTATTACTAAATTTACAAACATAACTATTAAGAATTATGTTTATAAACCAAAAGTAAAAGCGTAGATTATCGCCTGAACAAAAACAAACATTTTTCAGTTTTCATCTACCTTCACTTCCCACATTCTTGCTGTAGCCGTCGGCTACTATGTGCAGAATGCTGTGAAGAAGGGGGGGGTAAGATGTTTTAAAATAAACAAGTTTATTTTAAAAAATAAGCTGAATGCATGCAGTTTTATCAAAAAATAACAAAATAGTCGGGATGTAAATATTATTCAAAAAGAAGTGTATTTGCATTTGATCCCAAACCTGTTACATTTATTTATTAATGTAACAGATCAATTTATTGATAAAAAGCCAAAAAATGTTTGCGGAGAAACCAAATTCCTCGACGCGTTTCGATGGTTGGTTAAGCCATCTCTTCAGGAGGATTATCCCCAATTTAGACAGATCGAAAACCTCGCATTATTACTAAATTTACAAACATAACTATTAAGAATTATGTTTATAAACCAAAAGTAAAAGCGTAGATTATCGCCTGAACAAAAACAAACATTTTTCAGTTTTCATCTACCTTCACTTCCCACATTCTTGCTGTAGCCGTCGGCTACTATGTGCAGAATGCTGTGAAGAAGGGGGGGGGTAAGATGTTTTAAAATAAACAAGTTTATTTTAAAAAATAAGCTGAATGCATGCAGTTTTATCAAAAAATAACAAAATAGTCGGGATGTAAATATTATTCAAAAAGAAGTGTATTTGCATTTGATCCCAAACCTGTTACATTTATTTATTAATGTAACAGATCAATTTATTGATAAAAAGCCAAAAAATGTTTGCGGAGAAACCAAATTCCTCGACGCGTTTCGATGGTTGGTTAAGCCATCTCTTCAGGAGGATTATCCCCAATTTAGACAGATCGAAAACCTCGCATTATTACTAAATTTACAAACATAACTATTAAGAATTATGTTTATAAACCAAAAGTAAAAGCGTAGATTATCGCCTGAACAAAAACAAACATTTTTCAGTTTTCATCTACCTTCACTTCCCACATTCTTGCTGTAGCCGTCGGCTACTATGTGCAGAATGCTGTGAAGAAGGGGGGGGTAAGATGTTTTAAAATAAACAAGTTTATTTTAAAAAATAAGCTGAATGCATGCAGTTTTATCAAAAAATAACAAAATAGTCGGGATGTAAATATTATTCAAAAAGAAGTGTATTTGCATTTGATCCCAAACCTGTTACATTTATTTATTAATGTAACAGATCAATTTATTGATAAAAAGCCAAAAAATGTTTGCGGAGAAACCAAATTCCTCGACGCGTTTCGATGGTTGGTTAAGCCATCTCTTCAGGAGGATTATCCCCAATTTAGACAGATCGAAAACCTCGCATTATTACTAAATTTACAAACATAACTATTAAGAATTATGTTTATAAACCAAAAGTAAAAGCGTAGATTATCGCCTGAACAAAAACAAACATTTTTCAGTTTTCATCTACCTTCACTTCCCACATTCTTGCTGTAGCCGTCGGCTACTATGTGCAGAATGCTGTGAAGAAGGGGGGGGTAAGATGTTTTAAAATAAACAAGTTTATTTTAAAAAATAAGCTGAATGCATGCAAATACACTTCTTTTTGAATAATATTTACATCCCGACTATTTTGTTATTTTTTGATAAAACTGCATGCATTCAGCTTATTTTTTAAAATAAACTTGTTTATTTTAAAACATCTTACCCCCCCCTTCTTCACAGCATTCTGCACATAGTAGCCGACGGCTACAGCAAGAATGTGGGAAGTGAAGGTAGATGAAAACTGAAAAATGTTTGTTTTTGTTCAGGCGATAATCTACGCTTTTACTTTTGGTTTATAAACATAATTCTTAATAGTTATGTTTGTAAATTTAGTAATAATGCGAGGTTTTCGATCTGTCTAAATTGGGGATAATCCTCCTGAAGAGATGGCTTAACCAACCATCGAAACGCGTCGAGGAATTTGGTTTCTCCGCAAACATTTTTTGGCTTTTTATCAATAAATTGATCTGTTACATTAATAAATAAATGTAACAGGTTTGGGATCAAATGCAAATACACTTCTTTTTGAATAATATTTACATCCCGACTATTTTGTTATTTTTTGATAAAACTGCATGCATTCAGCTTATTTTTTAAAATAAACTTGTTTATTTTAAAACATCTTACCCCCCCCTTCTTCACAGCATTCTGCACATAGTAGCCGACGGCTACAGCAAGAATGTGGGAAGTGAAGGTAGATGAAAACTGAAAAATGTTTGTTTTTGTTCAGGCGATAATCTACGCTTTTACTTTTGGTTTATAAACATAATTCTTAATAGTTATGTTTGTAAATTTAGTAATAATGCGAGGTTTTCGATCTGTCTAAATTGGGGATAATCCTCCTGAAGAGATGGCTTAACCAACCATCGAAACGCGTCGAGGAATTTGGTTTCTCCGCAAACATTTTTTGGCTTTTTATCAATAAATTGATCTGTTACATTAATAAATAAATGTAACAGGTTTGGGATCAAATGCAAATACACTTCTTTTTGTAGAAAAAGTTTTGATAAAAAAAAAATTTCTATAGAAAAATTTTTGATAAAAAAAATTTTCTATAGAAAACTTTTTCAACAAAATTTTTTCTATAGAAAAGTTTTTGATAAAGAAATTTTCTATAGAAAAAAATTTTTTGAAAAAGTTTTCTATAGAAAAATTTTTGATAAAAAAATGTTTGATTAAAAAAATTTTTTATCAAAAAAATTTTCTATTGAAAAATTTTTGATAAAAAAATTTTCAATAAAAAATTTTTGATTAAAATATTTAAAAAATGGAGTAGAAAACATTTTCTTTTTTAAACATTAGAACTACACATTGAAAAAAAACCTGTTTTGGTTAATAGTATAAAAAACTGCAACTCTGCCGACTAATTTTTTGTTCTGTCCTCTTTGAGCCGACCCGTGCAAAAGAGACCAGAAGTCATGCCAAAAAACGCAAAACAAGTTTTGAAGCCAAATATCTCTGAAACTGTAAGTGATGCAGTTAATATGTTTTTCTGAGAAGTTTTCAAAAATGTAAAAATCTTGATAGGACCAAATTGGCAAAAGTTATATGGACCCAACTTTGGTCCACGCATCTATCGTCCATTTCAAATGCTCTAGCTCCTCTTCTACCGATGTTTAAATGTCATCAAAAGCTTTTAATTTCAACTTAAAGCGCCTTTACTTTACTTTTTTTATTTTCTCAATTTTTTATGAGCCAGAAAAATTTGATTATCAAATAATCGTCTTGGATAATTTCTAACATTTTTTTGTGTCTTTTAATAGACACAGAAAAACAAACAACAAAATTAAATCAATATTTTAATTCTTGTCTTAAATGATTTTGTACACTTAATAAAATAATTATCTGCGCGTTAAATCTTTAAATAATTTCTGCTAACATGAGTCTTTAAAAGACAAATGCTTTAAACGCCATTTTTACTATGTCCTTTTTATATCTACTTGGTAAGAGAAGTTTTAGTATAGAAAAAAAATAAGGTCTTCTTTATTACAGCGATAAAATGCTATAAAAATATTTTCACAGTTACTTAGTAGAAGCTTAAAGCTGTGTGTGATATGATGTAAAACATGATTTTGCATTAATTAAGGCAAAGAAGCAAATCAGCGCAAATGTCAACATTTTTACTGTTAAAGAACATTAGGGTTTTCTTTTTTGAAAATTTAACATACAATGGAATTAAAAATGATTCACAGTGAGACCTGTTGTTTATATTAAGTGAACTGTTGAAGAGCTTAAAGCTTTTAGAAAGGAAGAAATTTGTTAAAACAAATTTTATATTTAAAGAGCAAGCTTTCTTTAAGCTTTCTTTGAACTTCATAGAACCCATTAAATAAATAGAGGAGCCCATGAAATAAATAATAAAAAATAAATTAAATTTTTTAATTATTCAGGCTATTACATTTTTTGGAAAATTACATTTAAATTGTTATCTCCTAATTCATAAACTAGAAATAAAGTTATGAAAAGCTTAAAATTGAAAATTTCCATATAAAAATTCCTACAAAAAGCCTTTGATAATTTTAGTTATTTTTTGTTTTTGAGTAAAACGCTTATGAAGTAGGCGGTTTATCTTTCGATTTATTCAGAAGTGCGTAAAGAAGAACATGTCGTACGAAGAGATAAAAAGCTTTAAGCTTTCACAAGGTTAATTGTTAAAAAAATAAAAGTTTATCATGAAAACTGACGTTTTCGTTGGAACACAGTTAATAAAACTACATAATCTGAGGAGAGCTCTTGGGATCATAAACGAATTTAACCAAAAAGTTCTCGTTACAGCTTTTATATCATTTGTACTAAAATTCATTTTAGAGTTTTTAGAAAAAGATAATTTTAAATTTAAATGATTAATCTTTCAATTTATTTGCTTTTTTTATTTGCTTAAAGCTTTTTAATAAGAACATGGTATACAAAGAGATAAAAAGCTTTAAGCTTTGACAAAGAAACGAAATGTTTATTATATTAAAATTACTTAAAGCTTGCTTAAAAATTAATTTTGAAAATGATGAAACGCTGTAAAATAATACAGATTAGTTTTAATAGAGCTTTTGGTGTCATAAATTCATATTAAGTTTTCAAACTTAAAGCTTTTAGAAAAGCAAATTTAAACAAAATGTTCTCGTTACAGCTTATATACCATTAGTTCTAAAATTGCATAGAAAACTTGTAATACAAAGCTTTAAGTTATTAGATAAAATATACTAAAAGCTACATATTAGTAAAAAACTTGATAAGCTTGTTTTTCTCCATCACGAGAAATAAAGAAGAGGGCTTCAAGACATATTAGAAGGATATAGAAAAGAAATAAAAGAAAAGCTTTATACTATTAATCCTAAAAAGATGGCGCTGTAACACAAATGAGAGAATACAATATTGTGATGTTCTTAAAAAAGTGAGTGGAAAGCTTAAAGCTTTTAGAAAATTAACCTCTGTGTATAATAGTAATTTATAGAAAAATTTAGAGCTTTAAAGAAAATCTAAAACACTTTGGCATAGAAAGAGAATTTTGAACCTTTCGACAAGTTGTTCTACAAAAACTTAATTCATTGTCTTGCAGAAAATCTTAAGCTTATAGTTAATACATCTCAAAATGTCTTTTTAAAACAATTTTTAATTGAAATATTAACTGAAATGCCATTGAAAACTATGAAGTTTATGGAATTTTTTATATAAAAAAGCTTTAGAAAAGCTTAAAGCTTTCTGTACGTAAACTAAAAAACAGCTTTTTGTAGTTATATTATTACTAGAAAGCTTAAATCAAATTGTTTTATTAATAAAAGCTATTCAAAAGCTTTACAAAAGCTATACAGAGTTAATAAAAAGTATTTTGTTAAATTAATCCAGAACTTTTTAAAAATTTGTTCTACAAATTCTCAATAAAACTTTTTTCTATCATTACGAAAAATAAAAAAGAGCTTTAAGTCATCTTAGAAAAAGAAAGAAAAAAAAAGCTTTATAATACAATATTAATAATAAAAAGCTTAAAGCTTTTAGAAAAATTTTCTTATAAGTTTAATGTTTTATTTTAAGAAAAGTTTAATTTAATGAAAAGTTTTGAACTTGTTGGCAATTTATTCTGCAAAATCCTAATTTAGGGCAGTTTTGTAACAGAAAAGCTTAAAGAATAATCCCCTAATTGATAAACGAAAAATACTGATATTGAAAGCTTATGATTCAAATTTAATTGAAATTTGTCATGCTAATTAAAATTTGAACGAAAATTATAAGGTTTATAAAATGAATGATATAAATATAAATGATTAAAGCTATAGAAAAGCCTTAAGCTTCCAGAAACTAGAGCTAAAAGAGCTTTGTCGAAAGTTCACACTAACTAATATGAAAATTAGAGTCATTAACAGCTTCAGAAATAAACAAGCTTTTTGTTAAAACTGTTATAATCAATTACTGTATTACTTTACAGTGAACCCAAAGCTTAAAGCTTTTTAAATTACTGCAAAAGTATAAATTAAATCATTCATTCTGATAGCAAAAAATTAGTAAAACTCGCTTAAGTGAAATATTTTGCTCTAACTTGCAATATATAAATTTTTTTGGTTTTGGTTTTTCATATTTTTCCCTCCTGAAACTGTGTCAAAGAAAATGTTTGATAAATGATAAATTGCAGCCTGGAAAATTTATGAGAATGTACATATGAGGAAAAAACCTAAGCTGTCAGGAGTTTTAATAAATATATATACATTTTTTTGAAGTCATATAATATTTTCAAAGGATTTTTTCTGCGAAATTAGGTATTCGACATAAACTTGATATTATTGCACTGGGCTCCAAAATATTTTTATATTTCTAACGAAAATTTTTCTAAAGAAAAATATTTCTAACGAAAATTTTTCTAAAGAAAAATATTTCTAACGAAAATTTTTCTAAAGAAAAATATTTCTAAAGAAAATTTTTCTAAAGAAAAATATTTCTAACGAAAATTTTTCTAAAGAAAAATATTTTTAACGAAAATTTTTCTAAAGAAAAATATTTCTAACGAAAATTTTTCTAAAGAAAAATATTTCTAACGAAAATTTTTCTAAAGAAAAATATTTCTAACGAAAATTTTTCTAAAGAAAAATATTTCTAACGAAAATTTTTCTAAAGAAAAACATTTCTAACGAAAATTTTTCTAAAGAAAAATATTTCTAACGAAAATTTTTCTATAGAAAAATATTTCTAACGAAAATTTTTCTAAAGAAAAATATTTCTAACGAAAATTTTTCTGAAGAAAAATATTTCTAACGAAAATTTTTCTAAAGAAAAATATTTCTAACGAAAATTTTTCTAAAGAAAAACATTTCTAACGAAAATTTTTCTAAAGAAAAATATTTTTAAAGAAAATTTTTCTAAAGAAAAATATTTTTAAAGAAAATTTTTCTAAAGAAAAATATTTTTAAAGAAAATTTTTCTAAATAAAAATATTTTTAAAGAAAATTTTTCTAAAGAAAATATTTTTAAAGAAAATTTTTCTAAAGAAAAATATTTCTAACTAAAATTTTTCTAAAGAAAAATATTTCTAACGAAAATTTTTCTAAAGAAAAATATTTCTAACGAAAATTTTTCTAAAGAAAAATATTTCTAACGAAATTTTTTCTAAAGAAAAATATATAGAAAAACATTTCTTTTAAAAATTTTACTATAGAAAAATATTTCTTTTGAAAATTTGTCTATAGAAAAATATTTCTTTCGAAAATTTTTCGATAGAAAAATATTTCTTTTGAAAATTTTTCTATATAGAAAAATATTTTTCTAAAGAAAAATATTTCTAAAGAAAATTTTTCTAAAGAAAAATATTTCTAAAGAAAAATATATAGAAAAACATTTCTTTCAAAAATTTTTCTATAGAAAAATATTTCTTTTGAAAATTTTTCTATAGAAAAATATTTCTTTTGAACATTTTTTTTTTAGAAGAGTATTTGTTTCGAAAATTTGTCTATATAGAAAAATATTTCTTTTGAAATTTTTTCTATAGAAAAATATTTCTTTTGAAAATTTTGCTCTAGAAAAATATTTCTATTGAACATTTTTCGCAAGAAAAATATTTCTTTTGAAAATTTCTTTATATAAAAAAATATTTGCTTTGAAAATTTTTATTTTGAAAATTTTTCTATAGAAACATATTTTTTTTTGACAATTTTTCTATAGAAAAATATTTCTGTTGAAAGTTTTTCTATTTAAAATTTTTCTCTAAAAAAGATATTTCTTTTCAAAATTTTTCTATATAAAAATATTTCTTTTGAAAAATTTTTTATAGAAAAATATTCCTTTTAAAAATTTTTCTATAGAAAAATATTTCTTTTGAAAATTTTTCTATAGAAAAATATTTCTAGCAAAAATTTTTCTATTGAAAAATATTTCTGTAGAAAATTTTTCAATAGAAAAATATTTCTATCGAAAATTTTTCAATAGAAAAATATTTCTATCGAAAATGCTTTGTTGATGTTTAATTTTCACTTAAATGTTCTTGGTGCTCATTTTCACGAGTTTATTGAATTAGCGTGATATTTACGAAAATACAAAAGGTCTTCGGCTCCTGGTAGCATATGCTGACTATCTTAGTTTCAGACTATTGATTATGTTGTTCACTTATTACTTGAAGTAATTTATATAGTTTTATATAAAAGTTTTGTAAAAAGCTTTAATTTGACCGCTTAAAATTTGAAGCGTCGTGAATATGGAAATTATTAAAACTTTTCTTTTTGTACATTTTGTACTTCTGTAGCACTGTGTTACGTGTTTTGATGTTTTATGACATGGTCAAGTTTAATTCATCAATCAATGGGATTGATCATGTATCAGATGTCAATCATAAAAATTTTACGCTGTTGCGGTTGACTTTGCCTGAATGAAGTCAGTTTTTGTAAGGTATGTATGTACTTTATATATATGTATATCAATACATATTTTTTTTCTCAGAATTTATAAAACTAATCCCTCAAAAAGGATAACTTCTATATACTTTTACAATGACATTATTTTTAATTAAAAATGTTAAGTTTTTTTCCGTTTACTTTTAAATTGATGAGAAAAAAGTAACAGAAAATTATGCACAAATACAAAAGTTAAAAGTTTGCTTTGAAATTAAAAATATTGAAACTTATAATATCACCTGAGCAAATTCGAATAGGAAATTATACAAGTTTTAAAGATAGACATAAATTGTGATAGACCTTGTTTACTTGTACTATTTTTGGATTGTAGAAATCACTATTTAATATTCAAAATTACACGTTTTGTAGCTGAAATTGTAAAATATTTCCTACCAAATATAAAGGGTATTCACAAGATCTCTTATCTAGGCTATTGCCATAATTTGAAACTGCTTTAAAAACAACATTTTTATTTTGAAATTTAGAATTTGAAAACATTCAGACTTATAACCATATGACTGAATACGATACCTTGTGAATACCCTATTTTGAAATGTTTATTTTATTTTGATAAGCTTCAAAAAGTTTCAATTTGTTTATTTTAATTACCCCTTTTTATAAATAAAATAATTTTAAAATATTTATATCACCCCCGCGTTATTTTATCGTTATTGAGTATTAAAATATCATTAAAAGGGTGTTTTAAATCACATGCTATTTAAAATAATTCCACAATTTAAATGATTTTTGGCTATTTTATTGGCAATTTTATTACCATCGTATAACGAAGCAAAAGTAATCAAAATTATGCCATAGAATTGCAATAAAATTAACTCAAAACCACATTGTTACACGAAAAATGAGTAGGGATTCCACTAAATGTAAATAAAAAAAAAAATTGGGGTAAATTAAGATTGTCATTCCTTATGTAATATAATAGACAAATATTTCTAACGAAAATTTTTCTATAGAAAAATAATTCTAACGCAAATTTTTCCATAGAAAAATAATTCTAACGAAAATTTTTCCATAGAAAAATAATTCCAACGAAAATTTTTCCATAGAAAAATAATTCTAACGAAAATTTTTCTATAGAAAAATAATTCTAACTAAAATTTTTCTAAAGAAAAATAATTCTAACGAAAATTTTTCCATAGAAAAATAATTCTAACGAAAATTTTTCCATAGAAAAATAGTTCTAACGAAAATTTTTCCATAGAAAAATAATTTCAACGAAAATTTTTCCATAGAAAAATAATTCTAACGAAAATTTTTCTATAGAAAAATAATTCTAATGAAAATTTTTCCATAGAAAAATAAATCTAACGAAAATTTTTCCATAGAAAAATAATTCTAACGAAAATTTTTCCATAGAAAAATAATTCTAACTAAAATTTTTCTAAAGAAAAATAATTCTAACGAAAATTTTTCTATAGAAAAATAATTCTAACGCAAATTTTTCCATAGAAAAATAATTCTAACAAAAATTTTTCCATAGAAAAATAATTCTAACTAAAATTTTTCTAAAGAAAAATAATTCTAACGAAAATTTTTCCATAGAAAAATAATTCTAACGAAAATTTTTCCATAGAAAAATAGTTCTAACGAAAATTTTTCCATAGAAAAATAATTTCAACGAAAATTTTTCCATAGAAAAATAATTCTAACGAAAATTTTTCTATAGAAAAATAATTCTAATGAAAATATTTCTAACGAAAATTTTTCTATAGAAAAATATTTCTAACGAAAATTTTTCTATAGAAAAATATTTCTAACGAAAATTTTTCTATAGAAAAATATTTCTAACGAAAATTTTTCTATAGAAAAATATTTCTAACGAAAATTTTTCTATAGAAAAATATTTCTAACGAAAATTTTTCTATAGAAAAATATTTCTAACGAAAATTTTTCTGTAGAAAAATAATTCTAACGAAAATTTTTCTATAGAAAAATAATCCTAACGAAAATTTTTCTATAGAAAAATAATTTTAACGAAAATTTTTCTATAGAAAAATAATTCTAACGAAAATTTTTCTATAGAAAAATAATTCTAACGAAAATTTTTCTATAGAAAAATAATTCTAACGAAAATTTTCCTATAGAAAAATAAATCTAACGAAAATTTTTTTATAGAAAAATAATTCTAACGAAAATTTTTCTATAGAAAAATATTTCTATCAAAAATTTTTCTTTATAAAAATATTTCTATCGAAAATTTTTTTATAGAAAATATTTCTATTTAAATTTTTTCTTCAGAAAAATATTTCTCTAAAAAGTACTTTTATAGAATATTTTTCTCTTGAAAAGTATTTCTATTAAAAATTTTTCTCTAAAAAAATATTTCAATAAAAAATTATTTTCTAGAAAAATATTTCTATCGAAAATTTTTTTGTAAAAAAATATTTTTATCGAAAAGTTTTCTACAGAAAAATAATTTTGTTGAAAATTTTTCTCTGGAAACATATTTTTATTGAAATTTTTCTCTAGAAAAATTTTGCTACAGAAAAATATTAAAAAAAAATGTTTCTAAAGTAAAATATTTCTATCTAAATTTTTCTACAGAATAACATTTTTATTGAAATTTTTTTTCAAACATTTTTTTTCGTTAACATTTTTCTATTTTTATAAAAATTTTATTTCTAAAATTCTTCTATAGAACTTTTAATGAAAATTTTTCTTTTAAATTTTTGCGTAATTAATTGCTATATAGGAATTTGACATGAACATTTTTTTTTGAACATTTTATAGTAAAACTTTTTTTCGTCTATAAAAAATTGTAATCAAAGTTTTTCTTTTAAATTTTTATGGAATTAATTGTTATGTGAGAATTTAACATAGACATTTTTGATGAATTTTTTTAAAATATTTCCTTTAAAAATTTCACATCGAAAATTTTTTGGATAACAATTTTACATAAAATTTTTCACCAAAAAAATTTTACTTCAAATCTTCGTTTATAAAAACTTTAAGAAAAAATTTTCTTTTAATTTTTTTTAATAGCAAATTTTCGATAACAAATTTTTCTATAAAAGGTTTTCGATAACAAATTTTTCGATAAAAAGTTTTTCTATATAAAATTTTTGATAAAAATATTTTTACAGAAAAATTTTAGATAGAGATTTCTAGAAAAATATGTTCTTTAGAAAAATTTCCAAAAAAAATTTTTCTGTAGAAAATTTTCCATAAAAAATTTTTGATAAAAAATTTTTCTAAAGAAAATTTTTGATAAAAATTTTTGATAAAAAATTTTCAATAAAAAATTTTTGTATAAAAAATTTTCGATAAAAAATTTTTCTATAGAAAAATTTCGATAAAAAAAATTTTTCAAAGAAAATTTTTGATAAACAATTTTTCTATAGAAATTTTTTGATAAAAATGTTTCAATGGAAAATTTTCGATAAAAAATTTTTCTATAAAAAATATTTGCTTTGAAAATTTTTTTAAAATATTTTCTTTAAAAATGTTATATCAAAAATTTTTTGGATAAAAATTTTACATAAAAAATTTCTTTAAAAAAATTTGACATCAAAAATTTTTTTGGATAAAATTTTAGATAAAAATTTTTATCTAAAAAATTTTACTTAGAATCTCTTCTTTAAAAATTCTACATTTAAACTTTTTTGAAAATATTTTCTTTAACAATTTTACTATACAAGTTTTACATCAAATTTGTCACATTTAAATTAAATTTACTTCTTCATAGGAAAAATTGTATATCTAGATTTTTTCTAACTATGAATATTTCTATCTTTTTGTCCCTTTTGAATGAAAATTTTACTTAAAAATTTCGTCTATAAAAATTTTAATATTTTCATTAAAAATTGTATATCAAAGTTTTTATTGTAAAAATTTTACATAAAAAAAATTTTGGATAAAAATTTCACTACAAGATTTTCACTTAAAAAAAATTTCTTCTATAAAATTTTTTCTTAAAAAATTCAACTCAAAATTTTCACTAAAAAAAAATTTCTTCTTTAAAATTTTTTTTTTTAATTTTACATAAATCGTTGTTATATGAGAATTTGACATAACAATTTTTGCTTTAAAAATTTAACATAAAAATTTTACATTTAAAACTTAATTTTGTTTTTTTTTTAGAAAAATTTACATTGAAAAATGTTTCTACGAAATTTTTACTTAAGTTTTTTTTACAAAAATTTTTCTATAAAAGTTTTACATTAAATTTGTAACATTTTAATTTAATTGACTTTTTATAGAAAAATTTTAAATCAAGATTTTTGCTAATTAAAAAAATTTACCATCAAACTTTTTTCTATGGAAATTTAAATTTGAATTTGAAATTTTTTTGAATGAAAATTTTACGTCAAAATTTTTTATATGAAAATTTAAATTTTTTTCTTTGAAATTATTACATCAAAATTTTAATTTTAAATGAAAATTAGAATTTTTCTTTGAAAGTGTTATATCGTAGTTTTTGTTCTATTAAAAGTTTACATCAAAATAGGGTTATTAAAAAGGTAATTACACGTCACGACTTACGCCATCTGTTGTTATTTAGGCTTTTTGTTCTAAAGGCTTTTTTCTTTTACATCGACTGCGTGTTAACGATTACGGGCTTACATGCCTATAGCAGATGCTATGGTAATGAATAATTTTAAAAGAACTTAATAATGATGAGACTGGGGTTCAAACCTAGAAAGAATTTTATTTGTTATGCTTAGTAATCGATGTGCTTAACCACTAAGTGACTTAGAAAGTGTGTATCCTGTAGTTAGCCTTGAGTGACTCTATTTTCTTACTTGTATCTTTTGAAAAAGATCTTGTTGTGAGTTAATTGCAGAAATATCAATTAGGACACGTAAACAACCCAGATATATTGTGTTTGCTCTTAGATTTTGATTCCATTTTTTTCTGGACAATAGCTGGTTCTTTTGTTAGACTAATTAAAAGAGATAATTAACTACAAGGACTTAAGCAAGACAATAGGTAATAAGAAGGACTAAAATTCTTGAAATTCAGTTTTTTTTTGTTCCTAAAATAATCTTTTTTCTACTTTACCAACTCTAGGAAATTTAATGAGTTTGCAATCAAGTGGTCACTTGGAATTGTTTGGAACTCAACAATTTTTTTTTTCATATTAAAGTTAACTTTAACAAAGAAAATAAAAGCCAGAAAATTTCCACATGAATAAATAATAAATTCATGTTGATTTGTTTAAATAAAAAAAAAAAGATTTGTTCTTATTATTCTTTGGCTTTTCGTTCATGTTTTCTTTTTCTTTTACCAAAACAATATAACTATATATATTTTTAATATTTATAATTTATGACTAAAGAATCTTCATTAAGATAATTTTTGCGTTATCATTTTCTGTCAGAAACAAATATTGGAACAAGGACAAAAAATTTAAAAAATAGAGGAACTTTAACATTGTTCGTGCTCAAATTTTTATCCAAAATTTTGTTATCACAAAAAATGACTAATTTTTAAATTAGAAAAAGATGAAAGAGGATTTTATCTTATTTTTTCTGCTTATTTAATTTAGTTCAAATAGAATAAGTTATAACGAGGGATAATTAAAATTTTTGTTGGGATACTTCTTTAAATTACCTTAAAATGGCTTGTGAAATATTAAAAATGACAAAGTGATATTTACCCTCTTGAGATAATGTTGCCATTTTTTATAACTTAATCAAGTTATCCGCAATTTTGAAATTATTTACATTTTCTGAATACTCTAACCTCGCTTCCTTCCACTTCTCTTGTTCTAATACCAAAATGTTGTCCTGAAACAGAACCTTAGATCCTAAAAAATTTTCTATTAAAAATTTTTCAATAGAAGAATAATTCTTTCGAAAATTTTTCTATAGAAAAAATTTTCTAACGAAAATTTTTCTATAGAAAAATTTTTCTAACGAAATTTTTTTTTCTAACTAAAATTTTTCTATAGAAAAATTTTTCTAACGAAAATTTTTCTATAGAAAAATTTTTCTAACGAAAATTTTTCTATAGAAAATTTTTCTATAGAAAAATTTTTCTAACGAAAATTTTTCTATATAAAAATTTTTTGTTGAAAATTTTTCTATAGAAAAATTTTCGATAAAAAATTTTTTTATCGAAAATTTTTCTATAGAAAAATTTTTCTATAGAAGAATTTTTTTATCGAAAATTTTTCTATATAAAATTTTTTTTATCGAAAATTTTTCTATAGAAAAATTTTTTTATCGAAAATTTTTCTATAGAAAAATTTTTTTATCGAAAATTTTTCTATAGAAAAATATTTCTAACGAAAATTTTTCTATAGAAAAATATTCATATGGAAAATTTTTCTCTACAAAAAAAATTGCTATCGAAAATTTTTCTATAGAAACATTTTTTTATCGAAAATTTTTCTATAGAAAAATTTTTTTATCGAAAATTTTTCTATAGAAAAATTTTTTTATCGAAAATTTTTCTATAGAAAAATTTTTTTATCGAAAATTTTTCTATAGAAAAATTTTTTTATCGAAAATTTTTCTATAGAAAAATTTTTTTATCGAAAATTTTTCTATAGAAAAATTTTTTTATCGAAAATTTTTCTATAGAAAAATATTTCTAACGAAAATTTTTCTATAGAAAAATATTCATATGGAAAATTTTTCTCTACAAAAAAAATTGCTATCAAAAATTTTTCTCTAGAAAAATATTTCTATCGAAAATTTTTCTCTAGAAAAATATTTCTATCGAAAATTTTTTTATAGAAACCTTATATCATTCAACTAAATATTTTGTTGTACATTTTGGGCACATTTTGTTTTCAAAAGATTAGTCTTGTAATAAAAGATTTCTTAGAAGAAATAATAATTTGTTTTGATTTTTAAGAATCTTCTCTTGATTAGTATTTTTTCCCCAAAAAAAAAATCTTATGTTTTCTGTAAAATTAGTTTAAAATTGCCTTAATGACAGCCGTGCGGTTGGCCGCCTTAACCCTTAAAAATAAATCTCAAAGATGTTCCCAATCAACATCTTCATTTATACTCTTAACTTTTGCCATAAATTTGTTTAAACCATAAATTGACTCAATCTTCAACAAATAACCAAAGGGACTCAACAAATTTATTTTCATTTTTTTTTTCGTTTTCCTTGATAAATAGATATTTATGGTTGTATATCATTAACACAAAAAAAAAAAAAAAAAATTTTAGAAAGAAAACCAAAAGAGACATATTTTGTCCTTAAAAATAAAAGTTGTGGTTAAAAACTTTTTCCATTCTTTTAGTTTCTAGTTGCCAATGAATGTATCAATGTGATATATTTTTCTTAATAAAACCATTTCCAGTTTTTCAACAAGAAGAAAATAAACTTTCTGTTGCGGTCAGTTTGAGAATAAAGTGTAAAAAATTGGTTTTTCTAATGCGTTTTAGTTTTGGTTGAGCAAATTCAGATTTTATAAGATTTAACTAATTTAGGGTTTCTTTTTAAGGTCCTAATGATTTTACTTCATGTACGAGAGCAGAAAAAAAGGAAAAGAAGGAAATTATTGGAAAGAGCCATTGACAGGCATCAAGGGCAGACAATAGTGATATCAGAGGTCAGCAAAATTCTCTGATTTATTGTGTTATTTGGAAGGAAAATTGATTTTGTTTTTCCATAACAAAAAACAGAAATATCTTGATTATCTTAATGAAAAAATAAATTCAGCTAATTTTCTTTTACTATTGCAGGAAAAGAAAATCCTAGATAACAAGATTGAAATGCTTTATAAAAATACATATTTTAATTTTCAAAATTTAGGTAAGTTCTCCAATAAAGCTATAAGTATTACGAGTACTATATAGTTTTATTACACCTAGAATATGCAGTTTTATGCAAGTAGTTTTATCAAAAAAACAACGGAATTATCGAGATGTCGATAATATGAGCTTTTACCTATTATTAACAAACATAATTCGTAATGATTGGGTTTGTAAAATAGGTAATAATGCGAGGTTTTCGATCTGTCTAAAAGTAAGGATACTCCTCCTGAAGAGGCCATCGAAACGCGTCTAGAAATTGGTTGTTCCACAAATATTTTTGATTTTATCAATAGATAGGGATCATGTGCAAATAAAATTTATTTTTGTATTAATGAAAAATCTTAAATTTTCTGTCTGTCTGTCTGACAGACTGACTGTCTGTCTGTGTGTCCCCTTGTCTGTCTGTCTGTCTATCTGTCTATTTGTATGTCTATCTGTCTGTCTGTCTATCTGTCTGTTTGTATGTCTATCTGTCTGTCTGTCTGTCCGTCTGTCTGTTGAAATCACGATAACGCTTAAACGAAAGGAGTTATCTCACTGAAACTTAGTAAAAACATTTTTCATCTCTGAGTAAATTTTGGTATTGAAATTGGGCAAAATTGGTTAACATTTTACTAAAGCTCCCGTATAACCTCGCCTAGGCTAATCGCTTATTTGCTAATAAATAATAAACCATAATAGCTATGATGATAAAATTTGGTATATAGAGGTTTTACATAAGCCCTAGCACATAAAATTTCATCAAAATCGGTTCACATTTAGCCATAGATCTCACACAAAACATTTATGAAAACAGCCTAAATTTCACCTAAAATACACTTATATTAAGATTATCATTTCGTTTGTAATTTCCTTAATATTGGCTCAAAAACCAAAAGCGATATTTATTCTGAATATTTAGTCTGTCTGTCTGTCTGTCTGTCTGTCTGTCTGTCTGTCTGTCTGTCTGTCTGTCTGTCTGTCTGTCTGTCTGTCTGTCTGTCTGTCTGTCTGTCTGTCTGTCTGCCTGTCTGTCTTTCTGTCTGTCTGTCTATCTGTCTGTCTGTCTGTCTGTCTGTCTGTCTGTCTGTCTGTCTGTCTGTCTGTCTGTCTGTCTGTCTGTCTGTCTGTCTGTCTGTCTGTCTGTCTGTCTGTCTGTCTGTCTGTCTGTCTGTCTGTCTGCCTGTCTGTCTGTCTGTCTATCTGTCTGTCTGTGTGTCTGTCTGTCTGTCTGTCTGTCTGTCTGTCTGTCTGTCTGTCTGTCTGTCTGTCTGTCTGTCTGTCTGTCTGTCTGTCTGTCTGTCTGTCTGTCTGTCTGTCTGTCTATCTATCTATCTATCTATCTATCTATCTATCTATCTATCTATCTGTCTGTCTGTCTGTCTGTCTGTCTGTCTGTCTGTCTGTCTGTCTGTCTGTCTGTCTGTCTGTCTGTCTGTCTGTCTGTCTGTCTGTTGAAATCACGATAACGCCTAAACGAAAGGAGATATCTTACTGAAACTAAGTAAAAACATTCTTTATCTCTGAGAAAATAGTATTGAAACTGGGCAAAATTGGTTAACATTTTGCTATAGCTCCCGTATAACCTCGCCTAGGCTAATCGCTTATTTGCTAATAAATAACAAACTATAATAGCTATGATAATAAAATTTGGTATATAGAAGTTTTACATAAGCCCTAGGCAGCATATAAAATTTAATCAAAATCGGTTGAAATTTAGCCATAGCTTCCATACAAAAAACTTACAGAAACATCCTAAATTTCGCCCAAAATTCACTTAAATGCCAATAAATCTAAAACTATATTAGATATAACCACTAAATTTAGCACAAGGAAGTCTTATGTCAATACCAGCCAGTGTGCAATTGTTTTGTGACAATCCGTCACCATTTGACCATAGCTCCCATATATAAAACTTACGGAAACACAAAAATACAAAAGGAAATGGTGATTTATGTCCGTCTGTCTGTCTGACAAAAGCGCGATAGCTTTTTAACTACAAGAGCTAGAGAGACAAAATTTCACAAAAGTATTTTTGATATGTTATAGAAGTTGTGTATTGAAAATGCGCGAAATCGCTTAACATTTAGTTAGAGCTCCCATATATTCCTGCCCCGGGAATCACATATATGCTGACAAATTGAATACAATTGTAATATCTATGACAACTAAATTTAGAACAGAGAAGTTTAATGCAACTTTTGGTCAGTATGCTAAATTTTATAGGAATCGGTTCAAATTTGACCATAGCTTTCATATAAAAACCGCTCCTGGAAACCACTAAAATGCCACAAATTTTAGTTAAAAGCTATTAAATTATAAAGTGTGACAGCTATGGCCACTTAATTTTGCAGAAATAAACTTTATATAAATAACAGCCAGTATATAAAATTTTGTGACAATCGGTCAACATTTGGCTATAGTTCCTTAATATATAACATCTCCTTTTATATCTACAATCAAAAAGATTTGGAGGTTTATTCATTATATATTAAGATTGCACATACGAAATTAGATAGCTATCAATCAGTAGTTTAGACTTTATATACGGAGGATGCATTAGGAACTAATAACAAAATATAACCTACCGTGTTACTATCAACATGTTTATCTTAGCTACATACTAAGCACAACGAAAAGTATCTAACAGGTTTTTAATGTAAAAATATACTCGGTTATGGAACAACATTTGGTGCAAGGTAAATACTAGGGAAGCCACTTAGATACTTTTAAATGTTGAACTATACTAACTATACTACTGGAACCGAATTTTATCCAAATATTTTACAAATAATATCAGATTTAGTCAACATTTTGAATTAGCTGCCCTCTCGTACAACTTGATGTATATAAGATTCGGCACAGCCGAATATAACATTCTTACTTGTTCTTAATATTGACAAAATATCTAAATTTTCTTTATATTGACAAAAAAAAAAAAAAAATCTTAAGCCTCTTAACATTTACATATAAAATTAGAAATCAATTGCCTTAAATTGATCAAACAGTAGATATTGTCTTAGTTAATACCCAAAAAAACAAATGAAATTAATCTTATCAATTAAAACAGAGATTGATTTACTAATTATTTGCACAATTGAAGCCAAATTTGTATTGAATTTTAATGGTTTTATAGTTTTAGGGCTTTATTAGTAAGAAACAATACAAATTTATATCAATTTCGAAACGATATAATCTACAATCTATATCTATAAAAAATGTCCGTGTCTGTTTGTATGTTGTTTGTTGGGAAGGATCTGAAATTTTGACAGTGTAGTATGGTGTGGCCGGTGGTGACTATAGGCTAAAAATTTTTTCGAAATCTCAAGTGGGCGTGACCCCTCCCATATAACTCATATATTAAAAATGACAAATATAGGCGACCGAGAGGCCCAATTCTTCTAAAATTTTGACAGTATGTTAAGGTGTGACGGATAGATAAAATAGGCCAGATTTTTTTTCAAATATCAAGTGGGCGTGACCCCTCCCATATAAGTCAGATTTTAAAACATACAAATATGGATGATCCTGCTGACTGATTTTTCTGAAATTTAGACAGTGGAGTAAGGCGTGACCAGTAGTTAAAATAGCCTAGGGTTTTTTCTGAAATCTCAAGTGGGCGTGACCCCTCCCATATAACTCATATATTAAAAATGACAAATATGGATGACCGAGCGGCCCGATTTTTCTGAAATTTAGACAGTGGGGTAAGGTGTGACCGGCGGTTAAAATAGCCTAGGTTTTTTCTGAAATCTCAAGTGGGCTTGACCCCTCCCATATTACTCATATATTAAAAATGAAAAATATAGATGACAGAGCGGACCGATTTTTCTGAAATTTAGACAGTGGAGTAAAGCGTGACCAGTAGTTAAAATAGCCTAGGGTTTTTTCTGAAATCTCAAGTGGGCGTGACCCCTCCCATATAACTCATATATTAACAAGTAAGAGTGGTATATTCGGCTTTGCTGAATCTTGGATACCCTTCACCAATGGTGTTCCAAAAGTACTTAATGTAATTCGTAGCAATATTTGGTTATACTAGTATTATATCGTTACTTTAATATAGAAAAGCCCTAACTAATATTTTTGTTAGATTACAGGAGAGGAGAAAAATAACTAAATAAAATCTTAAGTTTTGAAGATACAGACATTTTTTTAAGGCAGTTTTTTACTAAATTCTCTGAAGAATTTAATGCTATAGTAATGTTTTTTATAATTAAAAGATTTTTAAAAATATATATTAGATAAAGCTTTAAAAAGCGATTTGAATGAGAAACGACTTAGGGCCTTTCTATATTAAAGTAACGATATGCAAAGAGTCTTTAAAATTAAGAGTCGGAAAACGAAAACCTTTTCGGTGGCGTCATCATCTAGAATAGTTATGCACCCAAAGGTTAGGTTGGGCAGGTGGCTGATGTCTAGGGAAGCTTCACTTGGGTTCTAAAGTGGTCCCTTTGTGAAAGATAATGATTACTAGACTACAAGTAGAGAATGCATATTTAAGCCAGCCAGTAGCTTCGAAATAAAATAGACACATATTTTACGAACATTTAATAAAATTCGATAGACCAGATAAACCATGCAGAAAAGATGCTTCAAAATGTAGATGCCCTTAGATTTGCAATAGCACATCGATTTGATGAAGTTTAAGTATTCTGACATGCAACCCAAAAACGCTGTGCCCAGTGAGGGTTGTGCACTTTAATTCGTACGAATTATCCAACTAGTAAAAGTTCTTGATTAGTTATGTAAAACTCTGAAGTTAGCGGACTGATTTAGGTCAAAGCTTTAACAATGATTGTCAATGTATACAAGCCTTAAAATTATAGGGTATACACTCTTAGTTTTAGATACATACGTGAAATATATAGCTTTTGAATGGATGGTTATCAGCTTTGTCGGAAAAGTTTACTTATTAATTTGAAGTTAGTTAATTAATTAAAATGAACACTTCATCAATAATATTTGGGATGTATAGTTCTTTCGATCTGTCCGATGGATGTTTGGAAAGTTTTGCTCTAGTTCTTTGTGCAATTTTAATGTGATTTAATTTATCAGCATTAAATCGATTCCCGGTCGGGTTTATATGGGAGATTTCACTAAATGTGAATAGAGCTCGCCCATTTTCAATATCGAACTTTTCAAGAGATCAGAAATACTTTTGTCAAATGTTGTCCCTCTAGAAAGTTTATTTTAGGCGCTATTGTCCTGAATATCAATATTGTACAACGTCTTTATACTAAATGTCATCATCGTATCTATTATAATTTGTCATTTATTAGCTACTAAGAGATTGCCTTAGGCGAAGTTATACGGGATCAATTGTCAAACGTGAACGGATTTCTCCCAATTGCAATTAAAAAATTTAAATTTTTGTTGATATGTGAGATACTTACATACATATGTAAGTTTTGAACGGATATCATGTAATTAGCTGCATTTTTGTACTTCCTAGGAAGATTACCTATAATTTGATATATAATACATTCTCAAATGTTATCATAATGTTCAAAAGTCAGACACAAAATTAAGATAAATGCAGTGTGTCTGTCTGCTAAAACCAGATTTGTGGAGCTCCTGAATTGTCCCACCCTGAATTTCAACATTGTCGATCAAAACACCATCGCTTAAACGCTAAATTATATCTACCACAAATTACAGAATGCATCAGGATTTAGATAATCCCCTGCGATGGACGCTATTAAACTTCATCAAAATAAACATCTGAGATATCGACAAAACAGGAGCTCCAAAAACTTGACTACAACAGAAAAAAGGACAGACAGGTAGACGGACGGACATGTAGACGGACGGACAAACAAACAGACGGACGGACGGGCAAACAAACAGACGGACGGACAGACGGACGGACAGACGGACGGAGGTCGCGAAATCGATTCTTGTGCCGATTCTGAGTTGATCGGTACAATTTGAATGTTATTCATAATCAGATTTGTGGAGTATGTATATCAGATTTTAGAAAATCCTCCCGTTAAGAACGATGTCAAATTTCATCACAATCGGTCCATAAACACCTGAGATATCGCTGAAACAATACTTACAAAATGTAAACAAAATTTCTTAGACACGTACTTTGGGCAATTTGCTGTACATCAAATGTAGTGTTATGGCGATATCTCAATTGTTTATAGACCGCTTTTGATAAAATTTAATAACGTGCTTGGTGGGAGAATTTCCTAAAATCTGATATAAAATTTATGTAGGTCCGTACTAAAGGAGGATAGTTTTTCCTATTTCTGCATTTAATTTTTTCAACAAACATTCTCTAATGTGTACTTTGGGCAATTTGCGATACATCAAATTCAGTGTTTTGGCGATATCTCAGTTGTTTATGGACCGATTTTGATAAAATTTTACAGAGTGCCTTCCTACAATCTGATATATAACATATTATCACATGTACACCAGGAGTATCTTTTTTCTCTTGTTATTTAAAAGTGTGTTTCAATCAAAAATTTTAAAATTTTCGTCTAATTTTTGGTATTTTTTCGATATTTTCGGTGTTTATAAACCGATTTTAATGAAATTTAATAGCGTTCATTGCGGGAGAATTTCCTAAAATCTGAAATATAATTTATGTAAGTCCATCCTCCAGGGGCTTCAGAAACTTGATTTCAACAGACAGACGGACAGACAGACAGACAGACAGACAGACAGACAGACAGACAGACAGACAGACAGACAGACAGACAGACGGACATCGCTTAATCGATTCTCCTCCCGATTCTGAGTCGATCGGTATAATTTTTATGGGGTCTACGATTACTAATAAAAAAATTACAAACGGAATCACAAACTTATAATACCCTTTCACCTATTGGTGAAGGGTATAAAAATGACAAATATGGATGACCGAGCGGCCCGATTTTTCTGAAATTTAGACAGTGGGGTAAGGTGTGACCGGCGGTTAAAATAGCCTAGGTTTTTTCTGAAATCTCAAGTGGGCTTGACCCCTCCCATATTACTCATATATTAAAAATGAAAAATATAGATGACAGAGCGGACCGATTTTTCTGAAAATTTAATAGTATTGTAAGGTGACCGGTGGTTAAAATAAGCGAGTTTTTTTTTCTGAAATCTCAATTGGGCATGACCCCTCCCATATTACTCATATATTAAAAATGACAAATATAGATGACCGAGCGGACCGATTTTTCTGAAGTTTTGACAATATGTTAAGGTGTAACCGGTGGGTAAACTAGGTCAGGTTTTTTTCTGAAATATCAAGTGGGCGTGACCCCTCCCATATAAGTAAAATATTAAAAATATCAAATATGAATGACCGAGTCGACCGATTTTTCTTTAATTTTGACAGTATGTTAAGGTGTAACCGGTGGGTAAACTAGGTCAGGTTTTTTTCTGAAATCTCAAATGAAGGTGACCCCTCCAATATAAGTCATATATTAAAAATGACAAATATGATTGATAAGAAAAAAACGATTTAACCCAATTAATTAAAGTTTTAAGTGTGGATATATTTATACTATAGGATGGTTTTTTGCTTTTTCAGTTTTTTGAAAATATATCAACGGGGACCTGGGAATTGGAAAATGGGGATAAAATTCCATTTTCTTTAAAATTGTATATCTTAAATGTTTTTTTAGTCCAAGTTAGGATTATACATTAAGAAAACTTTACCATGCCCACTTTAACGACCTCTTTTTTAATATATCTAAAATAGAAAAACGGATGCTCGAATATAAGTAATATGATTGGTGTTTGATAAGTCAATTAAATATATATGCAAATACATTAATAAAGGATTCAATTAAAAAATTAATAAAAATATGTCATAATTGTTCATTTTTAAAGAAAGTGTTAACATAGTAATAAGTTAATAACTTTAACTACTAACCCGGGCAACGCCGGGTAAAATCAGCTAGTATTCAATAAAATAATGCATAAGAGGAAATTAATTCTTATAGAAAAGTTTATTTTAACTTAAGTAAATGCTGTTAACATGAAGCAGAAAATGCTTATATCAGAAAATATTTATATTTAATTATTTCCTATTTTTACCCACTAGACGTATGATTAATATAAATTCACACAAAATTAAATTGAATTGTCTTAGAGTTATAATTTTATCTAAATTAACACATTAAATATAATTTTAACTTAATTTGCATGATAAAACCAAACACACTCACAAACACACACATAGAGAACATTTATCTTTTGTCTGTTTTAACTTATTTTTGGCTCTATCTTCCCATTACACTCCAGTAAGCGTGTAAATTCGAGTATATCTGTATGTCTTTCTTTCTATTTGCAATTTTTCCCACATTTGATTTCTAACTAAGCATAAAAATCTTCTTTACAAAAATATAAATTAGATTGATGGAAAAAGTGGCAACGTGTAAAAAAAGTACAGAAAAAAATGAACAAAAATATCTATACAGATACATCTAATAGATACAGTTTGTCTTTCAGTATTTAATTTGCAAGGACGAAATCGTTGACTCTATTATTCATTTCTATTTCTTACTTTATATTTTACAAAACATTTTCTAAACATTTCAATTTGATTACTAGTCATAGATAAACAGAAGAGAAAAAAAAAGCGACACACCCGTCAAATTACTCAACAGCCACTAAAGCAAGACTAGAAACAAGATATATGAGACTTTAACGAAAAACACATTTATCGAATGAATGTCCAAGGACCCAACCGAGATTACTTTGGTTCGCTGTGAATGCAGTTGATTGCTTGAAGTATAATTTGTTATTTTATATTACGGCCACTTAACCTGCAGCTAATGGCTGCTGATGCAAGAAAAAAAAAAAAAAAAAAAAAGTAAAAAATTATTATAGACCATCTGATACCCTACACCATTATGTTCAAAAAAAATTCAATAGTTAACGAATTTTAAATCGAAATGTTTTTCCATAGAAAAATTTTCGATAGAAATATTTTTCTATAGAAAAATTTTCGATAGAAATATTTTTCTACAGAAAAATTTTCGATAGAAATATTTTTCTATAGAAAAATTTTCGATAGAAATATTTTTCTATAGAAAAATTTTCGATAGAAATATTTTTCTATAGAAAAATTTTCGATAGAAATATTTTTATATAGAAAAATTTTCGATAGAAATATTTTTCTATAGAAAAATTTTCGATAGAAATATTTTTCTATAGAAAAATTTTCGATAGAAATATTTTTCTATAGAAAAATTTTCGATAGAAATATTTTTCTATAGAAAAATTTTCGATAGAAATGTTTTTCTATAGAAATATTTTTCTATAGAAAAATTTTCGATAGAAATATTTTTCTACAGAAAAATTTTCGATAGAAATATTTTTCTATAGAAAAATTTTCGATAGAAATATTTTTCTATAGAAAAATTTTCGATAGAAATATTTTTCTATAGAAAAATTTTCGATAGAAATATTTTTCAATAGAAAAATTTTCGATAGAAATATTTTTCTATAGAAAAATTTTCGATAGAAATATTTTTCTATAGAAAAATTTTCGATAGAAATATTTTTCTATAGAAAAATTTTCGATAGAAATATTTTTCTATAGAAAAATTTTCGATAGAAATATTTTTCTATAGAAAAATTTTCGATAGAAATATTTTTCTATAGAAAAATTTTCGATAGAAATATTTTTCTATAGAAAAATTTTCGATAGAAATATTTTTCTATAGAAAAATTTTCGATAGAAATATTTTTCTATAGAAAAATTTTCGATAGAAATATTTTTCTATAGAAAAATTTTCGATAGAAATATTTTTCTATAGAAAAATTTTCGATAGAAATATTTTTCTATAGAAAAATTTTCGATAGAAATATTTTTCTATAGAAAAATTTTCGATAGAAATATTTTTCTATAGAAAAATTTTCGATAGAAGAAAAATTTTCGATAGAAATATTTTTCTATAGAAAAATTTTCGATAGAAATATTTTTCTATAGAAAAATTTTCGATAGAAATATTTTTCTATAGAAAAATTTTCGATAGAAATATTTTTCTATAGAAAAATTTTCGATAGAAATATTTTTCTATAGAAAAATTTTCGATAGAAATATTTTTCTATAGAAAAATTTTCTATAGAAATATTTTTCTATAGAAAAATTTTCGATAGAAATATTTTTCTATAGAAAAATTTTCGATAGAGATATTTTTCTATAGAAAAATTTTCGATAGAAATATTTTTCTATAGAAAAATTTTCGATAGAAATATTTTTCTATAGAAAAATTTTCGATAGAGATATTTTTCTATAGAAAAATTTTCGATAGAAATATTTTTCTATAGAAAAATTTTCGATAGAAATATTTTTCTATAGAAAAATTTTCGATAGAAATATTTTTCTATAGAAAAATTTTCGATAGAAATATTTTTCTATAGAAAAATTTTCGATAGAAATATTTTTCTATAGAAAAATTTTCTATAGAAATATTTTTCTATAGAAAAATTTTCGATAGAAATATTTTTCTATAGAAAAATTTTCGATAGAAATATTTTTCTATAGAAAAATTTTCGATAGAAATATTTTTCTATAGAAAAATTTTCGATAGAAATATTTTTCTATAGAAAAATTTTCGATAGAAATATTTTTCTATAGAAAAATTTTCGATAGAAATATTTTTCTATAGAAAAATTTTCGATAGAAATATTTTTCTATAGAAAAATTTTCGATAGAAATATTTTTCTATAGAAAAATTTTCGATAGAAATATTTTTCTATAGAAAAATTTTCGATAGAAATATTTTTCTATAGAAAAATTTTCGATAGAAATATTTTTCTATAGAAAAATTTTCGATAGAAATATTTTTCTATAGAAAAATTTTCGATAGAAATATTTTTCTATAGAAAAATTTTCGATAGAAATATTTTTCTACAGAAAAATTTTCGATAGAAATATTTTTCTATAGAAAAATTTTCGATAGAAATATTTTTTAATAGAAAAATTTTCGATAGAAATATTTTTCTATAGAAAAATTTTCGATAGAAATATTTTTCTATAGAAAAATTTTCGATAGAAATATTTTTCTATAGAAAAATTTTCGATAGAAATATTTTTCTATAGAAAAATTTTCGAAAGAAAAATTTTTCTATAGAAAAATTTTCGAAAGAAAAATTTTCGATAGAAATATTTTTCTATAGAAAATTTATTGAAAGAAATATTTTTCTATAGAAAAATTATTGGAAGAAATATTTTTTTGTATTACTTATTTGACAAACACAACCATTACGAATTATGTTTGTAAACCATAAGTAAAAGCTCAGATTATCAACTAAACAAAAGAAACCCAAACATTTTTAGTTTCATCTTTAGTTTTTTGGTTGATAATCTGAGCTTAAACTTATGGTTTACAAACATAATTCGTAATAGTTGTGTTTGTAAAATAGGTAGTAATGAGAGGTTTTTGATCTCTCTTCAGGAGTATCCCTCTTGAAGATATGGGGTAACCAACCATCGAAACTCGTCGAGAAATGAAAACTATTGTTACGATTATTCTTATATTGTCAGTTTAAGGGATCAAAAATTTTTGTATAGAAAATTTTTTTATCAAAAATTTTTCTATAGAAAATTTTTTTTGTCAAAAATTTTTCTATAGAAAATTTTTTTATCAAAAATTTTTCTATAGAAAATTTTTTTATCAAAAATTTTTCTATAGAAAATTTTTTTATCAAAAATTTTTCTATAGAAAATTTTTTTATCAAAAATTTTTCTATAGAACATTTTTTTTTTCAAAAATTTTTAATAGAAAATTTTTTGGATCGAAAATATCTAAAAACAAGTAAGAAAGTGATATAGTCGGTTAAGCCCGACCATACCATATCCTTCACCACTGAGATGAATCTAAAGTTTTCATTATCATCAGATTTAAGATCGTTTTAGCGTTTTGACAGAAGAGTTTGTATAGGAGCTATGGTCAAAATTTGGTACAGTGATTTTAGTATATATAAGCAATATCCGTTTTAAATTTCATCAAAAAATATTGTTGCTAATATATCAATTCCGGGAAGTGGGACCTATGGAAGGTACCATTTATAATGGACCAATTTTGACGAATTTCAATAGCCATGGTCTCACTATCAAAGAAATGATCTGTGCCAAATTTCATCAAATTATCTCTAGAATTGTACTTTGATTACATTGTTTACATGGGGGTCCAGCCCGCCGTCCAGATGGACGGACGGACTGACATCGCTAAGTCGACTCGGAAAGCGATTTTAAGCCTATTGGTATACTAAAAGGTATGTCTAAGACAAATATTTCTATGCGTTACATACTTCAGCACAAATTTATAATACCCTTTCCACCTATGGTGGTGAAGGGTATAAAAAATAATCACTTCCAAATACTAATGTAATATTTTTATAATATTTTTAAAATTTTTAATACTAAAGAAGAAAATATTTAACGCCACTTAATTCAAGCATTTGTTATCCGATCTAAATCTCTAGATAAATTGTAACAAATTGATACTGTCAACATTTTAAATGTTATTTGAATACGATATTAATTTACATTCGAGCACCAAATGTTTTTAATTAACAAAATATAAAGCATGCTTTTAGGCATTTTGTGTATAAAATATGAAGTAATATTATATTTCACACATTTATTGTATTTCATTCACAAAAAAAAACTTCACTTAATTTTTGCTAATACTCATTCCCTTTAATGGATATATAGATATGTATGTATACAATACATATGTATTTATATACATATTAAGTACTTTTGAATAAATTTTATTTTCATAAATTTTTAAGTGAATAATGAAAAACAAAATAGAAGCAAAAAAAAACATATAAAAGGCCATTAAGTAATTAAGTACCAGAAAGAACAAAAATATTTGTGCAAAATTTATTTACAATAAAATGAATAATCTATATAGAATTTTTATTTTATTTATATTTTTATAAGAATTTAATTTTTTAAATGGTGTAACCGAAAAGTTTTAACTTGAAATAAAACAACAACAAAAAAAAAACAGCAATCCTTTAAATTCAGTTTGACCTGGGAATGAGGCCAGAAACCTGTGTTCAAATACAAAGCTAGAACGATTAAAAATTAAAGTCTGCTTTTAGGGGTAAATAAAATTTTAATTTGTAAAAATATATTTTTCAGGTTTTGGGTTGTATGCTTGTAGTTGTGTGTGAGTGTGTGTTTTTTTATATCAAACACAAAATTTTTCCTAGATTAGTAAAAGGTCGGTTAAAAGCCTTTTTGCACATTTTATGTTTTCGATTACTTTTGGGTCATTTTGCAAAGTTTACTGATGAGTTGAAAAGTTGTGTTTTTTTTTTTTTTACCATTATACACATATTTCAATCATGTTTTGGTTAAAAACTTTAGTTTTTGTTTAAGTGAAGTCTTTCAACTCTTTACTAAATATTTTTCACTTTCACTTTTAATAGAGTGTAAAGACATTAAAGATGCGGCAGATGTAAAACCTTAAAAGGTCACAGCTGGCATTAGAATTAGGGTGGAAAGGTTTTAAATATGAATGTTCTTTAATAGATAGTAGCAAGAGAAAATTTTTTGGTATTATAAGAAAGTTAGTTTACTTAATATTGGCTCAAAATAATATTGGCTCAAAAATCAAAAAAGATATATATTCTGAATCCTTATGAAATTCTAAGACGATTGAGCGATGTCCGTCTGTCTGTATATCTGTTGAAATCTCGACAACGCCTAAGCAAAAGGATCTAGCTCACTGAAATTTAGTAAAAATATTCTTCATTTATGAGAAAATTTTGGTATTGGAATTGGGCAAAATCGGTTAACATTTGATCATAGCTCCCGTATAACCTCGTCTAGGCTAATCGCTTATTTGCTAATAAATGACAAATTATAACAGCTATGATGACAAAATTTACTATCTAGAAGTTTCACATAAGCACTAGGTAGCATATAAAATTTCATCGAAATCGGTTTACATTTGACCATAGCTCCCATATAAAAAACTTACGAAAACAGCCTAAATTTCACCTGAAATTCACTTAAATGCCAATAAATGATAAACTGTAATAGCTTTGGTCACTAAATTTAGCACAAGGAAATCTTATTTAAATGGCAGCCAGTGTGCAAAATTTCGTCACAATCGGTCACCATTTGACCATAGCTCCCGTATAAAAAACTTACGGAAACACAAAAATACAAAAGGAAAAGGGGGTTTATGTCCGTCTGTCCGTTAGATAAAAACGCCATAGCTCCTTAACTAAAAGGGCTACAGCAGCAAAATTTTACAAGAGGAAGTCTTATGTTAATGCCAGGCAAAATGTGTGTGCAAAATTTTGTTACAATTGGTCACCATTTAACCATAGCTCCCATATAAAAAACTTACAGAAACACAAAAATACAAAAAGAAAAGGGGGTTTATGTCCGTCAGATAAAAGCGCGACAGCTCCTTAACTACAAAAGCTAGAGAGACAAAATTATACAAAAGTTTTTTTTATATGTAACAAAAGTTGTGTACTGAAAATGAGCGAAATCGGTTCACATTTAGTTAGAGCTCCCATATAACCCCTTTTTAAAGAAATCGGTCCATATTTGACTATATATATATATATATATAGTACCTGGTTGACCGAGCCTTGCTCGGAGCTTTATGATAAGCATTTTGAGGCAAATTTAAAAGTTTTTATATATTTTATTTTATAAAGTTAATTTTGAATTATTTTATTTATTTTGTTCGACCAACACGTAGTTTGCATAGTTTACAGTTTAACTCATTTTAATAATTTTGAAAATTGGTCATACCAACAGAAACCTCCGTCGACTCACGCGCAACAACTTTGCTAAAGATTATTATAGTCTTATCAAATGCACAGTTTACGATTAAATTCATTTTAAGTAGTTTTCAGTGGCGCCACCTGAAGTTGTTGATACCAACTAAGAAACCTTCGTCTGCTTATGCCTAACAACTTTGCTTATGATTATAACATGATCAAATGCACAGTTTACGATTTAATTAATTTTGAGTAATTTTCAGTGGGGCCACCTATCGGACTTTGGTCATTCCCATTAACAAACTTTCGTCGGCTTATCCGCAACAACTTTGTTAAAGATTATAGCATGATTAAATGTACAGCTTAGGATTAAATTGACTTTGAGTAAATTTCAGTGGCGCCACCTGACGAAATTTCTTCATAACAACTAAGAAACCTTCGTCGGCTCATGCGCTACAACTTTGCTAAAGATCATAGCATGATCAAATGTACAGTTTACGATTTAATTAATTTTTAGTAATTTTCAGTGGCGCCATCTATCGGAAATTAGTCTTATCAACTTTATAACCTTCGCCGGTTTATCCGCAACATCTTCGCTAAAGTGCATAACATCATCAAATGCACAGTTTACTATTCTATAAAGAACATACATACAGACAAACATTCATTTGCTTAAAAGGTAAATATAACATTACTAATTTTTTCCCCTTGTTATCCCCTAATTTCAAAAAAGTTCCGCATGCATATTTGGTACTTCTGTGGTACCAATTGAATTCGGTACATTATATTAAAACGCAGTTAACATAATGTTTCTATTCATATTACTTTTTGAGATGTATAAGTTATCATTTTATCCCTTTTTTACCCATTTTGGCCCCAAAATCAAAAAAGCACCAAATACATGTTTAAAGTTTCTTTCACATCTATTGATTGCAGTACAAAGTTTCTTTCTATATTCCTTAGTTTAAAATATAAGAGTGGGGTTAAAAAGGTACCAAAAAAACTATTTTCACCCTTTTTTACCCCTTAGCGGACATAGTTTCAAAAAAGTACCAAACACTTGTCCGTTTATTTTCATAGCTGTTTAAAACGTAATTTAAATTTTGTTTCTATACCTATTACTTAAGGAGATATAGCGTTTTCGATTTTATCCCCTTTTTACCCGTTTTTGCCCTCTTAGAGGCAAAGGTTCCAAAAGTCCCTTCTTCTTCGACCTATACATCAAAAAAGGTACCCACTGTCCAAATTTTATTAATTTTAAGCTAAACGAAAAGTATATAACGATTTTTTTTTTTGAAAGTAAATAAATACTAGGGAAACCACTTACACACTTTTGAATGTTGAACTACAAAGCTACTGCAACCGAAGTTATTCCAAATATTTTACCAACAATACCAACTAGCGTAACAATTTTTCCAATTTGACTCCACGTTTTGAATTTGCTGCACCCTCGTAGATATATAAGATATGTTTCTAAATTTAACATAACTTGATGGTGGGTATATAAGATTCGGTACAGCCGAATATAACACTCTTACTTGTTAAAGAAGTGTTTGTATTGGAGCTATGGTCAAATGTGAACCGATTTCAACGAACAGTGATTTCAGTTTATATCTATCTATAATATCAATACGCAAGCACCCAATTATTATCCCCTTTTACGCTTTAATTATACACTCATTTCTGGAAAATTTTATACCATTTGAAAGGTACCCAGCTAAACTTTGGTAATGGCAAGTACTCTGATAACTGGTTACCTTGTAACGACTACAACATACCACCCGAATAAATAATAAGTTATTACAGAAGTACTTATTTGTAATTAAGATGGTAATTTAAACTGAATGGCCCCGGTTCAAATCCCACCAAGGGCAACAATTTTTTTTAGTTTTTTTTTATTAAAAGAACTTAAATATTATCTTCTGTAAAAAAAAATTGTAAAACTAACTCACGTTAATGAAAAAATACCATCATGAGTCATTTTTGATTACGTAGGGGATGTTGAATACCAAACACGATTCTAATTGGTCTTAACTTGGTAAGCCCAACTTATCTGGGTCATCCTTCATCTCAACTGTGGACACTCACCTCCTCATGGTATCACCCGGGGAGCTAGTTTAACACCCATTAATATTGTGAGTTAACATGTTCCGAGAGTTGTCCCATAAGATCGATAAAAATGGGTTAGGATTACGGGCTAGTAACCCTCTCTTAAAAAAAAAAAATACAATGAATAGGATAAAATTAGAATTGAAATGTCCCACTACCTAATATTAGAGGAGAATGTCCGAAACTTCGATAGAAAGACCAAGTAGAGGAACAGTTTTCAAAGCTTGGCCTATAAAATTGGAGAATATTCGCACAAGATGCTCGGACTTTGACCTTAACAGGTTGTAACATTTAAGTAAGTAAGAGTCAATCCTATGTAAAAACTTATACAAAAAAGAAGATTTAAATTGTTTAAGTTTTAAAATAATTTTAAAAAAGTTTTAAAATAATTACAAAAAATCGTATAAAAATATTTTTCCAAAAATTACAACAAAGCAAAAAAAAGCAGGGAAAAACAAAGTTATTTTCACATGATTTTGGGTCTAAAAATAAAAATTGTTTATATTAATTATAAGCTGCTAAGTTTTCAACATATGAAGTAGCTCAGTGGAAGAGTCTCTGCCTAGCAGTCGGAGGGTCTGGGTTCGAGCCCCCATGGGATCATAAGAAAAATTTTGTATTTGGTTTAAAAATATATGTTTTTAATAAAACAACAACAAAAAAGTTGTTGTTGTTGTTGCTTTCAAATTGCTTACCCAAGTCCTTACTTTTCTGCAATTGGTAAGTACTTGCCTCCAATGACATCCCCATGTTAATGTAATGACTTAAACAGCGAATGAGTAAGTAGTTCGTGTTCAATAGTTTAACTGTTTAACTCATTATTTGGTAATGAAAAGTTTTACTGGGTATTTTTCCGTATATCAGACGAATCTATATTTTATTAAAATCGGTTCAGTTTTAAAAAATCGGTTTGGTATTTAAAAATCTTACTAACACAATAAAGAAAACTCACATGCATATGAAATTCACTATTTAGAATCAAACAAAAAAAATACGATACCCTTCACCACTAAGGTCAAAGGTGTTATTTTTCCTGTATAAAGACAAATATTTGCTAAATTTTGCCATTCCGTCATTTGGACTTATATGAGAGCTAGGGTCAAATGTGGACCGATTATCTCGAAATTTGGCAAATTGATTACAGTTGTTACAAAAATTATGTATGCAAAAAATAAACTCAAAATTTTTATAATTATTAGATTTACGAGCGTTTTAGTGATTTTTTGTCTCATTTAGTGCGTTTTTGAAGAAGAGTTTGTATGGGAGCTATGGTCAAATGTGGACCGATTTCAACGAAATTTGGTACAGTGATTTAAGTTTAAATAAGCAGTATTTGTATTGATATTTGTGGCCAATATAGCAATTCCGGGAAGTGGGACCTATGGGAGGTACCATAAATAATGGACCGATTTTGACCAATTTCAATAGCCATGGTCCCATTATCAAAAAAATGATCTGTGCCAAATTTCATCAAATTATCTTTAGAATTGCGACCTCTTGTTTGATTACAAGGTTTACATGGGGGTCCAGCCAGCCAGCCAGCCAGACGGACGGACGGACGGACATCGCTAAATCGACTCAGAAAGTGATTCTAAGTCTATTGGTATACTAAAAGGTGGGTCTAAGACAAATATTTCTATGCGCTACAAACATCAGCACAAACTTATAATACCCTTTCCACCTATGGTGGTGAAGGGTATAAAAATTGTATGCAAACATGTTTTCTTTTGTTTTTATTATTTTTGGTGAGTGATGAGAATAAAAGAGTATATTTGTGGGGAGATAGTGGTAGGCAAAGACAAAAATAAAGAGTATTTTATTACAATTAAATAAATGTTTTTGTTTTGTTAAATAATAGCAACAAAAATTATTGGCATTGTTTTTATTATTTGTGGTGAGGGAGTGAAAGACAAAATTAATATTTTGGAAGATTTGACAAAAAAAGTGCTTAAAATGTAAACCTTTCAAATTAGAATTATTTGAAGTTAATATTTTATGGAATTTTGTTTTTTGGGTTGGTTTATTGGGATAAAATCTTCGAGTGATTGAGGAATAAATATTGTGTTAAAAAATTAAATAATATTGCAGGGAAGGGCACGCATGAGATCATTAAGAGCTATTTTATAATGTCAATTTTTTTAAGAGTCATAGTAGTAAAGAGTTGGAAAATAACATTGTGACTTATACCCAAAAAGGATGTTACCGATTAAAAAAACAGTCTTTTGAAGGAAAGTTTATAATAATTACAGATTATTATCAAGAAAAGGAATTAAATGATCGGTCTGAATCAAATGTAAATTCAAAACTGATTAATGCTTAGAAAATGCTATAATATCAGGAAGAAATATTAAAAGGCAAATCTTGCATTGCGACTAGAATGGTTTTAGACTGTAAGCTTCTACAGATTCTAAGTACTTCGTGGTTCTCGCGGTTAATTATGCAGTAAAATGATAATAAATTTTAAATATTAGGATCTTTGTTAAAAAGTTAAATAAGACCTTGATTTCTCCATCATTTTTGTTTTGTTAAGAGCTACTAAGTCAAACACTTTTTCCTTCTCATTCACTTCTGAAGATGCAAAAACGATTTATTATGGAATATCTTGAATCAGTAAATTCTTCGAGAGCTACACAATTTTTAATTATAGTTTTGCCAATTTGGCCAATTCGACGATCTGTTGTATGGAGTGACATTAAAATCAATGAGATCAATTTCTCCACATATCCGTTTAGCCCGAGCAATTTTGAAAACTTGCTACATCGACTCTGTCATTTTTGACTTAAAGCTCTGATTGTATGAGTTTTCTTTTATAGAGAAGTAGCACTCAGGCAAATACTGCCTATACAATTGCATATGGAGTATATACGAACCATATTTGGAAAGGGGATGGTAGAGAAGAGAAAGGTATGTATAGAGAAAGGTATATATATATAGAAGAGTGAAGTTGCGCCATTTATTGTTATTTAGACGCATTTTTTTTACAGCCAATTTTATTTATTTTTCGTAGACGGCGTGTTATTGCTGTAGTCTTACTGCCGACGGAAGATGCTGTGGTAATTGATAATTTTAATTCTGTTATCATTGACTCCCAGTGGAGCATAGGGCCTTAAATTTAATAGAAATTAATAATTACAGAAATTGTTGTTGCCGACACCGGGGATCGAACTCAGGCTCAATGTAATATTACGTGCTAAACAACTAAGCCACAGCACGGGAAATTTGTATTCACAATGAACTAGATGACGGTCGATTGTGTCGACCGCAGGATACGCTAGTAAGCATTACTTGTTTAAAATTTCATGACCAATACATCAATTCCGGGAAGTGGGACCTATGGGAGGTACCATAAATAATCGTCCGATTTTGGCGAATTTCAATAGCCGTGGTTCCATTATCAATAAAATCAAAATTTCATCAAATTATCTTTAGAATTGCGACCTGTAGTTTCATTACAAGGTTACATGTGGGTCCAGCCATCCAGCCAGACAGAAGGACGGACATCGCTAAATCGACTCAGAAAGTGATTTTAAGCCTTTTGGTATACTAAAAGCTGAGTCTTAGACAAATATTTCTATGCGTTACATACATCAGCACAAACTTATAATACCCTATAACCTATGGTGGGTGGTGAGGGGTATAAATAGGCGTAATAGTGATAATCTTTCACTATTATAATAATAAGTAAGAACTAAATAAGGAAAGAATATATTTATAAAACAGTTTTTTTTTGTAAATATAGAGTCAAATTAAAGACATTTAAAATTAACACTAGCAGTACGAGAAATACTAGGAAAAATTATAAAAGTAATTTTCTCAGATAATTTTCGTGATGGATTTTTTTTAGTATTATTTTCGTAGCTTGTACCTAATGCGTATTCATTGTTTAAGGGAAAAACCCTCGCAGGCTTATTTTATTAAAAAATAGCTTTAATTAACTTTAGAAAAACTTAATTTTGGGTTTTTTAATAGAGCAGCTTTATCAGACACTCTGTTAAAGTGTTAAGATTTGCGTAGCGATTATTCGGTCCAAAAACGATACCGATCGGTACCTTAGCGTTTTAAAATTACTTGTAATATTTTGTCTATATTTTATTAAAAACATTTTACTTACATTCCCTTAATATTTATTACGAGAAAATCTAATTTTGCAACAATAGAAAAATAATGGAATAATGTTGTTCTACAATATGTCTCCTAACTTATAAAGGAAATTAAATTTCCTTCAGTGGATAAAGAAGATACTCGTGTATATATAGAGACAAATGCAAAAATTCCTAGAAAATATATTCAAGTGTTTTTGCATCTGTATGTGTAAGGAATGCCAACAAAAATTAAATTATATACAATATTTTATGTTAAATTAGTAAGTACGAGTGTTTGTACCCTATATAAAAACATTCAGTTTTCAGGTCTATAGAAACATTTTTTTATCAACAATTTTCCTGTACAAATTTTCTTAATAGAAAATTATTTTTAACAATAATTTTTCTATAGAAAATTTTTTTTTATCAAAAATTCTTCTATGGAAAATTTGTTTATAAAAAATTTGTATAACAAAAGCTTTTTATAGAAATTTTTTTTATCAAACATTTCTCTATAGAAAATCTTTTTATATCAAACATTTTTTTAAAGAATTTTTTTTATCAACAATTTTTCTGTAGAAAAAATTTATGTATCAAAAATTTTACCATAGAAATTTTTTTTATCAAAAATTTTGCTATAGAAAATATTTTTATTAAAAAATTTTTCTATAGAAAATACAAAAATACCTACACCAAAAATATTCCTATATCAACAATTTTTCTATAGAAAATTTTTTTAAACAAATTTTTTTATAGAAATATTTTTAATACAAAAAATTTTTTTATAGAAAATTTTTCTATCAAAAATTTTTCTATAGAATTTTTTTCATCAAAAATTTTTCTATTGAAAATTTTTTTATTATGAAATTTTTCTATAGAAGATATTTTATTAACAATTTTTCTATAGAAAATTTATGTACCAAAAATTTTCTATAGAAAAATTTTTGTATAGAAAATTTTTTTTTATCAAAAATTGTACTATAGAAATTTTTTTTAACAAAAATTTTTCTGAAGAAAATATTTGTATAAAAAAACATTTCTATAGAAAATTATTTTTATCAAAAATTTTTCTATAAATTTTTTTTTTATCAAAAAATTTTCTGCAGAAAATTTTTTGTCAAAAATTTTTCTATAGAATTTTTTTTTATCAAAGATTTTTTTGAACAAAATTTTTATCAAAAATTTTTTTGAACAAAATTTTTTCTATAAAAAATTTTTATCAAAAATTTTTCTATAGAAATTTTTTTTATCAAAAATTTTTCTATAGAATTTTTTTTTATCAAAAATTTTTCTATAGAAAATTTATGAATCAAAAATTTTTGCATAAAAAATTTTTTTATACAAAATTTTCTAAGAATATTTTTTTATATATAAAATTTTTCTACAGAAAATTTTTGAATATAAAATTTTTCTATTGGAAATTATTTTAACAAATATTTTTCTATTGAAAATTTTTTTTGACAAAAATTTTTCTGTTGAAAATTTTGTTTAACAAAAATTTTTCTATAGAAAATTTTTTTCTATAAAAAATTTTTTTTCTCAAAAATTTTTCTATAAAAAAATTTTTCTATAGAAATTTTTTGATGTGAAAAAATTTTCTATAGAAATTTTTTGTATATGAAAAATTTTTCTAAAGAAAATTTTTTATCAAAAATTTTCTATAGAAATTTTTTTTTAACAATTCTTCGATAGAAAATTTATGTTTCAAAACCTTTTTATAGAAAATTTTATTATAAAAAATTTTTTTGATCATAAAGTGTTCTATAGAAAATTTTTTATATGAAAAAAATGTCTATAGAAATTTTTTGTATATGAACAATTTTTCTTTTATCAAAAATTGTTCTAAAGAAAAGTTTTTGATATGAAAATAACTTTCTATAGAAATTTTTTGTATATTAAAAATTTTTCTATAGAAAATATTTTTCATTAAAAATTTGTGTATAGAAAATTTTTTTATCAAAAATTTTACTATAGAAAATTTTTTGATCAACAATTTTTCTATGAAAAAGTTTTCTGTAGAAAATTTTTGTGTTTGAAAAATTTTTCTATAAAAAATTTTTTTATCAAAAATTTTGCTATAGAATTTTTTTTTTTTCAAAAATTTTCCTGGAGAATATTTTTTTATATGAAAAATTTAATTATATGAAAAATTTTTCTATAAAAAATTTTTGTATATGAAAATTTTTTCTGTGAAAAATTTTTGTATATGAAAAATATTTCTATAGAAAATTTTTTTTATCAAAAATGTTTCTATTATAAATTTAGTTATCAAAAATTTTTCTATAGAAAATGTTTTTATATGAAAAAAAATTTTCTATAAAAATTTTTTGTAAAAGAGAAATTTTTCTTTTACCAAAAATTTTTGCATAGAAATTTTTTTTTATCAAAAATTGTTCTATAGAAAAGTTTTTAATATAAAAAAAATGTTTTATAGACATTTTATGTATGTGAAATATTTTTCTATGTAAAATTTTTTTATAAAAACTTTGTCTATAGATTTTTTTTTTATAAAAAATTTTATTATAGTTTTTTAAAAATTTTTCTATAGAAAACTTATGTATAAAAAATTTAATGAAAAAGTTTTCTATGAAAAAGTTTTCTATAGGAAATTTTTGTGTATGAAAGATGTTTCTATAAAAAAATTTTTTATCGAAAATTTTGCTATAGAAAATTTTTTTATCAAAAATTTTTTTATCAAAAATTTTTCTAGAGAATATTATTTTATATGAAAAATTTATTTATATGAAAAATTTTTCTATAGAAAATTTTTGTATATGAAACATTTTTCTATAGAAAATTTTTTATCAAAAATTTTTCTATAGAAAATTTTTTTATCAAAAATTTTTCTGTAGAAAATTTATGCATCAAATTTCTGTAGAAAAATTTCTCATTTATTCCTAAAACTATTTTGATCAAAAATTTTTCTATACAAAAAAAAAGTCTAGACAAAAATTTCTCATTTATTCCTAAAATAGTTTTTATCAAAAATTTTTCTGTAAAAAATTTTATCAAAAATTTTTACATACAAAATTTTTGTAATCAAAAATTGTTCTATAGAAAATTTATGTATCAAACATTTTTCTACAAAAATTTATTTTGTAAAAAATTTTTTGTAGAATATATTTTTATATGAAAAATATTTCTATAGACAATTTTTTGTATGAAAAAAATTTTCTATAGAAATTTTTTGTATATGAAAAATTTTACTATAGAAAATTTGTTTATCAAAAATTGTATTATAGAACATTTTTTTATTAAAAACTTTTCCTAGAAAATTTTTTTATTGAAAAGTTTTCTTAGAAAATTTTTTTATCAAAAATTTTTCTTAGAAAATTTTTTTATATCAAAAATTTTTCTATAGAAAGTTTTTTTATCAAAATTTTTTCTAGAAAATTTTTTTATATCAAAAATTTTTTTTATAGAAAATCTTTGATTTTCTTGCATGTTTTGTTTATGTCTTTCCTTTTGAATGATTTAATACTCATTTTCACAAGTTATATAAATGATCGTGATATTTATGACAATTACAAAAAGTCTTCGGCTCCTGGTGGTATGGACTGTCTATCTTTGCTTCTGATGGATGTAAATCCTTAATGTTGCGGATTATGTGATACTTGTCTTAGGCCAAGACAGTTTTTTGAAGCCATCCTACTTAGTCCTATTCAATTTAACAATGAATTTTAATATTTAATTAATATAACAAAGAATTGTAATTAAATTTGAATTATACTTTTTTAAATCATTTTTAATTAATTATTAGCTATAAGAATTTATCAATTAAAAAGCTTTTAGTTAAAACATAAATTATTAATTTGTTTATAATAGAATTGGAAAATTTATTTGGCAACAAATTTAATATAAATTTTGTAGAATTTTTAAATGATTTACATGTAACAAATAAATAATTTAAAATTACATAATTAAAGTTTAATAAAGGAACTGGATTTTGAGAAAATATTCTACCTGTTGCTTTCGATTTTTTAAAAATAAATGTAATTTCTTAAGAAATTGTGAAGCATACATTTAGGAGAAAAAAAATTGTTAAATAAATTTAGGGTTCATAATACTTTTCGATACCATTTTTATCTGAATTTCTATATCGGCTTTTTATAATATTTAAGATATTTGAATGAAACTTAGAAGACAGATTTTGTTTAGTCCTGGTTAGAAGTGTAAGCCTTTTTCCACTATAATTTTTTTTGTATTTATATGAAGTTCAGTAAAAATATAACCCCAAAACCTACGTTATTTAAGTAAATTTCGAATATTTCCCTCTAAAGCTTTACTGTTGCCTTCACTATGATGCAATCTTGTTAAGATTTTAAAACATTGCATTGCCTACTTTTAGTTGCTAGATGACAATCATTTTACCCTGTAAACGCCTTAAAGTATACAACGCGGTTTTCTTGAAAAATCTGTGTGTTTATTTTAAACTTAATTATTTTCCCAGGCACAAAGGGAAAGAAAATATTTCAATTCCATTTTAATTAACTTTTCTATAAGAATTTTCTTTTTTGTTCAAAAATAAACATACGAAATATTTTCAAATTGTTTGATTTAATTTAAATATCTACTTTATACATGAAATTATATGGAGTTAGCTTGCCACGGGGGTTCACAGACAGACAGAATTACATATGTAAAAAAAGGGTGGTTCAAAAAAATAATTTTAAGTAAAATATGAATCGTGAAAAATTTAAAGGAAAGATGTATGTAATTATAGGAACAATTTTCAATAACGCATATTCAAAATTTTAATAAAAAAAAGGTATTTTTATTTTTTTTTCTGCTTTGACCTAACCACCCTAATTTTTAAATTTAAAAAGAAATGCCTGCTTTTAGGCATTTTTGGCAAGTTGCTTTAAATCAGTTTTTTGTTTGTGTAATCAAATTAAATATTTGCAAATATATTTGCAGAATAACAAAGAAACACAAAAGTACGGAAACATTTTTATCGAAAAATTTTCTATAGAAACATTTTCTTCCAAAAATTTTTTATAGAAAAATTTTTATCAAAAATTTTTTATAGAAATATTTTTATAGAAAAATTTTTATTAGAAAAAAAGATTCTATCTTTATTTCTAATTCATGTAAACATTTTTATTGAAAATTTTTTTATCAAAAATTTTCTACAAAAACATTTTTATCGAAAATTTTTTTAAAGAATTTTTTGCATCAAAAATATTCTATAAAAACATTGTTTATGAAAATTATCTATAGAAACTATTTATGGAAATTTTTCTATGAAAACATTTTTATCGAGAATTTTTTATAGAACATTTTGATGGACATTTTCCATAAAAATGGAAACATTTTTTTTCGAAAAATGTTCTATAGAAGCATTTTAATCAAAAAATTTTCTATAGAAACATTTTATTGAAAATTCTCCTATAGAAACATTTTTATCGAAAACTTTCTATGGAAACATTTTTATCGAAAAATTTTCTATAGAAATATTTTGATTAAAAAAGAAACATTTTTGTAATAAATTTTCTATAGAAAAATGTATTATCGAAAATTTTACAAATTTTTATCAAAAATTTTATTAACAAAAATTTTAATTTTCTATAAAAAATTTTTATCAAAATTTTTCTATCGAAAATTTTCTATAGAAACATTTTTAATCTAAAATTGTCTGTACAAACTTTTTTTTCGAAAATTTTCTATGGAAACATTTTTATCGAAAATTTTCTATAGAAACATGTTTATCAAATTTTTTTTTAAATTTCAAAAGAAGAATTTTTTATGAAAACTTTTTTATAGAATTTTTTTTCGAAAATTTTCTGTAGAAATATTTTAATCAAAAATTTTTTATTGAAAAATTTTCTATAGATTTTTTCTTAGTTTTTTTTTTTATTGAAAATTTTCTATAGAAAAATTTTTATCGAAAATTTTCTTTAGAAATATTTTGATAAAAAATTTTCTATAGAAATAATTTTATTAAAAATTTTTAATAAAAAGATTTTTACCGAAAATTTTCTGTATTAACTTTTCTATAGAAACATTTTTGTATAGAAAAATTTTCTAAAGAAACATTTTTATCGAAAATTTTTCTATAGAAATATTTTTATTAAAAATTATTATTAAATAAGAACAATTTTTAATAGAAACGTTTTTATTGAAAAATTTTCTATAGAAGCATTTTTATCGAAAATTTTCTAGAGGAATGTTTTTATCGAAAAATTTTCAGAAGAAACATTTTTATCGAAAATTTTATATAGAAAAATTTTATCGAAAAATTTTCTTTAGAAACATTTTTATCGATAATTTTCTATTAAAACATTTTTACAGAAAAATTGTGTATAGAAACATTTTATCGAAAAATTTTTAAAGAAAGTTTTTGTCATAAAATTTTTCTATAGAAACATTTTAATCGAAAGTTTTGTTTAGAAACACTTTTACCAAAAATTTTTAATAGAAACGTTTATATCGAAAATTTTCTTTAAAAACATTTTTATCAAAAATTTTCTACAGAAACATTTTTATCAAAAATTTCTTATTGAAAAATTTTCTTTCAAATTTTTTTTAGCTTTTGTTTTTTTATCGAAACATTTTCTTTTTATCGAAAATTTTCCTTAGAAACATTTTTATCAAAAAATTGTCTATAGAAATATTTTTATTAAAAATTTTCAATAGAAAGATTTTTATCGAAAATTTTCTGTAAAAACATTTCTATCGAAAATTTTCTATAGAAAGATTTTTATCAAACATTTTCTATCGAAACATTTTTTATCAAAAAATTTTCTATAGACACATTTTTATCGAAAAATTTTCTAATAAAATATTTTTATTAAAAATTTTCAATAGAAAATTTTTTTTCGAAAATTTTTTATAGAAAGATTTTTATCGAAAATTTTCTTTAGAAACATTTTTATTGAAAAATTTTATAAAGAAACATTTTTATTGATAATTTTCTATAGAAACATTTTAATGGAAAAATTTTCTATAGAAAAATTTTTACCGAAAAATTTTCTATAGAAATATTTTTATTAAAAATATTCAATAGAAATTTTTTATCGAAAATTTTCTATTAAAACACTTTTACCGGAAAATTGTGTATAGAAATATTTTATCGAAAAATTTTCTATAGAAACATTTTTATAGAAAAATCTTCTATAGAAAAATTTTTTGAAAAAATTTCTATAGAAACATTTTTAAAGAAAATTTTGTATGGAAACATTTTTATAAAAAAAATTTCTATAGAAACATTTTTATAGAAAAATTATTTTATTAACGTTAAAAAGTGTTATATTTAATCTTGATATGGCCTATGTTTTAATCGTAGCTCTTTAATGACCCAGTTTTCAATCCGGGATATTTAAAACTAAGTATTATTTTCTTTCTCTCAGAAGAAAAGTAATTTCGTTGTATTAAATTTAAAATTATATTTTAAATATTAAAAGTTATTACTATTCAAGTTCTTTGGTGCATAGTTTCCTTGTACACGAACTTGGAAACTATTCAGTTACTTTTTGTTCAATTTTTTTTTGTCCAACATTCCATTTTGTAAGCATTTAATTTTGCAAACTATTTGACTTTATTTCAGCAACAATTATTTATAAATAAAATACATTTAATAAAAACAAAAAACGTGAAATGCATTTAAAGGAAAAAATTAAACAAAACAAATTTAGCTGCCGACTTTCAGGAGCAGAAGTTTTACTTGCTAACGTTTTACTGGTACAAAGTAAATAGAAGCAGAAAATGAGGGAAAATATTTACAAATGTTTTTTAATTAAAAAGCCAACCCATCCATGTTGGCGGCAAAAATCATGGATTTTGGTTGTATATACTAAATAAAGGATATGAAAGGATGTTTTGGATACACTTAATTTAAATTGTTATAAAATGAGCAAAACTGATGCTGTAGTTTTTCTACCACCAAATGATGATTCTACTATGGCAGTTTCAATTTAACTAACTAACTACTACATATACAAATTTATAAATATTCATACATACAAACATTAATACATACATTTATTACATCCTTTAACAACTGATGCTATTATTTTAATGCATTTTCCATTTGCTTCCATGTATTTTTGAAGCATTTTAATGCTGTCATGGCTATTATTTAGTTTTTACTTTTTCAAATTTCCAACAACGGACGGAGTTAAATATTTTAGTAAGTTTATTTGTTCAGTAAATCTTCACTGAATTTTAATACTCTACTAAATATTTCTATTATATTTTTTACTCGTTCTTACTTATTTTAAAATTCTATTGTTAAAAGGATATTGTATTATCTGTTGATCTTGGTTGTAAAATTGTACGTTGTGAAGTATTTGAAGAGTTTGAAATTTTATTTTGTATGTTAGTTTAACCAAAAATTTCCTGAGTTTCATATATTTTTTTATATGGCGTTTTCATATTCCATTATTTAAATTTCAATTAAGGGTCAAATTTTCAATAACTTTATAGGAATTGAAAATGTAAAAATTGTTTATCAATAATTTTTATAGAAAATTTTCTAAAGAATCATATATAATCAAAAATTTTGTAAAAAAATTTTTTATCGAAAATTTTCTATGGAAAATTTTTTTACCGAAAATTTCTATAGAAAAATTTTTTATCGAAAATTTTCTTAGAAAGTTTTTTATTGAAATTTTTCTATTTAATTTTTTTTTGAAAATTTTCTATAGAAATTTTTTTTATCGAACATTTTCTATACAAAAATTTCGAAAATTTTCTATAGAAAATTTTTTATAGAAAATTTTTTTATAGAAAATTTTCTATGGAAAAATTTTTTACCGAAAATTTCTATAGACAAAATTTTTTACCGAAAATTTCTATAGACAAAATTTTTTATCGAAAATTTTCATAGAAAGTTTTTTTATTGGAATTTTTCTATACAATTTTTTTTTTCGAAAATTCTCTATAGAAAATTTTTTATTGCGAATTTTCTATACAAAAATATTGAAAATTTTCTATAGAAAATTTTTTTATTGAAAATTTTTTTATTGAAAATTTTCTGTAGAAAAAATTTTATCGAAATTTTTTTTTTCTGAAAAGTTGCTAAAGAACATATTTTTCTAGAATTCTCTATAGACACATTTTTTATCAAAATTTTTTATAGAAACATTTTTATCAAAAACTTTTCTAACGAAAAATTTTTTATAGAAAATTTGCTATAGAAAATTTTTTTATCGAAAATTTTCTTAGAAAGTATTTTTTTATTGAAATTTTTCTATAGAAAGATATTTTATTAAAAATTTTCTTTATAAAATTTTTTTATCTAAAATTTTCTATAGAAAAATTGTCTATAAAAATATTTTTATCCAAAAAATTTCTATAGATATATTTTAATCGAAAATTTTCTATATGTATTTATCGAGAAATTTTTATAGAAAAATTTTCTATAGAAACATTTTTTTCGAAACATTTTATATAGAAACATTTTTATGCAAAAATTTTCTACAGAAACATTTTTATCGTAAAAATTTCTTTAGAAAATTTGTTATCAAAAAATGTTCTGTAGAAGTATTTTTCTGAAAAATTTTTTGTATAAAAATTTTTTATAGAAAAAATTTTCTGTAGAAAATTTTATTTCTGAAAATCTCTATTTATCGAAAATTTTTTATAGAAATATTTTTATTGACAAATTTTCTTTAGAATCATTTTTATCAAAAATTTTCCATAAAAGAATTTGTTATCGCAATATTTTTATCGGAAGATTTTTTATAAAAACATTTTGATCGAAATTTTTTTTTCAGAAATATTTTGATCAAAAAATTTTCTATAAAAACATTTTTATTAAAAAATTTCTAAAACATTTCTTTGAAAAAACTTGTGAAAAAAATTTTAATATAAAATATTTTTATAAAAAAATTTTCTATCAAAATATTTTTTTTTAGAAAAATTTTAAATCGAAAATTTTTTTTTAGGAAAGTTTTAAATCGAAACATTTTTATAGAAAATTTTCTATAGAAACATTTTGATCAAAAAAATTTTCTATCAAAATATTTTTATAAAAAAATTTTCTATAGAAACAGTTCATTCAAAATATTTTTTACAGAAAAATTGTCAATCAAATTTTTTTTTATAAAAAAATTTTTTATTTAAAATTTTCTATAGAAAAATTTTTATCGAAAAATTTTCTATAGAAACATTTTTATTAAAAAATTTCTCTGGAAACGTTTTTATCGAAACATTTTTTAGAAACATTTTATTCGATTATTCTATAGAAACTTTTTATTGAACACTTTTCTATAGAAACGTTTTATAGAAATATAGGAATATTTTTATCGGAATATAGGAATATATAGGAATATTTTTATCGGAAAATTTTTCGTAGAAATATTTTGATTGAAAAGTTTCTATACAAATTTTTGTATCAAAAATTTTCTATTCATTTTTTGTCAAAAATTATTTATAAACAATTTTTTGTCAAACATTTTTTAAAGAAAAAGTTTTTATCGAAAATTTTCTGTAGAAAATATTTTTATCGGAAATTTTCTATTAAACATTTTTTTATTAAAAATTTTCTGTAAAAAATTTTTTTTATCAAATGTTTTCTGTAGAAAATTTTGTTATCGAAAATTTTTTATTGAAAATTTTTTTATCGAAAATTTTCTATAGAAAAATTTTTACTAAAATTTACTATAATTTTTCTATAAAAAAATTTTTATAGAAAGTAATAATTTTATATTTTCTATAAAATTTTTTTTTACCGAAAATTTTCCACAGAAAATTTTTTTATCGAAAATTTTCCACAGAAAATTTTTTTATCGAAAATTTTCTATAGAAAATTTTTTTATCGAAAATTTTCTATAGAAAATTTTTTTATCGAAAATTTTTTATAAAAAATTTTTTTATCGAAAATTTTCTATAGAAAATTTTTTTATCGAAAATTTTTTTATCGAAAATTTTTTTATCGAAAATCTTCTATAGAAAATTTTTTTATCGAAAATTTTCTATAAAAAAATTTTTTATCGAAAATTTTCTATAAAAAATTTTTTTATCGAAAATTTTCTATAGAAAATTTTTTTTATCGAAAATTTTCCATAGAAAATTTTTTTATCGAAAATTTTCTATAGAAATTTTTTTTATTTGGGAATTAATTATTCGAACTTTAGAATTAATTGAAAAATTAGGTTTAATCAGGCTTGAGTTCATGAATATATGAACTCAAGCCTGATTAAACCTAATTTTTCGAAAATTTTTTCATCGAAAATTTTCTATCGAAAATTTTTTTATCGAAAATTTTCTATCGAAAAATTTTTTATCGAATATTTTCTATCAAAAATTTTTTAATCGAAAATTTTCTATAGAAACTTTTTTATCGAAAGTTTTCTATAGAAAATTTTATCAAAATTTTTCTGCAGAAAATTTTTTTATCAAAATTTTTCTGTAGAAAATTTTTTATCGAAAATTTTCTATAGAAAATTTTTTATCGAAAATTTTCTATAGAAAATTTTTTATCGAAAATTTTCTATAGAACATTTTTTGTCGAAAATTTATGATAGAAAATTTTTTTTATAGAAAATTTTCAATAGAAATTTTTTTTTATCGAAAATTATCTATAGAAAAATTTTTTTCGAAAAATTTTTACCGAAAAAATTCTATAAAAACATTTTTATCGGAAAATTTTTTATCGAAAAATTTTTTGAAAAATATTTTAATCGAAAAATTCTCTTTAGAAATATTTTTGTGAAACAATTTCTTATAAAAAACATTATTATAAAAAAATTTTCTATAGAAAGATTTCTTTCGAAAATTTTTTCTTTAGAAATTAAAAAAAAAATTTCACCGGAAAATTTCTAGAAATATATTTTTTATCGAAAATTTTACTATCCAAAATTTTCTGTATAAAATTTTTTTTTTCAAAATTTTCTATAGACATTTTTGTTATCCAAAATTATCTATAGAAAATTTTTTATGGAAAATTTTCAATAAAAACATTTTTATCAAAAATTTTCTACAAAAAAATGTTTATTATTTAATGAAAATTTTTTATCGAAATTTTTCTATAGAATTTTTTTTATCCAAAATTTTTGTATAAATTTTTTTTATTGAAAAAATTGTGTCCTAAATTTTCTATAGAAAAATTATTTATGGTATAAATTTAAATAGTGGCATGTATAAATTTCAATTTTTGATTATGAGTTTTTAAATCTACCAATATTTGAATACTGTTCTTCCTATCCATGTTGCCCAAGTATTCAATATTTCTGTGGTCTTCATATATCTATCGCCTTTTCACTTGTTGTGAAATGTTAAAAATCGCTGGTTTCAATATTTGAATAATCTGCAGCAACTTCTCATAAAGATGTTGGAGAATACCTGTTTTTATTTTTCCTCCCTGATTGGCAGCGGGGGATATTCTTTATGCTACCATTTGTTTTGTTAAAGTTTTCTGTTTTTTGTTTTGAGTTTTCAACGGTTTTTCTTGTCTCAATGCTTTGAAAGTATGTGTGAGCAGAAAAAATTTTATGAGTTTGTGTTCTTTTGAAATTGTTAAACAAGAAATATTTTCATATCAAGTTTTCCGACAAAAGTCATTTGTAAATATCATGTTGATGGGAGTGTGAATATGAATGTATGTATGAGTGTATGAGTGTTTACTTTTTTCACATAAACTTGGGTACACAACGAATATTCTTGCGTGTAGTTTAAAATGTGTAAAATAAATATATCGCTTGTTTGTTTATTTTATTTGTAAATTGCACACGCATGGGTTAAACTTGGTTTGGTATTCTCAGATACAAATACTTACATACATGTATCCTGAAGAAGGGTTCAGGTGTGAGATAGAATGTCAAACAATGTTTAAAATAAATGTTAAATAAAGAAAAATAACTTTAAAAGAATGAAATGGAATAAACTGAATAATTGAAATGGAATGGTGAAAAGTAACAAGTGTGTTGTTAAATAAAACTTAATATGCGTTTCCAAGAGTAAAATGTCTGTTATAGTTATTTAAAGTTCTATTAAGAGTTTTATCATTAAAAAGTATTTTTATACTCTACACCATAATAGCTGGGAAGGGTATAATAAGTTTGCTTATGTCCCTGTAATCAAAGAGTGCACTAGTTGCTTTGGTGGTTGATATTTGTTCAAATTATACTCGTGTTTATTTAACCTCAACAAATAAATTATTTCCGATAACTTCTGACCGCTCAGAATCAATTTTTGATGGACAAAACCTATATTTTTCATGACATTTTCTCAAAATTTAAAATATAAATGTTTTTCTATAGAAAACATTTTTTATCGAAAATTTTTTATAGACAAATTTTTTTATCGAAAATTTTCCTATGGAAAAATTTCTTTATCGAAAATTTTTCTATAGAAAAATTTTTTTATCGAAACTTTTTCTATAAAAAAATTTTTTTATCGAAAATTTTTCTATAGTAAATTTTTTTTATCGAAAATTTTTCTATAGAAAAATTTTTTTATCGAAAATTTTTCTATAGAAAAATTTTTTTATCGAAAATTTTTCTATAGAAAAATTTTTTTATCGAAAATTTTTCTATAGAAAAATTTTTTTATCGAAAATTTTTCTATAGAAAAATTTTTTTATCGAAAATTTTTCCATAGAAAAATTTTTTTATCGAAAATGTTTCCATAGAAAAATTTTTTTCTCGAAAATGTTTCTATAGAAAAATTTTTTTATCGAAAATGTTTCTATAGAAAAATTTTTTTATCGAAAATTTTTCTATAGAAAAATTTTTTTATCGAAAGTTTTTCTATAGAAAAATTTTTTAATCGAAAATTTTTTTATAGAAAAAGTTTCGATAAAAAAATTTTTCTATAGAAAAATTTTCGATAAAGAAATTTTTCCATAGGAGAATTTTCGATAAAAAAATTTTTCTATAGAAAAATTTTCGATAAAAAAATTTTTCTATAGAAAAATTTTCGATAAAAAAATTTTTCTATAGAAAAATTTTCGATAAAAAAATTTTTCTATAGAAAAATTTTCGATAAAAAAATTTTTCTATAGAAAAATGTTCGATAAAAAAATTTTTCTAAAAAATTTTTTGATCGAAAATTTTTCTATAGAAAAATTTTTTTATCGAAAATTTTTATAGAAAAATTTTTTTATCGAAAATTTTTCTATAGAAAAATTTTTTGATCAAAAATTTTCGATAAAAAAATTTTTCTATAGAAAAATGTTCGATAAAAAAATTTTTCTAAAAAATATAGAAAAATTTTTTTATCAAAAAATTTTCTATAGAAAAATTTTTTTATCGAAAATTTTTCTATAGAAAAATTTTTTTATCGAAAATTTTTCTATAGAAAAATTTTTTTATCGAAAATTTTTCTATAGAAAAATTTTTTTATCAAAAATTTTTCTATAGAAAAATTTTTTTATCGAAAATTTTTCTATAGAAAAATTTTTTTATCGAAAATTTTTCTATAGAAAAATTTTTTTATCGAAAATTTTCCTATGGAAAAATTTCTTTATCGAAAATTTTTCTATAGAAAAATTTTTTTATCGAAACTTTTTCTATAAAAAAATTTTTTTATCGAAAATTTTTCTATAGTAAATTTTTTTTATCGAAAATTTTTCTATAGAAAAATTTTTTTATCGAAAATTTTTCTATAGAAAAATTTTTTTATCGAAAATTTTTCTATAGAAAAATTTTTTTATCGAAAGTTTTTCTATAGAAAAATTTTTTTATCGAAAAATTTTCTATAGAAAAATTTTTTTATCGAAAATGTTTCTATAGAAAAATTTTCGATAAAAAAATTTTTCTAAAAATTTTTTTTATCGAAAATTTTCCTATAGAAAAATTTTTTTTCTAAAAATTTTTTTATCGAAAATTTTTCTATAGAAAAATTTTTTTATCGAAAATTTTTCTATAGAAAAATTTTTTTATCGAAAATTTTTCTATAGAAAAATTTTTTTATCGAAAATTTTTCTATAGAAAAATTTTTTTATCGAAAATTTTTCTATAGAAAAATTTTTTTATCGAAAATTTTTCTATAGAAAAATTTTTTTATCGAAAATTTTTCTATAGAAAAATTTTTTTATCGAAAATTTTTCTATAGAAAAATTTTTTTATCGAAAATTTTTCTATAGAAAAATTTTTTTATCGAAAATTTTTCTATAGAAAAATTTTTTTATCGAAAATTTTTCTATAGAAAAATTTTTTTATCGAAAATTTTTCTATAGAAAATTTTCATACAAAAATTTTTCTATAGAAAATTTTTTATCAAAAATTTTCCATAGTTTTTTTTTTTTAATTTTGTATGAAAGTTTCATATATCAACAATTTTTTATGGAAATTTTTTTTATCAAAAATTTTTCTATAGAAAAATTTTTTATCAAAAATTTTTCTATAGAAAAATTTTTTATCAAAAATTTTTCTATAGAAAAAAAAAATTTTTTATAGAAAATGTTTTGGATAGAAAATATCTAAAAAATCGTAAATTGTTTAATTTTAGAATTTATTTCTTGTTTGAAAAATATTTCCAATATTTACAAAAATTATAGTGTCGTGGCAACAACGTTCAAGATTATATTTCTTTGTTCTCTGGAACCATGTATTTGGTTGCTTTAAATTGGATTTTGAATTGTTTCGCGACTATTTTGTTTTTGTCTTTTGTTTAACAGAGCGGCACCAACCAAGTCTGTTAACATCCAAATTTCATCTGATTGATTTGAATACTCATTTTCACGAGTTTTATTAATGATCGTGGTATTTACGAAAATTAAAAATATTCACCGGCTACTGGTGGTATGGGCTGCCTACTCCTGCTTATAAGTAATTCGGAGGGTATATTGTAGTCATTACAAGGTAACCAGTTATCAGTGTACATCCCATTACCAAAGTTTTGCTGGATATTTTAAATATTGTACCGGGTACAATAAAAAGTAACGGGTACGACTTACCTATTACTTATTTTTTTTTAATTTTTTAATTTTTCATATGAAAAATCTTTGCTAATCTTCACTTTATTTTCAATAAAACCCACATTTATTCATGTATTTTCACGAAATAAGGCTTTGGTTATTTAAAATATTTATAGTTTTAAGGTCGTGAAATAAAAGTTGATTTTTTATGAATTTTTGAAAAATAAAAATTTTTCGATTTTGCAAAAAAAAAAAAAAAATACATTTTTATGTGAAAAACTTCACAACCGTTGATCATATGAAAAAAATTATCTTATCTAGGTTTAAAGGAAACTTTGTTGTGAATCCGGCGGTGTTTTTTTCAACTTATTTAGATAAGCCATTCCCAAGATATGATGAAATTAATGGAACGACGTCTATTTATTTTAGAAAAAAAAAAAATAAAAAAAAAAACCAAGTAAGAAAGTGCTATAGTCGGTCAAGCCCGACCATACGATACCCTTCACCACTAAAGTCAAAGGTGTTATTTTTTCTGTATAAAGACAAATATTTGCTAAATTTTGCCATCATACAAACATTTTCTCAAAACTTATATATTTAAGCTGTTTCCGTCATTTGGACTTATATGAGAGCTAGGGTCAAATGTGGAACGATTATTTTGCAAATTGATTACAGTAGTTTCAAAAATTATGTATGCAAAAAATGAACTTAAAATTCCCATTATCTTCAGATTTACGAGAGTTTTAGTGACTTTTGTCTTAATTAGTGCGTTTTTAAAGAAAACCCAGTAAAACTTTTCATTACCAAATAATGAGTTAAACAGTTAAACTATTGAATACGAACTACTTACTCATTCGCTGTTTAAGTCATTACATTAACATGGGGATGTCATTGGAGGCAAGTACTTACCAATTGCAGAAAAGTAAGGACTTGGGTAAGCAATTTGAAAGCAACAGCAACAACAACTTTTTTGTTGTTGTTTTATTAAAAACATATATTTTTAAACGAAATACAAAATTTTTTTTATGATCCCATGGGGGCTCGAACCCAGACCCTCCGACTGCTAGGCAGAGACTCTTCCACTGAGCTACTTCATATGTTGAAAACTTAGCAGCTTATAATTAATGTAAACAATTTCTATTTTTAGATCCAAAATCATGTGAAAATAACTTTGTTTTTCCCTGCTTTTTTTTGCTTTGTTGTAATTTTTGGAAAAATATTTTTATACGAGTTTTTGTAATTATTTGAAAACTTTTTTCTTTTTTGTATAAGTTTTTACATAAGATTGACTCTTACTTACTTAAATGTTACAACCTGTTAAGGTCAAAGTCCGAGCATATTTTAGAATTCCATGGATTTCGATCTTGTGCGAATATTCTCCAATTTTATAGGCCAAGCTTTGAAAAATGTTCCTCTACTTGGTCTTTCTATCGAAGTTTCGGACATCCTCCTCTAATATTAGGTAGTGGGACATTTCAATTCTAATTTTATCCTCTTCATTGTATTTTTTTTCAAGTGAGGGTTACTAGCCCGTAATCCTAACCCATTTTTATCGATCTTATGGGACAACTCTCGGAACATGTTAACTCACAATATTAATGGGTGTTAAACTAGCTCCCCGGGTGATACCATGAGGAGGTGTGTGTCCACAGTTGAGATGAAGGATGACCCAGATAAGTTGGGCTTACCAAGTTAAGACCAATTAGAATCGTGTTTGGTATTCAACATCCCCTAGATAATCAAAATTGACTCATGATGGTATTTTTTCATTAACGTGAGTTAGTTTTACAAACTTTTTTTACAGAAGATAATATTTAAGTTCTAAAATTCAAAAATCATTTAAAAAGACTCTTTTAATAAAAAAAAAACTAAAAAAAATTGTTGCCCTTGGTGGGATTTGAACCGGGGCCATTCAGTTTAAATTACCATCTTAATTACAAATAAGTACTTCTGTAATAACTTATTATTTATTCGGATGGTATGTTGTAGTCGTTACAAGGTAACCAGTTATCAGAGTACTTGCCATTACCAAAGTTTTGCTGGAAAGTTTGTATGGGAGCTATTGTCAAATTTGGACCGATTTTAACGAAACTTGGTACAGTGATTTAAATTTCATGAAAATAAATTGATATTTGTGGCCAATATATCAATTCCGGGAAGTGGGACCTATGGGAGGTACCATTAATAATGTACCGATTTTGATGAGTTTTAATAGCCATGGTCCCATTATCAAAAAATTGATCTGTGCCAAATTTTATCAAATTATCTTTAGAATTGCGACCTGTAGTTTGATTACAAGGTTTACATGGGGGTCCAGCCAGACAGACAGGCGGACGGACATCGCTAAATCGACTCGGCAAGATATTCTAAGCCTATTCGTATACTAAAACGTGGGTCTAAGACAAATATTTCCATGCGTTACATACATTAGCACAAACTTATAATACCCTTTCCATCTATTGTGGTGAAGGGTATAAAAACCGTATCCATAGAATTTTCATTTTGGGATGTTTTTGTACTTAGGGGACCATAACACATCGAAATTAAATAGTTAGACTTCAAAGAAATTTCTGTTGTTGACCAGTGTAATTGTCCCTATAATCACAGGGTATAGGGTACTAAATATTTGCTTCGGAGTTTTAGCCTTTCTTATATTGGGTTTGTACTGATGTTTAAATTATACTCGTGTTTAGAATTAGTTTAACTCAACAAATAAATTATTTCCGATTACGTCTGACCGTCCGTGGTTTAAGTCACTTTTGTTGCGTCTAAATAATTTATTGTTTTACAAATTAAATGAAAATCTGTGGTTATAAGTAAATTTAATATTTGCATAATTAATTTTGAATTTTTTCTCAACTTTTTTTTGTTTGTTACGATTAATCTTCAGTCATATTTAACTATTTTTTATTTGCATAAATTTTGTAAGGCTTTTGAAACATAAAAAGTTTTTAAACAAAAGTTTTGTAATCAATTTGAAATTTTATGTTTTGAATTTGTTGAATAGTTTTTTTTTTTCAAAAGAAGAGGATGAAGCCAACAGTAAGAAAATAGACAAATTTATAATAATTGTAGATGCCAGGGATTGCAGGAAATGTAAAATTTCTTAAAACAACCCTCGTTTAAAAGTAATAACAATAAGCTTTATTTAAATATGTTTTGTATTAGGACACTTTGGGTTTCTTTTTGTATCATTAAAATGACAAACTTTGTCAATTTGTCATGGCCCTAAAGCTGACACTTTAACCTCAAATGTAAAATAAATGAAAACCAATTAATTAAATAACTTTCATTAATAAATAATGTCTAGGATTTTTTTTTAGTTTTAAACAATTAGTGTACTTTTTACTAAGTAAAACATGCCCTACTTTACGATACCCTACACTACTGAGACTAAATAAGAACAGAAAGTATGTAGTAGAATTAATTTCGGTACTCATTTGTCTTAGTCATAAACTACAGACAAATACTTCGTCTCTCGATCACCAAACAAGATAATAATTTCATTTTTTGGCGGTAAGTAGGACCCTGTGCTTGACCAAGTGCCAAAAATGATTTAAGATTTCTAATAACTTTTGTCATTTTGAATTAAATATTCTCAAAAAATAGTATTTATAATTTCCCATTTAATTCCTTTTACCTTTAAGTTACACTTTTGGCTCAAAAACTTTTCAAGAAACTTAATTTACCATAAACTGAAAAGTAGCACTTTAGTTACTTAAGAGCTTATTTCTTTGAATTCTGGGTATACAATTTATACTAGAAATATAAAACTCTAGAATTATGAAATAGTAAAAAGTAATGAAAAAAGAAAAAAAGTGGTCGAACTATGTTTTATTTTCTTTTGTTGGAGTATTTTCTTTTGTTGGAAAATTTAAAGCAAAGTTTAAGTGGTAAAAAAAGCCAAACACACACACACAATCTTACAGGTAAAAAATACAAGCAAACTTAAAGGGTAAGAAAGGAAAAATTTTCAATAAAAAAAGGTTTCTATACAAAAATTTTCTATAAAAAAATATATCTAAAAAATTTTCGATAAAAATATTTTTCTATAGAAAATTTTTCGATAAAAAATTTTTCTATACAAAAATTTTAGACAAAAAAATTTTTCTGTAGAAAAATTTTCGATAAAAAAATTTTTCTATAGAAAAATTTTTGATAAAAAAACTTTCCATAGAAAAATTTTCGATAAAAAAATTTTTTTATAAAAAAATTTTCGATAAAAAAATTTTTCTATAAAAAAATTTTCGATAAAAAAATTTTTCTATAAAAAAATTTTAGATAAAAAAATTTTTATATAAAAAAATTTTCGATAAAAAAATTTTTATATAAAAAAATTTTCGATAAAAAAATTTTTCTGTAGAAAAATTTTCGATAAAAAAATTTTTCTATAGAAAAATTTTTGATAAAAAAATTTTTCTATAGAAAAATTATCGATAAAAAAAATTTTCTATAGAAAAATTTTCGATAAAAAAATTTTTGTATAGAAAAATTTTCGATAAAAAAATTTTTCTATAGAAAAATTTTCGATAAAAAAATTTTTCTATAGAAAAATATTTCTATCGAAAATTTTTCTATAGAAAAATATTTCTATCGAAAATTTTTCTATAGAAAAATATTTCTATCGAAAATTTTTCTATAGAAAAATATTTCTATCGAAAATTTTTCTATAGAAAAATTTTTATATCGAAAATTTTTCTATAGAAAATTATTTCTATCGAAAGTTTTTCTATGGAAAAATATTTCTATCGAAAATTTTTCTATGGAAAATTATTTCTATCGAAAATTTTTCTGTAGAAAATTATTTCTATCGAAAGTTTTTCTATGGAAAAATATTTCTATCGAAAATTTTTCTATGGAAAAATATTTCTATCGAAAATTTTTCTATAGAAAAATATTTCTATCGAAAATTTTTCTATAGAAAAATATTTCTATCGAAAATTTTTCTATAGAAAAATATTTCTATCGAAAATTTTTCTATAGAAAAATATTTCTATCGAAAATTTTTCTATAGAAAAATATTTCTATCGAAAATTTTTCTATAGAAAAATATTTCTATCGAAAATTTTTCTATAGAAAAATATTTCTATCGAAAATTTTTCTATAGAAAAATATTTCTATCGAAAATTTTTCTATAGAAAAATATTTCTATCGAAAATTTTTCTATAGAAAAATATTTCTATCGAAAATATTTTTATCGATAATTTTTCAATAAAAAAATATTTTTAGCAATAATTTTTCTACTTAAAAATATTTTTATCGAAAATATAATTTTTTTAGACAAGTTTTCTATTTATCTAAAATTTTTCTATAGAAAAATATTTTTATCAAACATTTTTCTATAGAAAAGTATTTTTATCGTAAAGTTTTCTATACAAAAATATTTTTATTGAAAATTTTTCTATAGAAATATATTTTTGTTGAAAAATTTTGTATAGAAAAATATTTTTATCGAAAATTTTTCTATAGAAAAATATTTTTATCGACAATTTTTCTATAGAAAAATATTTCTATCGAAAATTTTTCTATAGAAAAATTTTTATATCGAAAATTTTTCTATAGAAAATTATTTCTATCGAAAGTTTTTCTATGGAAAAATATTTCTATCGAAAATTTTTCTATGGAAAATTATTTCTATCGAAAATTTTTCTGTAGAAAATTATTTCTATCGAAAGTTTTTCTATGGAAAAATATTTCTATCGAAAATTTTTCTATGGAAAAATATTTCTATCGAAAATTTTTCTATAGAAAAATATTTCTATCGAAAATTTTTCTATAGAAAAATATTTCTATCGAAAATTTTTCTATAGAAAAATATTTCTATCGAAAATTTTTCTATAGAAAAATATTTCTATCGAAAATTTTTCTATAGAAAAATATTTCTATCGAAAATTTTTCTATAGAAAAATATTTCTATCGAAAATTTTTCTATAGAAAAATATTTCTATCGAAAATTTTTCTATAGAAAAATATTTCTATCGAAAATTTTTCTATAGAAAAATATTTCTATCGAAAATTTTTCTATAGAAAAATATTTCTATCGAAAATTTTTCTATAGAAAAATATTTCTATCGAAAATATTTTTATCGATAATTTTTCAATAAAAAAATATTTTTAGCAATAATTTTTCTACTTAAAAATATTTTTATCGAAAATATAATTTTTTTAGACAAGTTTTCTATTTATCTAAAATTTTTCTATAGAAAAATATTTTTATCAAACATTTTTCTATAGAAAAGTATTTTTATCGTAAAGTTTTCTATACAAAAATATTTTTATTGAAAATTTTTCTATAGAAATATATTTTTGTTGAAAAATTTTGTATAGAAAAATATTTTTATCGAAAATTTTTCTATAGAAAAATATTTTTATCGACAATTTTTCTATAGAAACATTTTTTTATCAACAATTTTTCTATAAAAAAACAACTTCATTAAAAATTTTTCTGAAGAAATATATTTTTTTATCGAAATCTAGAAAAATTTATCGATTATTTTTCAATAGAAAAATATTTTTTTAGCTATAAGTTTTCTACAAAATATATTTCAATCGAAAATATAATTTTTTTAGAAAAGTTTTTATAAAAAAGTATTTTTATTGAAAATATTTCTACAGAAAATCTAAAATTGTTTAGTATTAGTATATTTTTTGTGTTTCGAAAAAATATTCCCATTTCGGTTACGTTTATTTCAAACAATATTGGCAACAATGTTCGAGATGTGTTTTTGATGTTTTCTCTAATCATAAATTATGTTGCTTTAAATTGGAGTTTGATTATGTTTCTTGTATATTTTGGTTTCTATTTTCTTTAAAAAATTGTCACCAACCGACTTTGCTTACATCAAAATTCCAACTGAAGGCTTTTAATACTCATTTTCACGAGTTTCTTTAATGATAGTGATATTTACGAAAACTACAAAAAGCTCCTGGTGGTATTGCATTTCTGAAATATCTTACATTTCGGTCGATATCGAATGCGGTAATTTGGACTATATTATCTTATAGATATTAATAATTATTTTCAAAAAGTAGTGTATACATTTAGGGATTAAATAAATTGTGTAAATTATTGTTTACTCTTTAAAATCCTGTGCTTCATAAAAGCCCATAAATTTAAACTTTCACATTTAAACTTTCAATATTACAAATAAAATAGGTAATAAAAAAATATTTTTGTATTTTATATTTTATTACTGCAGACAGAATGACTTGTCAAAAACTATCATATCAAAGGTATTTATATTAAATTTATGGGAATTTTAACATATGTTATATTCACAAAAAAAAAAATGTAATAAAAATAAAAGTTTATTAAATAAAATCCGATATTGTATATAAAAATATAAATAAAAATTAACATATTAACACGTATGAATGATTACACAATGGAATTATAATTGAGTTCTTACAAAAACAAGTAAAAAAAAGTACAGTCAAGCCCGACCATAATCGACCATATGATGCCTTACACCGCAAAGGTCAATAGGTAATAAAATATTTTTTTAATGTATTGGTTATTATAGCCATTTCTGCGTTTTTGAGATTTTCTTCGAATTAAAGTGACTTTTGATATTAGGTCTAGTATGTGAGCTATAAAATATGGGCTGGTTCCAATGAAATTTGATACCAATGAAATTTGATTTGATACCGATTGTATAAGAAATATCAAAATATATTACAATTTTTGTTTATATGGCTAATAGTACATCAATTTTGATCGATTTCAAAAGCAGTGTTCCTATTACCTAATCCAATTTATATGATTTATAATTTGCGACCTGCACTTTGATAACAAGCTTTACATGGACTACCAGCCAGATAGACGGATGAACGTACAGCGTGATTCTTAATCTGGAGGTATGCTTAAAAGTAAGTCTTACACCATTTTTTCTTTGCATTATATGAATTAGTATTAACTTAACATGATGGTGTAGGGTATTTTTCAATTAATATTTATAATATTTATATTTTGTTGTGGCATACTTTTGGGTTTTATTTAGTTAAATGTAATATAATGATTTTATAATTGTTTGGTTTTTAATTACATATTTATTAAAATTTCCCAGAAAAAAATGTTCAATGTCTGAAATTAAAAAAATAACACTATACATCACTAAAAAGATAAAAAAATTTGAATTAGTGAACTTAATTTCTAATATATATAACAGTAGGCCCATAAGGAATATGACAACTTTTGAAATTATTTTCTCGATTTACTTATAAAGTTTTCTTACTAATTATTGATTTTGATAAGTATATGCACATATATGCAGATAATTTATACAACACCTTAAAGCCAAGACCTAAGCCCTTAATATGCCATAATTTTGGTTTCAAATGTTCTAACCAAATTGTTCTAGACCCTAACCAAACTTTAGCAAATTTTTATTTTTCACCAGCATTGGAAGTAGGTCTTAGAAAAAATTATTGATTTTGAGGGAAAATATGCAAATATTTGTAGATTTGATATAAACCATTAGAAAGCTAAGTATTTAGGCTTTTATTTGATATATATTTAGGTTTTAAAATATTTCATTACAATTAGCTACGGCCTATGCCAACCAAAGACATTTTTTTCGACACTAATGAATTTCTTAGTTAAGCAATTTTAATGGTATTGATATTAAAAAAAAACTATGCAAATTTAAGCAAATAACTAATATAACAGTAGAAAGCCAAGACTATAGGCTTTGATCTGATATAAATCTTGCTTCAAAAGTTTTTATTATAATAAGCTAAGACCCATGCCAACCAAAGACAATTTGTATTTTCTGAATCTAATAAACTTTAAAGTAAAGTAGTTTTAATGGTATTGAATCAATATTGGGAGGAAATATGCAAATACAAGCAAATAATTTATATACGAGTAGAAAAATGAGACTTTAGGCTTTATTTTGATATATATTTTGTTTTAAAATAGTTTATATGAACGAGCTATGGCCCATGCCAACCTCAGACAATTTTTTTGCGACACAAATAGAATTCTTCATGGCTTCATTTTGGTTTCAAATATTCTTACTAAATTGAGCTAGGCCCTAACCAAACATCAGCAAATTTTTATTTTTCACCAGCATTGAACGTAGGTCTTAGAGAAAATTATTGACTTGGAGGAAAAATATGCAACTATTTGCAGATTTAATATATACCCTTAGAAAGCTTAGTCTTCAGGCTTTAAATTGATATATATTTAGTTTTAAAATATTTCATTACAATTAGCTACGGACTATGACAATCAAAGACAATTTTTTTCGACACTGATGAATTTCTTAATAAATCAATTTTAATGGTATTGAATCAATTTTAAAAGGAAATATGCAAATATTGAATATACCACTAGAAAGCTAAGACCGCAGACTTTAATTTGATATAAATTTTGTTTCAAAAGTTTTTTACCATAATACTCGTAAGCAAAGAGAATTTGTATATTTTGAATCTAACAAACTTCAAAGTAAAGTTATTTAAATGGTATTGAATCAATATTGAGAGGAAATATGCAAACACAAACAGGTAGTTTATATACGAGTAGAAAAGCGAGACTTTAAGCTTTATTTTGATATATATTTTGTTTTAAAATAGTTTATATGAACGAGCTATGCCCCATGCCAACCTCAGACAATTTTTTTGCGACACAAATAAAATGCTTCATTTTGGTTTCAAAGGTTTTTAATTAATTGGTCCAGGCCCTAATCAAACTTCAACAAATTTTTCTTGCAAGCATTAAATGTTACTTTTTACTGAATTTGATAAACACATGCACATATATGCAGACTATTTTTATACCGCCTTAAATCCAAGACTTAAGCCCTTAATTTGGCTTCGATTTGGTTTCAAATGTTCTTACTAAATTGGGCTAGGGCCTGACCAAACTTCAGCAAATTTTTATTTTTCACCAGCATTGAATGTAATTCTTAAAAAAATATTGATTTTGAATGGAAATATGCAAATATTTGCAGATTTGATATATACTCTTAGAAAGCTTGAGACTCAGGCTTTTAGTTGATATATATTTAGTTTAAAAATATTCCATTACTATTAGTTACGGCCTTGCCAAGCAAAGACAAATTTTTTTTGATACTAATGAATTTTTTAATAAAGAAATTTTAATAGTATTAAATAAATTTTAAGAGGAAATATGCAAATTTAGGCAAATAATTAATATACCGCTAGAAACCCAAGACCGTAGGCTTTAATTTGATATGAATTGTCTTTCAAAAGTTTTTATCATAATAAGCTAAGGCCTATGCCAACCAAAGACAGTTTTTAGTTTTTGACTTTTAATGAACTTCAAAGTAAAGTAATTTTAATGGTATTGAATATTGGGAGGAAATATGCAAATACAAGCAGATAATTTATATACGAGTAGAAAAACGAGACTTCAGGCTTCATTTTGATATATATTTTGTTTTAAAAAAGTTTATATCAACGAGCTATGGCCTATGCGACACAAATAAAATTCTTCATGGCTTCCTTTTTATTTCAAATGTTTTTATTAAATTGATCTAGGCCCTAACTAAGCAAATTTTTATTTTTCACCCGCATTGAAAGTAGGTTGATTTTGAGAGGAAATATGCAATTATTTGCAGATTTGATATATACCCTTAGAAAGCTTAGTCTTCAGATTTTTATTTGATATATATTTAGGCTTTAAAATATTCATTACAATTAGCTACGGCCTATGCCAACCAAAGACAATTTTTTTCGACACTAATGAATTTCTTAGTAAAGCAATTTTAATAGTAATAAATCAATTTTAAGAGGAAATATTCAAGTTGATGGTCTAACACATAGATGGCGCTAAAAATATAAATTTTTAGTTCACCCTAATAGAAGATACGATAATAAATTTGAAATTTGTTCCCGAATTAGAGTAAAAGTGGTATAGTTTCTTTTTTAATGGGAATTTTCAAAACGACCATACTACAAATGTATATTATAGAGTCTTTGCTTTAGCTCTAGCTATCTTACTGTAGGGCTTAACAATAATGCTCTTACATAGGTCAAATGACTTCCAACAATGGGAAAACTTTAAAGTCCTATAAAGTGAATTTGATTTCCTCTACCAGATTAATTTGTCAGAATCTTGTAATTTTTCGATTACTTTTCAATTTTGTTATACAGTGCAATTATAAATTTTAATTTTATTTATTAAAATTTTGAACAAAACAGTCTGTTGTAACAAAAAGTATATTAATTATGTGTTTGCCCTATAGTAACGCATTATTAGAGTCTAATTTAGGCGTTAATTAAAAATAAATTAGGGATATTTGTTGTCTAAGAAAAAGGGCCTCGTATCTATATCAAAACTTTAACTTGTTTTGGCTCGATTCAATTAATCGCCGCATTCGATTTTCAGAATTGAAAAATCCCTAAAGTATGTTACAAAATATTTGCTTAAAAGTCTATGTTTTCTAAGGCGATTTGGTACCAGATTTAGTAATTTTTAATTTCATTTAGGCTCTCTTAATTTACCAATAATGGCCTTTTTTCATATAACCTTCTTAACACAAATTAAATTTTTCACACTAAAAGAAAATAATAAATGCCTCTGACAAGGTGCAAATTAATTTAGTAGTTTTCACACTTTCCCAGGTGACTTGAGAAAATTAAATTAAAATTTCGAAAAAAGTTTCTTAACCACAGACTAGAAGTCCTAAAAAATTCATAATGATTTTGAAAAATTACTTTTCTGTGCAAAACTTGGCCTTTGCTGGTATTGGCATTGATCCAATGGTTACAAATCCAAAATTGCTGGTAAAACGTTCGTTTCTACTGTTTCTCTTAATATTCTCGGCTTGCTTGCACTTCACCATTGTCTTGCATTATATCTGGAGGCATATAAGCGATTTTGTGGAAGTAACTGATTCGATGCCGATGTTGTGTCAGTTGATTTTGTCATTGTGGAAAATTGCCATATTTTTGAACAAACGTCAAGAGATATTGACTTTAATAAGTAAAATCCATTTGAGTAATTTAAAGGGTAAGTATGAAGGGTTTTTAGTAAGAAGGTCTTAGATTTATGTGGGGTTTATATAACTCAAGCGGCTGACGGTTGAGTGAAATTTACATGTGTTTTGTTATTCCAACAAAAACAAAATACATGTAAATTTCACTCAATCCTCAGCCGTTTGAGTTATATAAACCCCACATTAAGTAAGTTTTCTCGAGGGTACTTTTTTAGTTACACTTTTCTCAAAATGGACAAATTCATTGTTTGTCGATTTTTGATCCTTAAAAAGGTTTCAATATGGATTTAAAAATATTCCTAATCATATTTTGTCTAAGTTATGCAACTGAACTGTTGACAAAAGCTATAGAAATTAGAGGGGTTATATCAACTTAAACTGTTTTTTGTGACTCTAGTAAAAGGTCTCAAATTTGTATGAAAAAACCCTAATTCATCAGGTTAACACTTTTTAGATCATATGGTCTACTTATGCTTAAATTCGGACATGTTCTGGGATACCTTTCCTATGTTCTTTAAATTATAATGGAGAAGTTTAGCCTGAAATTGTAAATTATTGTTAAATATCGATAACTCTTTATTTTCAATATATTTGTATCTAAAATTATTCTATAGAGATTCTATTTATGCTAAGTTATGCAGATGAACTGCTTAACTGGTTAAAGTTAAGGCCTCTTGCCATAAAATATCGAAATATCAAGGGTGTATCTTTTAGGTTTTTCTGATACTATTCCCAATAAATACCTTAACATTAGATTTTTTAAATTTCAGAAAATAATAAAAATAATATCAGAGTTTCTTAAGTAAAAGAGTTTAAATAAGTAAAAGAGTTTAAATATATCGATCGAAAACTTAGACTTTTAAGCAAATATTGTATAACATACGTTAGGGATTTTTAAAATAATTTATTTTGCAAAAATTTAGTAAATTTTATATGTTAACATATGCATTTGTTTTTCATAGAATTTAATTTAAGTGAAATTCTCTTACTATCAGGGAACTTTTGCAAATAATTTACAATACCTTATATGTTATATATTATTTACACAATCCTAAAAGTATGCAATACAAGCGTTTTTGAAATAATATAATATTTCGATCCGTATTAAATGCGAAGATCTGAGACCAAATTACCGCATTCGATATCGATCGAAAACTCAGATTTTTAAGCAAAATTTAGGGATGTTCATAGTTACTTTGATGCAAAAAGTTTATTGAATTTTGATATCCATTTGGATTTGTTTTTAAAAATATATATTGTTCAATTAAAACTCTTTTACTATTGTTCATCTTTTGTCAAATAACTTAAAAAAATATATAGTAAACTGTGTATCTTTTAAATAATTTTGATTATCCTTAAAGTATGCTATACAAATATTTTGAAAATATCAAAGATTCCGATCGATATCGAATGCCGTAATTTGGCCCCTGGCATCTGTTCCTTAGTTCATTTCAATTTTTTTTGTACTCTTGTAAAAAGGTTCAAATCTGAATTGAAAACTTGAATCGAACATTTTTAGGAGGAGATGATTTGGTCATGTTCTGGGGTGATCTTAAAATGTTCTATAATTCCTTATGGAAAAGTTTTAAAATAGTATTTTTATTCCAAACACTTTTCATTTGCAATAGATTTGTGTCCAAAATAAATCTAAACGGATCTAATTTATGCAAAGTTAAGCAGCTGAAATTAGTTAAAATTTGGAATTCCAGCAATAAAATATCTAAGAATCAAGATCGTATCTTTTAAGTTTTTCTAATATCATTATAAATAAATACATATACATAAGATTTGCTATAAATTTTTAACATAGATACCCAAATTTCTATATTTAGGATATGAAAAGAAAAATACTTTAAAGCTTATGAAATACTTTACCCAAAAAAATTTTTATGGATCAAATTTTTGCAAACTTATGCAGCTGAATTTTTGAAATAATAAAGCTTAAACTTCTAGAAATAAGATATTAAAAAATCAATGTAGTACCTTGTAGTACTTTTGTACTAGTAGTAAAATTTCAATGTGTGCACACTGAAATTTCTAGATAAATGTAAATATGTTTATTGAAATATCCAGATATCATTATAATATCTAAGTATTATTTTAATTAGAACTTAAATAATAGATATACCTTCATCTCTTCTTCCATTTTTATTTAATATGCTTTTATTTTTCTAATTTCAGCTGAAAAAGAAGAACTGGCCATTGTGCGCAAAGAAAACTCAAAAGATTTTAAATTGTGCTCTCTATATTTACGTATAGTGACCTTTTCGGGAAGTTCAGCGATTTCGCATCCTGTCGTCTACGCTTTGTATATTTATTTATCCCAAGGAGAGTTATTTTTGATTCCACCAAATAAAGCATCGTAAGTAAATTCAATTTTATTTTTAAGCCTGTTTGGTATGCTTTAAAACTTTACAAAAAAATCTCAGATTTTGTTGGAAAATCCTAAAAGTATGCCAGACAATTTTAGTTCAGTCATTTGGTCCGCTCGGTGACTTTTTTCTAACGAAAATTTTTCGACAAAAAAATGTTTCTATAGAAAAATTTTCGATAAAGAAATTTTCGACAAAAAAATTTTTCTATAGAAAAACTTTCGATAAAATTTTTTTCAAATTTTTGATAACAAAATTTTTCTATAGAAAAATTTTCGATAAAAAAAATTATTCTATAATAAAATTTTCGATCAAAAAATTGTTCCATCAAATTTTTTCTATAGAAAAATTTTCGATAAAAAATTTTTTCTATAGAAAAATTTTCCATTTAAAAATTTTTTCTGGAAAAATTTAACACAAAAAATTTTTCTATGGAAAAATTTACGAAAAAATATAGGAAAGAAATATTTTTCTATGGAAAAGTTTTCGATAAAAAATTTTTTCTAAGCAAAAAAAAAAAATTTCTATAGAAAAATTTTCGACAAAAAAATTTTTGTATAGAAAAATTTTCGATAAAAAATTTTTTCAATAAAAAAATTTTTGACAAAACAAAACAAAAATTTTCTATAGAAAAATTTTTAATAACAAAGTTTTTGTTCAGAAAAATTTTCGATAAAAAAATTATTCTATAGTAAAATTTTCGATCAAAAAATTTTTCCATCAAATTTTTTCTATAGAAAAATTTTCGATAAAAAATTTTTTCTATAGAAAAATTTTCCGTTTAAAAATTTTTTATGGAAAAATTTAAGACAAAAAATTTTTGTATGGAAAAATTTACGAAACAATATAGGAAGGAAATAATTTTCTATGGAAAAGTTTTCGATAAAAAATTTTTTCTAAGCAAAAAAAAAAAAAATTTCTGTAGAAAAATTTTGTTTTCAAAAAATTTTCTATAGAAAGTTTTTTTTATTTTTTTTCCCATAAAATACAAAGTTCTATAGAAAAATTTTCGATAAAATTTTTTTTTGTAGAAAAATTTTCGATAAAAACTTTTTTTATAGAAGAATTTTCGATAAAAAAAATTTTTGTATAGAAAAAATTTTTTTTTCTACAGAAAAATTTTCGACAAAAAATAGAAAGATTTTTCATAACAAAATTTGTCTATAGAAACATTTTTGATTACAAAATTTTTCTATAGAAAACTTTTTGATAACAAAATTTTTCTATAGAAAAATTTTCGATGGAAAACTTATTCTATAGTAAAATTTTCGATCAAAAAATTTTTACATAAAATTTTTTTTAGAAAAATTTTTAATAAAAATTTTTTTCAATAGAAAAATTTTTGATTCAAAAATTTTTCTATGGAAAAATTTACGACAAAAAATTTTTCTATTGAAAAATTTACGATAAAAAAATTTTTCTATAGGAAAACTTTTTCTATGGAAGAGTTTTCAGTAAAAGAAATTTTTTATAGACAAGTTTTCGGTTAAACAAATTTTCTATAGAAAAATTTTAGGTTAACAAAATTTTTCTATAAACAAATTTTGGTTTAAAAATTTTTTCTATAAAAAAATTTTTTTATAGAAAAATTTTCGATAAAAAAATTTTTCTATACAAAAATTTTCGATACAAAAATTTTTTATAGAAAAATTTTGATAAAAAAATTTTTCCATAGACAAATTTTCGATAAAAAAATTTTTCTATAGAAAAGTTTTCGACAAAAATTATTTTTCTATAAAAAAATTTTTGATAAGAAAATGTTTCTATAGAAAAATTGTCGATAAAAATTGTCTATAAAAAATTGTCTATAAAAAATTTTCCATAAATAAATTTTGCTATAGAAAAATTTTCAATGAAAAAATTTTTCTATAGAAAAATTTTCAATAAAAAAATTTTGCTATAGAAAAATTTTCAATGAAAAAATTTTTCTATAGAAAAATTTTCAATAAAAAAATTTTTTTATTGAAAATTTTTCTATAGAAAATTTTTTTTATTGAAAGTTTTTCTATAGAAAAATTTTTTTATTGAAAATTTTTCGATAAACAAATTTTTCTATGGAAAAATTATTGGGAAAAAAATTTACATTGAAAAAATTTTCAATAAAAAAAATTTTCGTCAACAAAATTATCGTTAAAAAAAGTTTTTGATAAAGATATATTTCTATAGGAAAATTTTCGACAAATAAATTTTTCTTTAGAAAAATTTTCGATAGATATATTTAGACATCAAGTTTTATTAAACTTTTCGCAACATAAATTATTTTGAAATCCCTAAGGTATGTTACACAATATTTTCTCAAAAGTCTGAGTTTCGATCGATATCGATTGATATCGATGTAGCCTAATTGTCTGGTGAATTCTAAGAAAATAAAACATAAAATAATTTTATATCTTTTCATTCTGTTTACAGGTATTTCTGGAACTATACCCATTTACCGGGCTACCTTGTTGTCTATGTTTTGAATGTTTTAACCGTTTATTTTGTCTGCGTCGTATCTCTAGCCATTGACTCACTCTTCTCGTGGTTTGTCAGCAATATAACGGCTCAGTTCCATATTATAGGTCATCGTTTTGATGAAGTGGCTAAGCGTTATAATACGATTAACAGGAGTTCAAGAGATGAGCAAGATTTTATTAAAGGCATTAAGAGCTGCATACAATATCACCATCAAACCCTGCATTTGGCCGAAACCTTAAATCAAGTTTATGGTGAAATTATATTCATTAAATTTATTGTGGTCTGTTCGGAAATCGGTAGTTTGGTATTTCGTGCTAGTCGTCCCAATGATTCTGTGGCGGATGTGGCCTATAAGTGCTTATTTCTTTCGGCGGTAGCCTTACAGCTGGTCTTGTATTGTTACAATGGCCAGAGGATAAAGGATGAGGTAAGATTTGTTAAGAAAAATATTTAATAAATCTTCTTTTTTAATAGAAACTTTCTTATATTAAATTTTTGCAGAGCTCTTATGTTACTACCTCTATATATTTTGCTTTTGACTGGTCCAAATTATCGAAATCTCATAAAAGATTGCTATTCGTTCCTATGCTGCGCTCACAACGTCTCAGCAACATCAAGGGTGTATTCTTCGAAGTGGACTTGAGCTTATATTTATGGGTAGATTTCTATATTTTTATTTTATATTCAGAATCTTATTGGTAATTTACTTTCTTTAAAGGTTTTCAAGACGGCTGCATCTTTAATAACTGCTCTCAAGACATTGGATGAGAATAAAATTTAAAAAATAGTTCTTTACGTACACAGTGCTACACAAAAAATAGGCTTTCAATTTTAATAAGCAATGCCGTTTTTTTTAATCTATGGAGGAGGAATAAAGTCTCTTTTCAGACACTTTAGAGGCCAGATCACCGCATTCGATATCAATAGAAAACTCAGACTTTTAAGTAATATTATGCAGCATACCTTAGGGATTTTCAAAACAACTTAGTTTTTTATCAAAAATTTGTCTATAGAAATTTTTTTTTATCAAAAATTTTGCTATAGAAAATTTTTTTATCAAAAATTTTGCTATAGAAAATTTTTTTATCAAAAATTTTTCTATAGAAAATTTTTTTATCAAAAACTTTGCTATAGAAAATTTATTTATCAAAAATTTTGCTATAGAAGATTTTTTTATCAAAAATGTTTGTATGAAAAATTTTTTAATCAAAAATTTTTCTTTAGAAAATTTTTTTATCAAAAATTTTTCTATAGAAATTTTTTTTTATCAAAAATTTTTCTATAGAAATTTTTTTTATCAAAAATTTTTCTATAGAAAATTTTTTTATCAAGAATTTTTCTATGTAAAATTTTTTTATCAAAAAGTTTTCTATAGAAAATATTTTTATCAAAAATTTTTCTATATAAAATTTTTTTATCAAAAAGTTTTCTATAGAAAATTTTTTTATCAAAAAGTTTTCTATAGAAAATTTTTTTTATCAAAAATTTTTCTATAGAAAATTTTTTTATCAAAAATTTTTCTATAGAAAATTTTTTTATCAAAAATTTTTCTGTAGAAAATGTTTTTTATCAAAAATTTTTCTATAGAAAATTTTTTTATCAAAAATTTTTCTATAGAAAATTTTTTTATCAAAAATGTTTCTATAGAAAATTTTTTTATCAAAAATTTTTCTATAGAAAATTTTTTTATCAAAAATTTTTCTATAGAAAATTTTTTTATCAAAAATTTTTCTATAGAAATTTTTTTATCAAAAATTTTTCTATAGAAAATTTTTTTATCAAGAATTTTTTTATATAAAATTTTTTTATCAAAAATGTTTCTATAGAAAATTTTTTTATCAAAAATTTTTCTATAGAAAATTTTTTTTATCAAAAATGTTTCTATAGAAAATTTTTTTATCAAAAATTTTTCTATTGAAAATTTTTTTATCAAAAATTTTTCTATAGAAAATTTTTTTATCAAAAATGTTTCTATAGAAAATTTTTTTATCAAAAATTTTTCTATAGAAAATTTTTTTTATCAAAAATGTTTCTATAGAAAATTTTTTTATCAAAAATTTTTCTATAGAAAATTTTTTTATCAAAAATTTTTCTATAGAAAATTTTTTTATCAAAAATGTTTCTATAGAAAATTTTTTTATCAAAAATTTTTCTATAGAAAATTTTTTTTATCAAAAATGTTTCGATAGAAAATTTTTTTATCAAAAATTTTTCTATAGAAAATTTTTTTATCAAAAATTTTTCTATAGAAAATTTTTTTATCAAAAATGTTTCTATAGAAAATTTTTTTATCAAAAATTTTTCTATAGAAAATTTTTTTATCAAAAATTTTTCTATAGAAAATTTTTTTATCAAGAATTTTTCTATATAAAATTTTTTTATCAAAAATGTTGCTATAGAAAATTTTTTTATCAAAAATTTTTCTATAGAAAATTTTTTTATCTAAAATTTTTCTATAGAAAATTTTTTTATCAAAAATTTTTCTATAGAAAATTTTTTTATCAAAAATGTTTCTATAGAAAATTTTTTTATCAAAAATTTTTCTATAGAAAATTTTTTTATCAAAAATTTTTCTATAGAAAATTTTTTTATCAAGAATTTTTCTATATAAAATTTTTTTATCAAAAATGTTGCTATAGAAAATTTTTTTATCAAAAATTTTTCTATAGAAAATTTTTTTATCTAAAATTTTTCTATAGAAAATTTTTTTATCAAAAATTTTTCTATAGAAAATTTTTTTATCAAAAATTTTTGTATAGAAAATTTTTTTATCATAAATTTTTGTATAGAAAATTTTTTTATCAAAAATTTTTTATAGAAAATTTTTTTATCAAAAATTTTTCTATAGAAAATTTTTTTATCAAAAATTTTTCTATAGAAAATTTTTTTATCAAAAATTTTTCTATAGAAAATTTTTTTATCAAAAATTTTTGTATAGAAAATTTTTTTATCATAAATTTTTGTATAGAAAATTTTTTTATCAAAAATATTTTATAGAAAATTTTTTTATCAAAAATTTTTCTATAGAAAATTTTTTTATCAAAAAGTTTTCTATAGAAAATTTTTGTATCAAACATTTTTCTATAGAAAATTTTTCTATGGAAAATTTTTCTGTGGAAAATTTTTTATCAAAAATTTTTCTATGGAAATTTTTTTATCAAAAATTCGAAAATTTTTTATCAAAAAATTGAATAATTTGAATGCTCATTTTCACGAGTTTTATTAATGATCGTGATATTTGCGAAAATTAAAAAAAATTCATCGGCTGCTGGTGGTATGGGCTGCCTACTCCTGGCTTTAAGTATATTATCTAGATTATCCAAAAAGTATGCTACACAAATGTTTTTAAAATATCTTACATTTTAATATATATCAAATGCGGCGACTTGGCTCGTCAAATTTTAGCGGAAAGAAAAGGGTCAAACCTGATCTTAAAAAAATTAAAATAAAAAAATCGGAGCTACGCCGACAAGATAAAAAAATTGTTATTTCACTGTTTGAAACTTTTATTGATTACGATATCTTAATTAGTTTGGAGTACCTAAATAAGGCTTGATTAAAATGTACTTCCTTTACACACTGACAAAATTTAGTTGCTCTGTTAAATATTTAGAGAAAGCTTATAATTGATCGGCGCTGGGACATTTTATTCAGACACTTCGAGTTGAAAATGAAAATTGAGAAAAAAAATGTTCTTGTATAAAAAACTGATAACTTGAATTGAGTTTTTTTCCTTTTGCCAGCTGTCAGTCTGCTAACACAGGAATTCCACAATTTTCTTTGACGTAGCATTTTCGAATCAATGACGACGTAAATTAAGCGATTCCGACAATGAGTTGTTTCTTGTTTAATCGCCATGCCTGGCCCTTCAATTATAGTTATTAAAAAATAATGTTTATAAAACCTTATTTTTCAATAATTCAAAAGACTGGAAACTATAGTTGGAAAAACAATAAACTCATTTGTCATTGAGTAGAAGTAGGGCTGTTCTTAGAAGAAGAAAAATTGAGTTGAGTTTGAAAAAGTTTAATAAATTTTAAACATTTCTCAATGGAAAATTCATATACAAAATGTATATATATATATATTTATTTAAAATCAGCATTTTATATTTTTTAAATGCTTTAAAGCCAACATCAAGGTTAGCCATAATTTGTATGGCAGAGGAATAGCATCAATTTACCTTAAACAAGAAAACTTTTTTCTAACTCATACTTAAACAAAAATGAATACTAACCCAGCAAAACTTTGGTAATGGCAAGTACTCTGATAACTGGTTACCTTGTAACGACTACAACATACCATCCGAATAAATAATAAGTTATTACAGAAGTACTTATTTGTAATTAAGATGGTAATTTAAACTGAATGGCCCCGGTTCAAATCCCACCAAGGGCAACAATTTTTTTTAGTTTTTTTTTTTATTAAAAGAGTCTTTTTAAATGATTTTTGAATTTTAAGAACTTAAATATTATTTTCTGTAAAAAAAATTTGTAAAACTAACTCACGTTAATGAAAAAATACCATGATGAGTTTATTTTGATTATCTAGGGGATGTTGAATACCAAACACGATTCTAATTGGTCTTAACTTGGTAAGCCCAACTTATCTGGGTCATCCTTCATCTCAACTGTGGACACACACCTCCTCATGGTATCACCCGGGGAGCTAGTTTAACACCCATTAATATTGAGAGTTAACATGTTCCGAGAGTTGTCCCATAAGATCGATAAAAATGGGTTAGGATTACGGGCTAGTAACCCTCTCTTGAAAAAAAATACAATGAAGAGGATAAAATTAGAATTGAAATGTCCCACTACCTAATATTAGAGGAGGATGTCCGAAACTTCGATAGAAAGATCAAGTAGAGGAACATTTTTCAAAGCTTGGCCTATTAAATTGGAGAATATTCGCACAAGATCGAAATCCATGGAATTCTAAAATATGCTCGGACTTTGACCTTAACAGGTTGTAACATTTAAGTAAGTAAGAGTCAATCTTATGTAAAAACTTATACAAAAAAGAAGATTTAAATTGTTTAAGTTTTAAAATAATTTTAAAAAAGTTTTAAAATAATAACAAAAAATCGTATAAAAATATTTTTCCAAAAATTACAACAAAGCAAAAAAAAAAGCAGGGAAAAACAAAGTTATTTTCACATGATTTTGGATCTAAAAATAAAAATTGTTTATATTAATTATAAGCTGCTAAGTTTTCAACATATGAAGTAGCTCAGTGGAAGAGTCTCTGCCTAGCAGTCGGAGGGTCTGGGTTCGAGCCCCCATGGGATCATTAAAAAAATTTTGTATTTCGTTTAAAAATATATGTTTTTAATAAAACAACAACAAAAAAGTTGTTGCTGTTGTTGTTGTTTTTGCTTTCAAATTGCTTACCCAAGTCATTACTTTTCTGCAATTGGTAAGTACTTGCCTCCAATGACATCCCCATGTTAATGTAATGACTTAAACAGCGAATGAGTAAGTAGTTCGTGTTCAATAGTTTAACTCATTATTTGGTAATGAAAAGTTTTACTGGGAAACTAACAATAACGAAACACGCAGCAAATGAAATTCTTAGAGCACATTTTAATTTTAATATTGAAAACGGTCTTCATTTGGCCAACCTTGCTCTAGCGAAAAATTTTTTATCAAAAGCTTTTAGTGATAAATTTTTTATTAAAAATTTTGAATAAAAATTTTCAAAATCAGAAATTTTAAATGAAAAATTTTCTATTAAAAATTTTTAGTGCAAAATTTTCTATCAAAAAATTTTAGTGAACAAATTTCTATTAAAAATTTTAAGTGAAAAATTTTTTGTTAAAAATTTTTTGTTAAAAATTTTTAGTAAAAAATTTTCTATTAAAAATTTTTGGTAAAAAATTTTCTATCAAAAATTGTTAGTAAAAAATTTTCTATCAAAAATTTTTAGTGAAATATTTTCTATCAAAAATTTTGATTTAAAATTTTTCTATTAAAAGTTTTTAGTGAAAAATTTCCTGTCAAAAATTTTGAGTGAAAAATTTTCTATCAATAAAGTTTGGTCAACAATTTTTTATCAAAAATTTTTGGTGAACAATTTTTTATCAAAAATTTTTAATGAAACAATTTCTATCAAAAATTTTTAGTCACAAATTTTTATTGAAAATTTTCTATAAAAAATTTTTAGTCAAAATTTTCCCATCAAAATTTTTAAGTGAAAAATTTCCTATCAGAAATTTTAAGTGAAAAATTTCCTATTGAAAAATTTTCTATAAAAAATTTTTAGTGAAATTTTTCTATCAACAATTTTTAGTGAGACAATTTCTATCAAAAATTTTTAATGAAAAATTTTATATCAAAAGTTTTTAGTGAAAAATTTTTTATCAAAAATTTTTAATAAAAAATTTTCTATCAAAAATTTTTAGTGAAAAATTTGCTAACAAAAATTCTTAGTGAAAATTTTTCGATCGAAAATTTTTAGTGATTTTCTATCAAAAGTTTTTAGTGACAAATTTTTTATTAAAAATTTTGAAAAATTTTTTGAATAAAAAATTTTCTATCAAAAATTTTTAGTGAAAAAATTTCTATTAAAAATTTTTAGTGAACAATTTTCTATCAAAATTTTTGAATGAAAAATTTTCTATCAAACATTTTTATTCAAAAGTTTTGTATCAACAATTTTCTAACAAAAATTTTAAGTGAAAAATTGCCTGTTGAAATATTTTCTAATAAAATTTTAAGTGAAAAATTTGTTATCAAAAATTTTTAGTGAATAATTTAAAATTTTTCGTGAGTTATTTAAATTTTGTAGTGAAAATTTTTCTATTATAAATTTTAAGTGAAAAATTTTTTATCAAAAATTTTTAATGAAATATTTTCTATCAAAAACTTTTAGTGAAAAATTTGCGATCAAAAATTTTTAGTGAAAAATTTCCTATTGAAATATTTTTTATCAAAAATTTTTAGGTAAAAAATTTAATAAAAATTTTTCTATTAAAAATTTTTCGTGAAAAATTTTCTATCAAAAAGTTTTATTGAAAAAATTTCTATCAAAAACTGTTAGTGAATAATTTCCTATCAAAACTTTAAAGTGAACATTTTTCTATCAAAATTTGTAAGTGAAAAATTTTTTATCAAAAATTTTTAGTGAATAATTTCCTATCAAAAATTTTTAGTGAACATTTTTCTATAAAAAAATTTTTAGTAAAAATTTACTATCAAAAATTTTTTATCAAAAATGTTTAGTAAAGAATTTTCTATCAAAAATGTTGGTGAACAATTTTTTGTCAAAAAATTTTAGTCAAAATTTTCTATCAAAAATTTTAAGTGAACAATTTTTTACCAAAAAATTTTTCTAATAAAAATTGTAAGTAAAAAATTTTTAATAAAACAATTTCTATCACAAATTTTCCAATCAAAAATTGTTAGTGAAAAATTTTCTATCAAAAGTTTTTAGTGACAAATTTTTTATTAAGAATTTTGAATAAAAAATTTTCTATCAAAAATTTTAAATGAAAATTTTCTATAAAAAATTTTAAATGAAAATTTTCTATAAAAAATTTTCTATCAAAAATTTTGAATGAAAAATTTTCTATCAAAAATTTTTATTGAAAAGTTTTGTATCAAAAATTTTATATCAAAAATTTTTTGTGAAAAATTTCCTGTTGAAATATTTTCTAATAAAAATTTTAAGTGAAAAATTTTTAATCAAAAATTTTTAGTGAATAATTTTCTATCAAAAATTTTTAGTAGAAAATTTCCTATTTAAAATTTGTAGTGAAAATTTTTCTATTATAAATTTTAAGTGAAAAATTTTCTATCAAAAATTTTTAATGAAATATTTTCTATCAAAAACTTTTAGTGAATAATTTCCAATCAAAAATTTTTAATGAAAAATTTCCTATTGAAATATTTTTTATCAAAAATTTTTAGGTAAAAAATTTCCTATCAAAAATTTTTAGGTAAAAAATTTAGTATCAAAAATTTTTAGTAAGAATTTTTCTATTAAAAATTTTTTCGTGAAAAATTTTCTATCAAAAAGTTTTATTGAAAAAATGTCTATCAAAAATTTTTAGTGAATAATTTCTTATCAAAACTTTTAAATGAAAATTTTTCTATCAAAATTTTTAAGTGAAAAATTTTTTATCAGAAATTTTTAGTGAATAATTTCCTATCAAAAATTTTTAGTGAACATTTTTCTATAAAAAAATTTTTAGTAAAAATTTACTATCAAAAATTTTTTATCAAAAATGTTTAGTGAAGAATTTTCTATCAAAAATTTTGGTGAACAATTTTTTGTCAAAAATTTTTAGTCAAAATTTTCTATGAAAAATTTTAAGTGAACAATTTTTTACCAAAAATTTTAAGTAAACATTTTTCTAACAAAAATTGTAAGTAAAAAATTTTTAATAAAACAATTTCTATCAAAAATTGTTAGTGAAAAATTTTCTATCAAAAGTTTTTAGTGACAAATTTTTTATTAAGAATTTTGAATAAAAAATTTTCTATCAAAAATTTTAAATGAAAAATGTTCTATAAAAGATTTTCTATCAAAAATTATTGGTAAACAATTTTTTACCAAATATTTTTGGTGAAAAAATTTCTATCAAAAATTTTTGGTAAACAATTTGTGAAAAATTTTCTATCAAAAAAGTTTAACGAAAAATTTTCTATCAAAAGCTTTTTGTGAAAAATTTTCTATCAAAAATTTTTATACCAAGAATTTTTAATGAAAAAGTGACTTTTTTAAATAAAGTAAGACATCGGAATTTTTTAGAAAAACATTTTTTCATCAAAAAATTTTTTTTTTTTTTCAAATAATTTTTCTATAAAAAATTTTGACATCGAAAAACTATAAAGAAAAATTATAACATAAAAAAATTATATATCATATGATGACAATGGAACTGAAAAACGTTAGCCTTAAGGCCGAGTTTAAATTTTTTTTAAAATCAAACCTATTAATGAGACTGCCCTAAGATGACCAATATTTTTCAAAACATGTCTACTGTCTAGTAGACTGAAGTAAATACCTAAGAATTTATAATTATTTATTTTAGTATTCCACAAAGTTTCTTCATAGCAAGTAGAGCTGATTAGAACATTTAAACAAAATAATGATTTCCCATCATTATTTTTATATACAAAAATTGGGCTTCATGGGTACCGGCATTAACATAATGACCAAAGGTCAAAATAGTAAAATTGAGATGCCTGTTTTATTAATTGGTCTTATGTTGAGTGCTCTTGTACATTTTATTATCACTTTACATTACGTTTATCAAAATATCAGAGATTTCATTGAGGTAACCGATGCTATACCCTTTATGGGACAGTTGCTGCTGTCCATATGGAAAATGTTGATATTCTTGGGCAAACGTAACCAAATATTGCCGTTGATAAATAAAATACATGAGATGAATGTAAAGGGTATGTTATGTTAAATATTGTCATCTAATTTTTTGTTGCTTAAAAGAATTTTAAAAAAATTTAGCTAAAAATCAGGAATTGGCTATAGTAAGACGTGAAAACAAAAAAGACCAGTTTTTGTGTTTTATGTACCTGAGATTGGTAATAATAACTGGAAGTTTTGGACTCATTCATCCACTCGTCTACGGTTTGTATATGTTTTTAACGAGTGGCCAATTGGTTTTAAATGAACCCAATAAAGCCAGGTGAGCTTTTGTTTTATTTAAATTAATAAAGTCAACTTCTATCTTAATTTTCATTTGCAGCTATTTTTGGGAACACTCCTCTTTAGTTGGCTACTCCTTGGTCTTTCTGTTTAATACGATTAGTATGTATTTCACTTGTGTCGTTTCCTTGGGCACCGACACGCTCTTCTCATGGTTCGTCAGCAATATTGTGGCCCAGTTTCATATAATCGTCTATCGTTTCGAACAGGCGGCAAAAAAATGTGCTCAAACTTCATTAGGTCAACAAGAAAAGCCAGATTGTTGTCGATACTTTGAAGAGGCCATAGAATGCCATCAGCAAACTTTACAATTGGCAGATAAATTCAATCAAGTTTATGGTGAAATTGTTTTCATAAAATTTCTTGTTGTTTGTTCGGAAATCTGTTGTTTGGTGTATCGTGTTGGACGTCCTAATGACTCAATGGCTGATGTTGCCTATAAATGCCTGTTTTTGTCTGCGATAGCCCTACAATTGATATTGTATTGTTATAATGGTCAAAGGATTAAGGATGAAGTAAGTTTCTTACTTTCCTATTAGTATTAGTTTTGTTATAAATTTGTATATCATTAGTATTACATCCTACATCACATAGTGGGATACAAAAAAATTAGAGAAATAATTCAAGAACTTTTAAATGCTAAGCCCAATCATGAAATTTAATAGGACTATTGTGGAGGGATATTCATGCTTATGTTTAGAAATTGGATTCTGTAGACTTATCAGGAGGGGAGCTATATTCCCTCAAAGTAGGGCACTTCGAGTTTTTCGAAAATTTAAAACGATCCAGAAGTCACATTTTAGATTCGATTAAAAGATTTTTTGATGCATAACATCTACTAACTTAAATCGCTACGCATAAGGCTTAGCTCCTATAGTTAGTGAGATATTCGACTTTGAAAGAAAAAACATTTTTTATCTTTTTGACAAGCACCATTTAAAATCATTTAACAATTTTTTTTCAAATCCGAAAAAAAATAATAGAAAAAAAATTTTTTCTATAGAAAATTTTTCATTAAGAAAATTTTTTATTGAAATTTTTTCATTAATAAAATTTTTCTGCAGAAATTTGTTCATTAAGAAAATTTTTTATTAACAAAATTTTTCTATAGAAAATTTTTCATTAAGAAAATTTTTCTATAGAAAATTTTTCATTAAGAAAATTTTTCAATAAGAAAATGTTTCTAAAAAAAATTTGCATATAGAAAATTTTGCATTAAGTAAATTTTTCTATAAACAATTTTGCATTAAATTTACATAATGAAAAATTTTCTGTAGAAAATTTTTTTACGATGAAAAATAAAGAAAAGATAAAACTGAAAAATGTTTGGTTGTTTCTGTTCAGATGATAATCTTCGCTTTATGTTGATATTTGTTGGACACAATAATAATTCGTATTTATTCTGTCCCTCAAGAGGTTTTCGCTCTGTCTAGAATAAGAGATAATCCTCCTGATGAGATAATCTAACCAATCATAGAAATGCGTCGAGAAAAGGTTTCCCAATAAAGATTTTGTATAAAAAATTTCATTAAGAGACAATTTTTCTTGAAGAAAATTTTTCACTAAGAAAATGATAAATGATAAAAGAAGAAGATTTTTCTTTACGAAAGTTTTTTATTAAGATAGTTTTTCAATAAGAAAATTTTTCTATAGAAAATCTTTCATTAAGAAAATTTTTCTTTAAGAAAATTTTTTTATAAACAATTTTTTATTAAGAAAAATTTTCTATAGAAATTTTTTTATTAAGAACATTTTTCTATAGAAAATTTTTCATTAAGAAAATTTTTCTATAAAAAATTTTTCATTAAGAAAATTTTTCTATAAAAAATTTTTCATTAAGAAAATTTTTCTATAAAAAATTTTTCATTAAGAAAATTTTTCTATAGAACATTTTTCATTAAGAAAATTTGTCTATAGAACATTTTTCATTAAGAAAATTTTTCTATAGAACATTTTTCATTAAGAAAATTTTTCTATAGAAAATTTCCCATTAAGAAAATTTTTCTATAAAAAATTTTTCATTAAGAAAATTTTTCATTAAGAAAATTTTTCTATAAAAAATTTTTCATTAAGAAAATTTTTCATTAAGAAAATTTTTCTATAAAAAATTTTTCATTAAGAAAATTTTTCTATAGAACATTTTTCATTAAGAAAATTTGTCTATAGAACATTTTTCATTAAGAAAATTTTTCTATAGAACATTTTTCATTAAGAAAATTTTTCTATAGAAAATTTCCCATTAAGAAAATTTTTCTATAAAAAATTTTTCATTAAGAAAATTTTTCATTAAGAAAATTTTTCTATAAAAAATTTTTCATTAAGAAAATTTTTCATTAAGAAAATTTTTCATTAAGAAAATTTTTCATTAAGAAAATTTTTCTATAAAAAATTTTTCATTAAGAAAATTTTTCTATAGAACATTTTTCATTAAGAAAATTTGTCTATAGAACATTTTTCATTAAGAAAATTTTTCTATAGAACATTTTTCATTAAGAAAATTTTTCTATAGAAAATTTCCCATTAAGAAAATTTTTCTATTGAAAATTTTTCATTAAAAAATTTTTCTATAGAAAATTTTTCATTAAGAAAATTTTTCTATAGAAAATGGAAATCTTTAATTTAGCAATATATCAAAAACGGCTTTTTGCGAAAAAGAACTTTTTTATTGTAGAAAATGAATCTCTGGGATTATAAAAATAATGTTTGTCTTACAACTTTTTTGTTTCTAAATTCTGCTAAAAGATGGCGCTATTTTTAGGTTACATATGAAAATCGCATTTTTAATAATTAAAAGATACAAATTTGGTTTGACAATGTTCCGCGACTTTGTTCAGGAGTATTTGGTCTAACTTTTTTCTGAATGTACCAACATCGAAAAAGATCCAAATAATATGTATTTGATACATTTGTAAGAAACATGTCAATACCGCCACCTTGCGGCAATCTTTTGTAGCATTTTTAAAAACACAAAAATAGATGCTTTCAAAAACTTTCAAAAGAGATATCTGCGATGAAATTCAGACAAAAAATAAGAATTCTAGGGACAAAAGTAGTTAACAGTATTCCAATTCTGATACTTTTTTGAACGATTGTTTTAAAATTTTGTGTAAAATTTAGTCACTGTTTACAACATTAGAAGTAAAAATAATGTTTTTGTAATGAGAAAGGGTATGGCTTAAATTCCATATAAAAGTGAAAGTTTTTAACTTTTCTTTAACTTCAGCATCCATATGCAAAAATCTTGTTAGCCAGATTTCGCAGATTTCGCGAAATTGGTTAGTTTCTCAATATGTTAATTTGTTTTTTAAGTCCATTTCATTTTCCATCTCTACTTTTAAAAAATATATTCGCTGTAAATCGATGAGGTATTGAAAACATTTTTTTCGTCGGACTTTTTTTTGGTGGCAAGTTTCCATATTACTAAATATTTAATTTTTAGATTCCTAGAACACAAAATGATCAGAAGCCACTGTTGTCTTGTTACATTTTACGAATTTAAGAGGTTCAATGTAGGCTTTATAAACACTTTGAGATGTAGAAGAAAATCAATGGTCGCGATTTAATCGCATATTATTTTTGCTTCACTGTAGACCGCAGGATATTTGTTCGTGAATTTGAGCAATATAGCTTTAAGTACCACATTGTTATTATACATCAATGTGTCTTTCGAAGGTGAACAAGTGAAAAATGACACAAATAGGCTTGCTTGTTTTTTAAATGGCACAAAAATGGCTAAATATTTTTCTCGAAAAATTTGCACACATATTAAGAACATGTTTATCTAAAATTTTGATATGGCGCTTCTCGATGCGTTTCTTAGTTAATGAGTTATAGGAAGACAAATATTAAAAATGCAGAATTTTTACCCTTTTTTCATTTTTTTTGATAGTTTTTCTCAATTTGTCGAAGAACCAAACATTTAATCGGGAAGCGCCATATCAAATTTTTAGATATCAATAGTAGCTATCTGTATGTAAAATTTGGTCTCAAAATCTTTATCCGCTTTTGTGCCATTTTAAATGCAAATTTTATACTTTTTTCACTCCTGCATTATCTTTTATATATATCTTTTCTCTAAGTGTACTGATGTTTTTTTTATGGTGATGAAATCTTTTACACTTATCTAACTATACAAATTTGAAAAAGTTTAATTTATGACCTATTAAGAAAGTTACAGCGCCAAATTTGCTTCTAGTTTAAAAGCCAAAATTATAGAAAACACCGTGTATTTCAGGAACCAAAATAGCTTGGGCCATTTTATGAAGCACGAAGGATAGCTGAATATGTGTCTGAAAAAATGTATATAAATTCATGTGATTATCTTGAAATTTAAAAACCTACTTTTTTTGATATATTGCTATCTTTAATATCGGAATAAAACATGACTTCCGAATCGTTTTTAATTTTCGAAAAACTCGAGGTGCCCTACTTTGAGGCCATATAGCTACCTTTTTGATAAGTCTACAGACTCCAGGTTCTAAGCATAAGCTTGAATTATTTCCCTTAATTATTTCAACCCTGGGTTCGAGCCCCAGTCAACATCAATTTCTGTAATTATTTGTTTTTGTTAAAGTTATGAATTACCATATCATTCACCATCGGACCGTTAGCATCCACACGCTGTCGATGAAAAAAAAAAAACAGATGGCGTATTTTCATATTATTTTTTTTCCAAATAAGGTAACCTAATTCGTGTGTACAATAATTGCAATTGTATAGGCAGTAATTGCCTGAGTGCTACTTCTCTTTAAATTATCCCAGATCCATATTATTCTAAGCTTAGTCGATAGCATCGTAGTATCTGGTTTGATCGTCTATAGAATTTCTGTGTGATGTTTTTTTCATATTTACAGAGTTTGCAAGTGTCAACGGAGATTTATTGTGCTTTCGACTGGTCCTATCTCTCCGTTTCACATAAAAAAGTGCTGCTGCAGTCTATAATGCGTTCACAAATATCGAGTTATGTTAAGGGAGTCTTCTTTGAAGTCGATTTAACTCTGTACTTATGGGTAATTTACAATAAAGATATTCACAAGGTCTTTTAGTTGGTCTTGTTATCTTAGAAATTTTGGTTTTTGACTTAAATTAAGAATTTTTAAAATTATGAATTATGACAAAACGACTATGTATATAAGAGATCTTGAGAATACCCTAAATATTTAAGTAGTATATAAATATTCACCATGACAGAGAACTCAATTCCGTTCGAAAGTGAAATAAATCTGAAGCCAAATCGATATCGATCGAAATGTAAAATATTTCAGAAACATTTGTGTAGCATACTTTAAGGAAAATTCGAATAATATATAATATATAAGGTTTACTACAATGTAGCTTATTTGTTAAAAGCTTGCTGATACTAAAAGAATTTCATTTAGACTAAATGTTTTGACAAACAAACTGATATGTTTAGATATTAATATTTATTGAACTTTTTACAAAATAAAATATTTTAAAAATCCCTAAGGTATGTTACACAATATTTGCTAAAGAGTGTAAGTTTTCGATCGATATCGAATGCGGCTATTTGAACCCTGATTTCAACTGAAAAAATTGTGTTCTGTAATATTTTAGATCATTTCAAATCAATTCCGAATCTATAGAAGCTACAGCCATTTCGATCGGAATTCAACAGCGGAACTGTTTTAATTCCGAGTGGAATTTGTGATATGCCTGAATATTTATTTAATTTCTTCAATAAATGGCAACAGAAATAACAAATATTTTTTTTGCAGGTTTTCAGGACGGCTGGCTCGTTGATAACCGCTTTAATGACATTAGATGAAAAACAAGGATAGAGAATTTCCATAGTTTTGATTTATGATGATTTGTTTCCGAATTTTTAATTAATTAAAAGCATACATTTATATTTTGAAATTAATAACAAACTTTTTTTCAATAATAATTTCGTTTTAATAAAAAGTAAATGAAATGTGTTAGAAAAAACATACCTTAATGCATTTCAATGGTTTGTTAGGTCATTATCATCAAAAAAGAGTGTTTTTTTTTTGAAAGATATAAACATTTAAGCTGGCAACACTTTTTAACTGGCGGCCATTTTGTCAGCTCTTAAGTGCTTTATGTATAGTTTGATTTGACATTTCAATATGACTGATTACTGAATTTTTCATTTTTGATTAAAGATTAAGTTGCCAAATCGTCGCATTCAATATCGATCGAAAACTCAGACTTTTTAACAAATATTGTGTAACATATCTTAGGGATTTTTAAATTAATATATTTTGCAAAAAGTTTAAAAAATTCGATATCTAAACATAAACGTTTGTTTGTCAAAACATTTAGTTTTAATTAATATTTTAACTATCAGGGAACTTTTGACAAATAATTTTCAACGTAGTTGACCTTATATGTTATTTATTATTATCCTAAAAGTATGCTACATAAATGTTTCTCAAATATCTTACATTTCGAACCATATCAAATGCGGCGATTTTGCCCCAGGTTTCTTATTACAAAATCGTAACTAAAATTAAAGCAATTGAAACCCTATTTCAAATATTAAAAACTGTATTATTAACATCTAAAATTCAAATATCAATACAATAGTACTTATTTTTGTTTATTAGGATAACTAAACAATTTTTTCTACAGAAAAATTTTCGATAGAAATATTTTTCTATAGAAATATTTTCGATAGAAATATTTTTCTGTAGAAAAATTTTCGATAGAAATATTTTTCTATAGAAAAATTTTCGATAGAAATATTTTTCTATAGAAAAATTTTCGATAGAAATATTTTTCTATAGAAAAATTTTCGATAGAAATATTTTTCTATAGAAAAATTTTCGATAGAAATATATTCTATAGAAAAATTTTCAATACAAATATTTTTCTATAGAAAAATTTTCGATAGAAATATTTTTCTATAGAAAAATTTTCGTTAGAAATATTTTTCTATAGAAAAATTTTCGATAGAAATATTTTTCTATAGAAAAATTTTCGATAGAAATATTTTTCTATAGAAAAATTTTCGATAGAAATATTTTTCTATAGAAAAATTTTCGATAGAAATATTTTTCTATAGAAAAATTTTCGATAGAAATATTTTTCTATAGAAAAATTTTCGATAGAAATATTTTTCTATAGAAAAATTTTCGATAGAAATATTTTTCTATAGAAAAATTTTCGATAGAAATATTTTTCTATAGAAAAATTTTCGATAGAAATATTTTTCTATAGAAAAATTTTCGATAGAAATATTTTTCTATAGAAAAATTTTCGATAGAAATATTTTTCTATAGAAAAATTTTCGATAGAAATATTTTTCTATAGAAAAATTTTCGATAGAAATATTTTTCTATAGAAAAATTTTCGATAGAAATATTTTTCTATAGAAAAATTTTCGATAGAAATATTTTTCTATAGAAAAATTTTCGATAGAAATATTTTTCTATAGAAAAATTTTCGATAGAAATATTTTTCTATAGAAAAATTTTCGATAGAAATATTTTTCTATAAAAAAATTTTCGATAGAAATATTTTTCTATAGAAAAATTTTCGATAGAAATGTTTTTCTATAGAAAAATTTTCGATAGAAATGTTTTTCTATAGAAAAATTTTCAATAGAAATATTTTTCTATAGAAAAATTTTCAATAGAAATATTTTCTATAGAAAAATTTTCGATAGAAATATTTTTCCATAGAAAAATTTTCGATAGAAATATTTTTCTATAGAAAAATTTTCGATAGAAATATTTTTCTATAGAAAAATTTTCGATAGAAATATTTTTCTATAGAAAAATTTTCGATAGAAATATTTTTCTATAGAAAAATTTTCGATAGAAATATTTTTCTATAGAAAAATTTTCGATAGAAATATTTTTCTATAGAAAAATTTTCGATAGAAATATTTTTCTATAGAAAAATTTTCGATAGAAATATTTTTCTATAGAAAAATTTTCGATAGAAATATTTTTCTATAGAAAAATTTTCGATAGAAATATTTTTCTATAGAAAAATTTTCGATAGAAATATTTTTCTATAGAAAAATTTTCGATAGAAATATTTTTCTATAGAAAAATTTTCGATAGAAATATTTTTCTATAGAAAATTTTTTTATAGAAATGTTTTTCTATAGAAAAATTTTCAATAGAAATATTTTTCTATAGAAAAATTTTCAATAGAAATATTTTCTATAGAAAAATGTTCGATAGAAATATTTTTCCATAAAAAAATTTTCGATAGAAATATTTTTCTATAGAAAAATTTTCGATAGAAATATTTTTCTATAGAAAAAATTAGAATTATTTTTCTATAGAAAGATTTTCTATAGAAATATTTTTCTGTAGAAAACTTTTCGATAGAAATATTTTTCTATAGAAAATTTTTTTAATAAAAAAATTTTCTATTGAAAAATTTTCTATAGAAAAATTTTCGATAAAAATTTCTCTAAAGAAAATTTTTTGATAAAAAAAAATTTAATAAAGAGTATTGTAAAAAATTGTTATTACTTAAAAGGATGATACTCAAGTTATTTCATCAATCTTTTTCTGTTTTTTCGAGCTTTCCTAATGAAAATTTTATAAGTTTGTGAAAATAAATGCACATTTAAACATTAAAATCAATTTGCTTTGAAACCAATTTTGTTTCTCACAATAGGCAGTAAAATTTACTGTTTAATAGTATAATATTAAAATACTAATTACACATTTTATCAAAAACATTTTCATTGTTTTCTAACATTGAAAGTAAGTTTAAAAATCTGGTCGCCATAAGGAAGTCAAATGTAAAAAGTACTCAAAAAAG
>OW121744.1:23570227-23662850 GCA_933228675.1 Stomorhina lunata
CAAAAATTTACTATTTTTATAGGAAATTTTTCAAAAATTTACAATTCTTAAAATATTACTATTTTTATAGGATATTTTTAAAAAATTTACTATTTTTATAGGAATTTTTTCAAAAATTTACTATTTTTATAGGAAAATTTTCAAAAATTTTCTATTTTTATAGAAATTTTTCAAAAATTTACTATTTTTATAGGAAATTTTTAAAAAATTTACTATTTTTATAGGAAATTTTTAAAAAATTTACTATTTTTATAGGAAATTTTTAAAAAATTTACTATTTTTATAGGAAATTTTTCAAAAATTTACTATTTTTATAGGAAATTTTTCAAAAATTTACTATTTTTATAGGAAATTTTTCAAAAATTTACTATTTTTATAGGAAATTTTTCAAAAATTTACTATTTTTATAGGAAATTTTTAAGAAATTTACAATTCTTAAAATATTACTATTTTTATAGGATATTTTTCAAAAATTTACTATTTTTATAGGAATTTTTTCAAAAATTTACAATTTTTATAGGAAATTTTTAAAAAATTTACTATTTTTATAGGAAATTTTTCAAAAATTTACTATTTTTATAGGAAATTTTTCAAAAATTTACTATTTTTATAGGAAATTTTTCAAAAATTTACTATTTTTATAGGAAATTTTTCAAAAATTTACTATTTTTATAGGAAATTTTTCAAAAATTTACTATTTTTATAGGAAATTTTTCAAAAATTTACTATTTTTATAGGAAATTTTTCAAAAATTTACTATTTTTATAGGAAATTTTTCAAAAATTTTCTATTTTTATAGGAAATTTTTCAAAAATTTACTATTTTAATAGGAAATTTTTCAAAAATTTACTATTTTTATAGGAAATTTTTCAAAAATTTACTATTTTAATAGGAACATTTTCAAAAATTTACTATTTTAATAGGAAATTTTTCAAAAATTTACTATTTTAATAGGAAATTTTTCAAAAACTTACTATTTTTATAGGAAATTTTTTTAAAAAATTACTATTTTTATAGGAAATTTTTCAAAAATGTACTATTTTTTAGGAAATTTTTCAAAAATTTACTATTTTTATAGGAAATTTTTCAAAAATTTTCTATTTTTATAGGAAATTTTTCAAAAATATACTATTTTTATAGGAAATTTTTCAAAAATTTACTATTTTAATAGGAAATTTTTCAAAAATTTACTTTTTTAATAGGAAATTTTTCAAAAATTTACTATTTTTACTATTTTTATAGGAAATTTTTCAAAAATTTACTATTTTTATAGGAAATTTTTCAAAAATTTACTATTTTTATAGGAAATTTTTTTAAAAATTTACTATTTTTATAGGAAATTTTTCAAAAATGTACTATTTTTTAGGAAATTTTTCAAAAATTTACTATTTTTATAGGAAATTTTTCAAAAATTTACTATTTTTATAGAAAATTTTTCAAAAATTTACTATTTTTATAGGAAATTTTTCAAAAATTTACTATTTTTATAGGAAATTTTTCAAAAATTTTCTATTTTATAGAAAATTTTTCAAAAATTTTCTATTTTTATAGAAAATTTTTCAAAAATTTTCTATTTTTATAGAAAATTTTTCAAAAATTTTCTATTTTTATAGAAAATTTTTCAAAAATTTTCTATTTTTATAGAAAATTTTTCAAAAATTTTCTATTTTTTTAGAAAAATTTTCCATTTTTATAGAAAATTTTTCAAAAATTTTCTATTTTTATAGAAAATTTTTCAAAAATTTTCTATTTTTATAGAAAATTTTTCAAAAATTTTCTATTTTTATAGAAAATTTTTCAAAAATTTTCTATTTTTATAGAAAATTTTTCAAAAATTTTCTATTTTTATAGAAAATTTTTCAAAAATTTTCTATTTTTATAGAAAATTTTTCAAAAATTTTCTATTTTTATAGAAAATTTTTCAAAAATTTTCTATTTTTATAGAAAATTTTTCAAAAATTTTCTATTTTTATAGAAAATTTTTCAAAAATTTTCTATTTTTATAGAAAATTTTTCAAAAATTTTCTATTTTTATAGAAATTTTTTTAAAAATTTTCTATTTTTATAGAAAATTTTTTAAAAATTTTCTATTTTTATAGAAAATTTTTCAAAGTCTATTTCAATAGAATTTTTTTTAAATATTTATTTATTTTTTTCACGGAATTACCCATATGTAATAAGTTAAGTTTTTTTGTATAAATTTAATTTTAGTTTATTGTAAATAATTGCTGTTAAATGACTTCGTATAATAATTTGAATGATTTATACTTATTGTTTTATCTATTAACTATTTATTTATAGACAATTTGAAAAAGTGTTCATCATAAATAAACGTGCCTTCTAAAATTCCTGCAAACAAACTTAAATTATTAAAATTAATGAAAGGAAAAATTGTTTGAACTTTCTATACAAAACTTTACATTTGAGACTCAGCAAGTAAATCTCAGAAAGAAGAAAAACCGAAAAAAAAAATTGTAAAGATAAGAAAACAAATTAATATTTACACCCACATTCCAGACCGGTTGTAGTCGTCTGAAAACCAGGTGAGTAATTTTTTTAAATAATTTTTCATATTGTTTATATAGTTAAGTATATACTCGTATTAAAAAATGCTTGACACAAACAGATAATTTCTGCATATTTACTTGTAAACTCTTTTCTTAAAATGATTTTAGGGTTTGAAATACTAGATTACAAGTAGCACTACTGCAGTAGCAGAAAATGATTCGTCATTGATAATTAATCAATAACTGCTACTTCTGTTAAAAAACTACACTTTTTAGTACTTAATAAGTGAGTATCGGCTTAAGTATCTTGAAGTAGCACTAGTAGAATATAAATGTAGTCAAGACTATTTATACTTAAGAATAGTAGTTAAGTAAGTGTAGCAGTATTTGCTAGTCTTTTATAGGAAATTTTTCGAAAACTGACTATTTATAGAAAATTTTTCGAAAAATGACTATTTATAGGAAATTTCTCGAAAATAGACTAATTATAGGAAATTTTTCGAAAATTGACTAATCATAGGAAATTTTTCGAAAATTGACTATTTATAGAAAATTTTTCGAAAATAGACTAATTATAGGAAATTTTTCGAAAATTGACTAATCATAGGAAATTTTTCGAAAATTGACTATTTATAGAAAATTTTTCGAAAATTGACCATTTATAGGAAATTTTTTAAAAATTGACTATCTACAGGAAATTTTTCGAAAATTGACTATTTATAGGAAATTTTTCGAAAATAGACTAATTATAGGAAATTTTTCGAAAATTGACTAATCATAGGAAATTTTTCGAAAATTGACTATTTATAGAAAATTTTTCGAAAATTGACCATTTATAGGAAATTTTTTAAAAATTGACTATCTACAGGAAATTTTTCGAAAATTGACTATTTTTATGACTATTTATAGGAAATTTTTCAAAAATTTACTATTTATAGGAAATTTTTCGAAAATTTACTATTTATAGGAAATTTGTCGAAAATTTGCTATTTAGAGGAAATTTTTCGAAAATTGACTATTTATAGGAAATTTTTCGTAAATTGACTATTTATAAGAAATTTTTCGTAAATTGACTATTTATAGAAAATTTTTCGAAAATTGACTATTTATAGGAATTTTTTTCGAAAATTGACTATTTATAGGAGGTTTTTCGAAAATTTACTATTTATAGGAAATTTTTCGAAAATTGACTATTTATAGGAAATTTTTCGAAAATTGACTATATATAGGAAATTTTTCGAAAATTTACTTTTTATATGAAATTTTTCAAAAATTGGCTATTTGTAGGAAATTTTTCGAAAATTGACTATTTATAGGAAATTTTTTAAAAACTGACTATTTTGAGAAAATTTTTCAAAATAATTTCTGCATATTTGCGTGTAAGGTATTTTCTTAAAATGATTTCAGTGTTTAAAATACTATATTATAAGTAGCACTTCTGCAGTAGTAAAAAATGGTTCGTCATTGGAAATCAATCAATAACTGCTACTTCTGTTAATAAACTAAACTTTTTAGTACTTAATAAGTGAGTATCGGTTTAAGTCTCTTGAAGTAGCACTAGTAGAATATAAATGTAGTCAAGACTATTTGTACTTAAGAATAGTAGTTAAGTGTAGCAGTATTTTATTAAAGTAGCAGCAGTAGTAGTTGCTAATCTTGGTCAAAACTGTTTGTATTTTAGAATAGTACTAAAGTGTGCTATCGCCACACATGACAGCTATGAAGCATATCAAATACTCGGGCTTGCTCTACTAAAGCACTTTTTCACTTGCTTTATTTGGATTTTTTGAATTGCATGTTACACCTGATCTAGAGACTACACGCAATATATGAACATGTTTCTAGTTCAAATACATGTCATTCAAAAAGTTCAAAATCTAAATTTAATTGTCAAATTTGATTGAAAATAAGTTAAAAAAAAGTTTAAACATTCGAGTGTTCTAAAGTTAGTAAATAAAGGGAACTGGAAATAAAATCCTACGATCGGAAATTTTACTAATATAAAGAAAGATAGCTATGCAATTTCAACTATTTTAAAATGATTGGAAATTTTGACAACATTTGGGAATTTGAAAACGAAGATTAGGACATTTTAAAGGCTACCTTGGAAATCTTTACAACAAAATAATATTGTCACCAATATGTTAACTGGGTTATTTAACAATTTATTCAATAGCACATATTGTTAATATTACTATTATTATTATTATAAATAAATCAAATTATTTGAAAACATATTAATTCAAGTTGACATTTTTATGAATCAACAAATTAATTTGTTTGGCAACTTCGACTTTATTTAATTATTTTGTATCTGTTAAGTTTATTTGTCAGATTAAAAAGAAGTGATACGACATGAAAAATGGATTATTGGAGGGTGAAAAGAATGAAAGTGCTAAATAGTTGATAATTGAATAAGTAGACATATGAAATTTATTACCACAAAAAGTTTTACTAAAACCATAAATAAATTGTAATTTTTACATAAACGAAAAATAAACTCAAAAAATTTTTTGGGTAAATTTAAATATTTATAAAAAATATTTGCAGAAATATAAATTTTTGAAAATTGACTATTTATAGGAAATTTTTTTGAAAATTGACTATTTATAGGAAATTTTTCGAAAATTGACGTTTATAGGAAATTTCTAGAAAATTGACTATTTATAGAAAATTTTTCGAAAATTGGCTATTTATAGACAATTTTTCGAAAATTGACTATTTATAGACAATTTTTCGAAAATTGACTATTTATAGACAATTTTTCGAAAATTGACTATTTACAGACAATTTTTCGAAAATTAACTATTTGTAGACAATTTTTCGAAAATTGACTATTTATAAACTATTTTTCGAAAATTGACTATTTATATCAAATTTTTCGAAAATTGACTATTTATAGGAAATTTTTCGAAAATTGACTATTTATATGGAATTTTTCGAAAATTGACTATTTATAGCAAATTTTTCGAACATTGACTATTTATAGCAAATTTTTCGAAAATTGACTATTTATAGGAAATTTTTCGAAAATTGACTATTTATAGGAAATTTTTTGAAAATTGACTATTTATAGGAAATTTTTTGGAAATTGACTATTAATAGGAAATTTTTCGAAAATTGATTATTTATAGGAAATTTTTCGAAAATTGGCTATTTATAGGAAATTTTTCGAAAATTGATTCTTTATAGGAAATTTTTCTATTGACTATTTATAGGAAAATTTTCGAAAATTTACTATTTATAGGAAATTTTTCGAAAATTGACGTTTATAGGAAATTTTTCGAAAATTTACTATTTATAGGAAATTTTTCGAAAATTGACTATTTATAGGAAATTTTTCGAAAATTGACTATTTATAGGAAATTTTTTCGAAAATTGACATTTATAGGAAATTTTTCGAAAATTTACTATTTATAGGAAATTTTTCGAAAATTGACTATTTATAGGAAATTTTTCGAAAATTGACGTTTATAGGAAATTTTTCGAAAATTGACGTTTATAGGAAATTTTTCGAAAATTTACTATTTATAGGAAATTTTTTCGAAAATTGACGTTTATAGGAAATTTTTCGAAAATTTACTATTTATAGGAAATTTTTCAAAAATTGACTATTTGTAGACAATTTTTCGGAAATTGACTATTTATAAACTATTTTTCGAAAATTGACTATTTATATCAAATTTTTCGAAAATTGACTATTTATAGGAAATTTTTCGAAAATTGACTATTTATATGGAATTTTTCGAAAATTGACTATTTATAGCAAATTTTTCGAACATTGACTATTTATAGCAAATTTTTCGAAAATTGACTATTTATAGGAAATTTTTCGAAAATTGACTATTTATAGGAAATTTTTTGAAAATTGACTATTTATAGGAAATTTTTTGGAAATTGACTATTAATAGGAAATTTTTCGAAAATTGATATTTATAGGAAATTTTTCGAAAATTGGCTATTTATAGGAAATTTTTCGAAAATTGATTCTTTATAGGAAATTTTTCTATTGACTATTTATAGGAAATTTTTCGAAAATTTACTATTTATAGGAAATTTTTCGAAAATTGACTATTTATAGGAAATTTTTCGAAAATTGACGTTTATAGGAAATTTTTCGAAAATTTACTATTTATCGGAAATTTTTAGAAAATTGACGTTTATAGGAAATTTTTCGAAAATTTACTATTTATAAGAAATTTTTCGAAAATTGACTATTTATAAGAAATTTTTCAAAAATTACCTATTTATAGGAAATTTTTTGAAAATTGACTTTTAATAAGAAATTTTTCGAAAATTGACTATTTATAGGAAATTTTTCGAAAATTGACTATTTATAGGAAATTTTTCGAAATTGACTTTTTATAGGAAATTTTTCGAAAATTGAATATTTATATGAAATTTGTCGAAAATTTAATAGTTATAAGAAATTTTTCGAAAATTGACAATTTCTAAAAATTTTTCAAAAATTGACTATTTTAGAAAATTTTGCGAAAATTGACTATTTACAGGAAATTTTTCGAAAATTGAATATCTATAGAAAATTTTTCATAAATTGAATATTTATAAGAAATTTTTCAAACATCGACTTTTATTGTATATTTTCGTTAAATTTGCCAAAAATAATAAATTTTCAAAAAAATTTCTTATAAAAAGTCAATTTTCGAAAAATTTCTTATAAAAAAGTATTTTTTCGAAAAATTCCCCATAAAAAGTTTATTTTCGAAAAATTTCCCATATATAGTCAATTTTCGAAAAATTTCCAAGAAATAGTAAATTTTCCAAAAATTTCCTAGAAATAGTCAATTTTTGAAAAATTCGTAAAATTTCCTGTGAATAAGAAATTTCTTAAAAATTTCCTATAAATAGTCAATTTTCGAGAAATTTCCTTTAATAGTAATTTTTCGTAATATTTTTATAGCCGAAAAATGTTCTATTAATAGTCAATTTTCGAAAAATTTCCGATAAATAGTAAATTTTCGTAAAATTTTTTATAAATAACCAATATTCGAAAAATTTCCTTTAAATAGTAAATTTTCGAAATATTTCCTATTATTTAAAAATTTCCTAAAAATAGTAAATTTTTGAAAAATTCGTAAATTTCGTATTCCGGTAAATAGTAAATTTCTGGAAAATTTCCTATAAATAGTAAATTTCTGGAAAAGTTCCTATAAACAGTAAATTTTTTAAAAATTTTCTATAAATAGTCAATTTTCGAACAATTTTTTATAAACAATCAATTTTCGAAAAATTTCCTTAAAATAGAAAATTTTCTAAATATTTCCTATTTTTGAAAAATTTCCTATAAATAGTAAATTTTCGAAAAATTTCCTGCAAATAGTAAATTTTTGTAAAATTTCCTATAAATAGTAAATTTTTGAAAAATTTCTGATAAAAAGTAAATTTTCCAAAAATTTCCTATAAAAAAGTAATTTTTGAAAAATTTCCCATAAAAAGTTAATTTTCGGAAAATTTCCCATATATAGTCAATTTTCGAAAAATTTCCCCTTAGATGGTAAATTTTCGAAAAATTTCCCATAAATAGTAAATTTTGGAAAAATTTGCTATAAAAGATAATTTTTCCAAAAATATCCTAGAAATAGTCAATTTCATATAAAAAGTCAATTTTTTAAAAATTTCCCATAAATGGTAATTTTTTGAAAAATTTCCTATAAATAGTCAATTTTCGAAAAATGACTATGTATAGGAAATTTTTTTAAAAATTGACTATTAATAGGTAATAATTCGAAAGTAAAAATATTGATGGGAAATTTTTTGAAAAAACATTTTTGTTTGCAGTCTTTAAAAAAAGCTTTTGTATAACTTTTCATACACGATCAGTTACTCTCTTAAAAGGTTCAAAGAGAAATATAAACAAATTTGCATTACATGTGTAATAACCTCTTTATGATTTATTCATAGAAGAAGCTATCGTGGATCATGCGAACATTAAATATATAGAAAAACATGGACATTTTTGGTCATAGATTAATAGGCATAAATTCTGATTATTTTCCGCCTTTTAAGGGAAATACAAAGATTAAGAAAAAATTAATATGGATCAGTCATTGACGATTAGGAATTTTTTATTCAATAGCTAATTTTAAAACTCTCTTATTATAATAATTTTATAGAAAACTTTTAAAACTTTTTCTTCGAAAATTTCTTATTACAGTTTTCAAATTTAAAAAGTATTTGAAATTCACCTAAATTATTCATTTCCGATCACTTGTGCCATACTCTAAAAAAAATCTTCAAATATTTATTCAGAATTGATCTAAATATTTATAAAGAGATACTGTTAAATGTACCAAAATAAATTTCTCACTAATTTATTATGTATTTATTTGTGCAAGTGTAGAACTTACCACAATTCTAGAACAGAAAATGAATATAAAAAACTACTAAACCGTTAAGAGGTATCCATCCATATGACGGAAATATGCCAAGAAATGTAAATAAAACGATTTAACAATTTTTAAAGAAAGAATAAAAAACTGAGAATAACATTATCAGTATTGCCATAGCCTGATAAACTATTACTTGAAGAGATAGATACTTTTTGAAAAAATTTATTATTTATGGGACAATTTTGAAATGGCACCCTTTTGCAAAATTTACTACTGATATAAAATTTTTTCACAAACTTCTTATTGAAGGATATTTTTTACTTATTAACTATTCACTAGAATTTTTTACTATTTACGGAAACTTTTTTTAATTTTACTGTTTATAGAAAATTTGTTTAAATTTTTTTCAATTAAAAACAACAACTATATTCCAGATAGCAACTTCAGCAAAACGAAATTTTGTCCATAAAATCACGTTCACTTGTTGCAGTTAATCGATAATATATTCAGAGAAAAGCTGTTATACATTAAATTACATCAGTAGCTCAAAACTTATACATTTGTTAGAAAAATCTATCTGTAGCTTTAAAAATCTGCAAATCAAATTTTTTGTACTATTTAGAATTTCAAAGAGTAAATTTTATATTATACCGTTGAATTTTGTATTGTATATTTTAAATTTAACCCAAATGATAAATTACGTATGTGTTTCAAAACTTGAGATGTAAGAAAATATTATATTAGCTAAAATCCAACAAAATGAGACCCTACAACACTGAGCACCAATCACAGTAATTTTTTTCAAAGAAATCCCAAAAATATTTAAATTTTCAAAACAATCTAATAAAAATATAAAATTTTTGAAAATTTTGCTATAAAATTAAAAAATTTTTTAAATAATTCCTACAAAAATAATAAATTTTTGAAAAATTTCCTATAAAAATAGAAAATTTTTGAAAAATTTCCTATAAAAATAGACAATTTTTGAAAAATTTCCTATAAAAATAGAAAATTTTTGAAAAATTTCCTATAAAAATAGAAAATTTTTGAAAAATTTTCTATTTTTATAGGAAAATAGAAAATTTTTGAAAAATTTTCTATAAAAATAGACAACTTTTGAAAAATTTTTTATAAAAATAGACAATTTTTGAAAAATTTTCTAGAAAAATAGAAAATTTTTGAAAAATTTCTATTTTTATAGAAAATTTTTGAAAAATTTTCTATTTTTATAGGAAAATAGAAAATTTTTGAAAAATTTTCTATAAAAATAGACAACTTTTGAAAAATTTTTTATAAAAATAGACAATTTTTGAAAAATTTTCTAGAAAAATAAAAAATCTTTGAAAAATTTTCTATAAAAATAGAAAATTTTCGAAAACTTTTCTATAAAAATAGAAAATTTTTGAAAAATTTTCTATAAAAATAGACAACTTTTGAAAAATTTTCTATAAAAATAGACAACTTTTGAAAAATTTTCTATAAAAATAGTAAATTTTTGAAAAATTTCCTTAAAAAAAAGTAAGTTTTTGAAAAATTTCCTTAAAAAAAAAGTAAATTTTTGAAAAATTTCCTTGAAAAATAATAAGTTTTTAAAATTTTCCTTTAATCATAGTAAATGTTTTTCCTATAAAAATATTAAATTTTTGAAAAATTTCCTAAAAAAAATAGAAAATTTGTGCAAGATTTCAAATTTTTGAAAAATTTACTAAAAAAAAATAGAACATTTCTTTTACAAATAGTAAATTTTTGAAAAATTTCTTATTAAAAAAGAAAATTTTTGAAAAAGTTCCTATAAAAATATAATTTTGTTGAATAATTTCCTATAAAAATAGAAAATTTATAAAACATTTCCTATAAAAATAGTAAAATTTTTAAAAATTTCCTTTAAAAATAGTAAATTTTTTAAAAATTTTCTATAAGAATAGTAAACTTTTGAAACATTTTTTGTAAAAATAGTATATATTGAAAAAAATTTCCTATAAGAATATTAAATTTTTGTAAAATTTCCTATAAAAATTGTCTATAAAAATGGAAAATTTTTTAAGAATTTTCTATAGAAATAGTAAATTTTTGAAAATTTTCTTATAAAAATAGTAAATTTTTGAAAATTTTTTGTAAAATTTTCTATAGAAATAGTAAATTTTTGAAAAATTCCGTATACAAAAAGTAAATTTTTGAAAAATTTTCTTATAAAAATAGTAAATTTTTGAAAATTTTCTTATAAGAACAGTACGTTTTTTACAAATTTCCTATAAAAATAATAAATTTTTTACAAATTTTTGACAAAAAATTTGCCATAATAATTATAATTTATGTGAAAAAACCAAAAACAAATGACTCTGAAAATTAAAATTTTTTGTTTATAAGGTATTCTCAGAAAAAATTTGTGTTTATGATGGCAACACCGTCTGCCTGAAATAGAGTGAAAGAGTGAAAGAGAGTTTCTCAAAATGTAAACAAAAGATAAAGTGCCCATAAAATACAACTGTGCAATTCACCAATACAAACAATTAAACCAAAGATTCAAATAAATTCGAACAGCAAAGAAACGCGAAAGTGGAAACGGTGAGCTAAGCTTTTAAAATTGGATTCAAAACAACAAAAGCAAAAAATATATAAAAAAAGCTAAAAACGAAGTGCATGAAATTTAAAAACTGGCTCAGTTCAAAATTGTTATTAAAAGTGAGAACAACTTGAAAGAAATAAACGGAAGACTCAAAAAGAAATAAATTTTATTTATTAAAAATAATAAAGCAAAAAGAAGAATTTTTTAATCAAAAAATAAATAACAGAAAAAGGTTAATATTTATGTGACTAATAATAAAATTAATTAAAATTTTTGGAACGAATTATGCAAACATCGAATTTGGCTAGACATATTAAAAAAAAAATAATTAAAAAAAAACAATTAAAGCTTAATGATAGAGGAATTTATTAAACAAATAAAAAAATTATAAAACAAAGAAAAAAAATTGGAATAAATTTTTCCAGCTAAAATCAAATTATAAACCGAGTGCATAAATTGTTAGTGTTTCTTATTATTTTTATTAAGTTATTTTTGTGTGTTGTATTTTGTTTTTGTAAAAGTATTTAACAAAAAATAAAAAAAAAATTAAGAAAAAATCCCCAACAACAACAACGTGTTTAAAACATGTTTATGCCTGCTGCCGCTTGTTGTTGTAAAATATAATCCAAATATGGAAGTCAATGTCACTCAGGCAACGGTGAAATTACTTACTTAAATACTAGATATTTGTTATTTCATTATAAAAGTAGCGAAAACTTTATTTATATTATGTTCACAAATAAATTGTACATACAATTTATTAACAAATATTTAACAACAAATGGAAACTGGAAAATAATATCGCCAACCACATACAAAATACAAATCAATTCTGTTAGATCTTTTTGATAGAAAAGATTGAATCTGTTTTGTACGAACGTGTATTGTTGCGTGCTTTTCAGTTTTTCACTTAATATTCCCTTTTACAGTTAAGTCAGATTGACATTTTTACGTCATAACTGCAGTATTCGGTTACAGTTTCTGTTTTCTGAATTCACGGTGGGCCAGAACATGCTTAAAGTTGCTCTAATAGACAGTTTAACCCTAGAAGGCTAACATACGTTACATACGTTTGTTTATTTTTGTATGATCATCCATTCACCTAATGGTTCCAAATTCAACAATACCAATAGTTTTGGATCTATGGCATAAATATATAGAGTTATCCATTTTGCGGTTTCAAAAGTGAACGTAAATAAAACACATATAAAATATTTTTTTTCATGATATTTCTTTTTATACCCTTCACCACCATAGGTGGAAAGGGTATTATAAGTTTGTGCTGACGTATGTATGTAACACATAGAAATATTTGTCATAGACAAACCTTTTAGTATACCAATAGGCTTAGAATCACTTTCTCGATTTAGCGATGTCAGTCAGTCAGTCCGTCTGGCTGGCTGGACCCCCATGTTAACCTTGTAATCAAAGTACAGGTCGCAATTCGTAAGATAGTTTGATGAAATTTGGCACAGATCATTTTTTTTGATAGTGGGACCTAGCTATTGAAATTTGTCAAAATAGCTCTATTATTTATGGTACCTCCCATAGGTCCCACTTCCCGGAATTAATGTATTGGCCACAAATATCAATATTTTTTCATGAAATTTACAACAAATACTGCTTATGCAAACCTAAATGACTGTACACAATTTTGAAATCGGTCCACATTTGACCATAGCTCCCATACAAACTCTTGTGTCAAAACGCACTAAATGAGACAAAAATCACTAAAACGTTCGTAAATCTAAAGATAATGAGAATTTTTGCATACATAATTTTTATAACAACTGTAATCAATTTGCTAAATTTCGAGATAATCGGTCCATATTTGATCCTAGCTCTTATATAAGTCGAAATGGAGGAAACTGTTTAAATAAGTGTATACATTTTGAGAAAATGTTTGTATGATGGCAAAATTTAGCAAATATTTGTCTTTATACAGGAAAAAGTACACCTTTTATCTTAGTGGTGAAGGGTATCGTAAGGTCGGGTTTGACCGACTATAGCACTTTATTACTTGTTTCTTATAAAGTTTGAAAGTTGACATTATGTGTGAAATACTACATCATTTAAATGACCACCACGCGAAATTTTGCAAGCATTGATTCTTTTGAGGTAATCTTAACTTGACCATAACTTGACGAATATTGGTTCTTAAGTGCTCAAGAGTTAAAGGTTTATCTGCATAAACACGGTCTGTCGCGTAACCCCACAAAAAGGTCCAATGGTGTCAAATCGCATGATCTTGGTGGCCAGTAGATATCGCCATGACGAGGAATTACTCTGCCAGGAAATGTATCTTGCAATAAAGCCATATTCACTCAAGTTGTTTGGCATGTGGCACCGACTTGTTGAAACCACATATTCTACAAGTCGTATTTTTCAATAGCCGGCAAAAAGAAGTCGGTCATCATATGACAATAACGCCCCGAATTCACGGTAACAGTCGTTTCATCATCGTTTTCGAAGAAGTAAGGTCCAATCACACCTTCGAACCAAAGAACGCACCAAACAGTGACTTTTTCTGGATATAATGGCCTCTCTTCAATACTTGAGTATTCTCAGAACCCCAAATACAACAATTTTGTTTATTAACATACCCACCGAGTGAGAAATTTGCTTCATCGCTGAAGAAAATTTTGTTCGAAAAATCGCCGTCCACCGCCCGTTTTTCAACAGATGTCGAATTCCAGTCCTTTACTTTTGAAACCACGAAATGAATAACCCGATATATTGAGATTGTCATTCCGTTTGTAATTTCCTTAATATTGGCTCAAAAACCAAAACGCATATATGTATCTGTGGCTTGGTGCTAAAAGAACCAATGTCAATTTTTTGCACAGGAAAATCTTTTAAAGCTTGACCTACGAAATTGTAGAATATTCCCACACGATCGAGCGCATGGATTTCTAAAATATGCTTGGCCTTTGGCCTTAATAGGTTATTATAATGTCATTCAAGAAAGAAGAAGAGGAAATAAGCCTCGATGACCATGTACGCAGAAAACGTTGCAATAAAGCTCATAACAAAATTTTGAATGCCCGTTAATAGAAGTTGATGGAGATAGCTAAAAACCTAAAGATATATGAGCATCATGTTGGAGATATAATACATGAATATATTGCTATGGGTAAGCACTGTTCAAAATGGGTGTCGAGCGAGCTCACAATCGACCCAAAACAATGTACATAAGTATGCACTGCAGTTTATTTAATTGGCAGTCGGGTGAACTGCACGTTTTGAACCGACTCTAAGGCCTTGAAAGACGCACAAGTCGACTGATGAGATTGTGGCATTAGTATTTTAAAATGAGCTTGGAATAATACTCATTAACTTTCCCTTAAAGTGACTATTACATAGCATTTTGGATGATTTGAAGAACAAAACCGAGGTATAGTGCCACTATTTGAAGAATAAAAAGGTTCATTAAAGGTTCACAGTGCTCCGCGCTAGGTCAAACTAAGGCAAGAATAAACATTTGAATTGCTTTTGCATCCACCGTATTCTTAAGATCTAGTAGCTGGGGTTACTTTTTCAAGTTCTCTGAACTCAAACAAATTATCTCTTGACACCGATGAAGAAGTCGTCGCCAATAAAGAGGCATAATTATACCCTTCACCACGATAGGTGGAAAGGGTATTATAAGTTTTTACTGATGTATGTAACGCATTGAAATATTTGTCTTAGACCCACCTTTTAGTTAGTTTAGGCTTAGAATCACTTTCTGAGTCGATTTAGCGATGTCAGTCCGTCCGTCTGAACGACTGGCTGGCTGGACCCCCATGTAAACCATGTAATCAAAGTACAGGTCACAATTCTAAAGATAATTTGATGCAATTTGGCACAGGTAATTTTTTTCATAGTGGGACCATTTATTTGTGGTCCGTAACGTTATAGACCATTCCTACATGGTCCGTAACGCGTTTGTATTTTAACACGCAACATTGAGCCTTTCGAGCGTTGAAATATAGCCGATTTATACGATCCCAATTATATATTTTAGATAGGTCGGAATTTAACGTATCATTCTTGATTTGCCTCTTGGCATTGACCTCCAATATGCTTGGTCTATAGTTGAATAAATACGAATGACAAATGTTGCTATCATCTGCAAAGGAGTAGATACGATTGGAAGTTTGACATCGAAGGTCATTTAGAAAAGCAAGAAAAAGAGTAGAAGAAAGAAACGGAGCCTTGTGGTATACCCGAGAAATCTCGACATAAACCGAGAGAAATTGTAATAATAAAATTTGTGAAATTTAATAAAATATGTACCCCATCGAAGATAAATCGATTATTTTTACTAGGGTAAATTTGTATCCCATTGTGCAAACCCTAGTTTCATTTGTATTTAATTAAAGATTGTATTACAAAAAGTTTTTTTTTTGTGAAAAAAAGTTAATTATAAATATTAAATAACCAAATTACTTTTTTTTTGCTAAAATTTTCCGTAATGTTGAGAAAAAATAGTTAAAAGGAAATTTGTCCGATAGAAAAACTTACACGTGTAATGCAAAATATAATAATGCTTATAATTATAATAACATAGTAGTAAGGGTATTCAATAAAATTTCAACACAACGAGTTTTAGTTACTGTTCGATGATCTTAAGTTAATAGACCGATCGAGCCAAGCAAACGATATAAGTATAAACAAGTTGACAGCTTCATTTTGGTGTTAACTTAATGCTTTTAAGACTTGTTTCTATGTCAATTATAAAGTTATTTATAAATCTTTTCAATAATTCTTATTAAAAAAATTATTCTAACTACCACCTCTAAGTTGCCCTAACGAAATTCTAAGAAAATTGTTAAAAGTATCTATTTTCATGTATTTATTCAAATTAAAAGACAATAAACGTTAGATACTTAATTAAACTAAACAAAAAATATAACAATAAATAATGAAATTGACGTAAATGGTATTATTTGCACACGAAATAACACGTATAAATAACAAAAGTATACAATTGGATATTTTTTTTTTTTTTTTTTTTTAAAGTATTAATTTAATTTAATAAACAAAAATAGGTGAAATTTTTCACAAAAAAACATATTCACATGTCACAAATAACATGAAAAATTTGTTGTGTTTTTTGTTCTAATCCGGCTTCAAAACCAAAGCAAACATTTAAAAACCGTTTCATTTACAACCAAACAAACCTTTAAAATGCTTTCAACAAAAATTTCCGATAATTATGGCGAAGTCGACGAAAAAATCCCCAGAATTATTTTGCAAAACAAAGTTTAAATAATTATAAAGTCATGCAAACAAATAATGACTCTTTTGAAAATCACTGTCGTCTGAGTAGATTTAAGCGTTTAGGCGGTCAAGTGAACTTGTACTTGAACTTGTACTATTGAATTTCAGTTAAGTTGACTGGTTTTGTGGTTATTTTTAAAGTGGTTGTCAAATCTGGCTCGAAAATGATAAATCAAAATTTATTTAAGCTAAGAAATTGGTGTCGTTTTTTATTGTCAAGTGTTTCTAAGTAAAGTTAGAATTATAGATGATAATCCAGCTCGATGGACCATAAACATTCCCCTTCGGCCACCAACATTGTTTGACTTAACTTTGAGGAGGTTCTTAATATCGTTGGTCTCATTTCAAAAGGCCCTAACTCACACATTTTTCGAAATTAATATTTTTCGGATTCGAATGCATTTAACGCAAATACACCTCCTCACAAAAATCTAAGGCAATTTTATTAAAATTAGCGGTTATTTAAGTAATTTTGTAAAAAAGCTCTTACTTATTCCTAAAAAAAAAAATATTTTTTTAAAGCCCTCGCCAAATTATGTGCCGTTGCATCGACAAATAATAAAAAGCTCGAATTTTGAAGCTTTCATTTAGATATTTAATGATTTCTCATGTTAAGCTTTTGTCGACAACATTTTTCGGATAGAGAACTTCTATGTGGGGTTTATATAACTAAAGCGGCTGACGATTGAGTTAAATATACATGTACCTATTTTGTTTTTATTACAATAACAAAACACCAGTAAATTTCACTCAATCGTCAGCCGCTTGAGTTATATAAACCCCACATTAATATCAAATGCTTTCCTATAGGTAACATTTAATATCTAAAGCAGACCTGTCCAAAAACACATACATTAATATTTGCATTTGTGGTAAACAGCTTTGAAGCTCTCACGGTCAGTGTTGGCAGATTTACATTTATCTTCATATATTCGAGCATTCTTTATATAATTAAACAAAAAACTCTAATCTGGCAGCCCCGACTTTAAGAAGACAATTTTACGTAAGTATAAGCGGGACAAACATGAAAGCTCAAAAGCTTTTTTTGTAAAAGTTCGCACATTATGCTGTAGAGCTGGATGGCTCCGAACTAAAGCTTTCTACTAAAGACATTCCACATTGAAAGCTTTCCAATAAAAAGCTCTCATTATTATAAAAACATTTGCCGTTAAACTATTTCAGATAGAAAAGTTTTTATATGAAACTTTCCAATAGTTAAAATTCTATATCAAAAGCTTTTATATAGATAACTTAGTATCTAAAGCTTTCTAAAAAACTGTTATTAAAAATTCCTAAATAAAACTTTCGATGTCGAAAGGTTTCCTTTAATAAACATTCGATATTAAAATATTTTTTTCTTATATAAAACTTTCCTATACAATTTCAATTTCTAAATTATTCCTATAGGTAACTTTTTATATAAAAAGCTTTCAACTTAAACCATGCCAAATCGAAAGCTTTCAAAAAAAGAAAAAAAGATTTCCTATATAAAACTTTTTAATATAACAGACTTTTGAAACTGTAGATTTCTTATATAAAAAGCTTTCTAATAAAAACTGCATTTATTAATAATCTAAAGTTTCCTTATATAAAACTTTCAATGTCGAAAGGTTTTTGATTGTAAACTTTCGATGTCGAAAGATTTCTTATACAAAACATTTGCCGTCAAAATATTTCAGATATAAAACATTTTGTATAAAGCTTTCCTATAGAAAAATGTCAATATAAAAAGCTTTGCTATAGACAACTTAGTGTCTGAAGCTTTCTCAAAAGCTGTTTATATGTATTTAAAGTTCTTATATAAAACTTTCGATGTCAAAAGGCTTCCTATAATAAACATTTGTTACGCGCCGGCTAAATTTCTATACAACAAAAATTACTTTCTATTGCCCAAAACTCTAACCACTCAAAACACCAGTTAAGGGGCATGAAAATAGATCTTCCGGCTAGTTCTTGTAATATAATTGGTTCTTAACCCATGTTAAGACGCGTAATCATATAACGTACTTTCCATACCCATAAAGTACGCCAAAAGAATAAAAAGATCTTTAAAGATTAAGTATCATTCTAGAGTGGTAAGATGTAATACCACATAGGGTATAATTTCCCCTCCCAAACTAAATGTTTAGACACCTATGACAGACCCTATATACCCTACAATTTAATCTGTCCCTAATAAAGACTGAATTAGAATTTACATTATGTTACACCTGACTTTAGTTATTCTTCCCATTTGAAGTAAATTTAGAATTTCATTTTTAAGTAAACAAACAGAGGAATTTATTCATAAATATAAAAGGAATAAGAATTAAAAATAAAGAAAAATTTATATGTAATCTCATACATAAAGTAAATAATCATTTAACAAGAGAGTTAACATCGTACTAAATAAATGATATTTAAAATAATAAGAAGAAAGCAAAAATTGGAAATATTTGAGGGACAATTTGAAAACGGACCGACTAACAAAAGAGTATTCTATATGATAATATGTATAATTACAAAAAAAAAAAAGAGATCAATAATTTATTACTCACAACAAAATAGGTGTTCCATTTTATTTGTCTCGATTGGAGGGCCCAGCAAAACGAGTTGGAATTGATGTTTCTGTTGTTGTTGTTAAAAAAAGACTCTAAGTAAATTTTTTTGTAATTAATAGTTTTAAATAAACATACCTACATATATCTTTAAGTTTTAGAAAAAAATATTTAGAACAGATACTTGAATACAGTCTTTGCCAAAATTATTCATGCAAATGATTTTAATTAAAATTTGATATTATTAGAATTCATAATATAATATCAATTTATTAAAAAAAAAATGATTAAATCTTTACTTTACTCAAATTAAATATTAATTAGAATCATTTGCATGCATTTATATATAAATTGTAAATATAATTATAAATTTTTTTTTTTAAATACATAACATAATGATTAGTTATAAATTCAGAATTTTGTTTTATAATTTGGAAGTTTGAAATATTTAATACATAAACTTGTTAGAAATTTTTTTAGCAATATAAATTAATTTTAAAGAAAATATATTTAGGTTAATTTAGATAATTGTAGAAAATACTATATTAGGTTAGTTAGATGAATATTTCAAAGTAATAGTTTTGAGGTTAGGTATAGTTTTTGGATAATAAATGTTAGAATTTTTTTTTTTTCAACACAAATTAGTAGAATTTTAAGTGATAAATTATTATCTTTGATTGATTTTTAAATATTGTATTTAGCTCCTAGGAAATTATGAAAATAGGTCTGTAGAAATGTTATGTAATAGGACCTCACATGGAAGCACGTGGCATGGTCAGCGTTTTGGACTTTCCTCCTGGTTTTACGAGGATTTTCTTGGATAGCCTTAACTCCAATTCAACAGTTTATTAAAGGTATTACGCAACACACATTCCCCGAAAGCACTTTCCTAACAAGATTAAAAAAATAAACTTATATCGCAATTGCAGCACGCACTTTAGAAGGAAATCTCTTACCAAAAAATTTTCAGGTTTTTAAATAAAATGCTGGTCCTTATTATTTTATAGAAAACTTCTCAGTTCATGAAATATTTAATTGACTTTTTACAATATTTATTGTTTGATATGTGAATATTTCACTTCACACTTTGACTATTTTAATAATTTAAATTTTGCCAAATTATGTACTTGTTAATGTCACCAGATTTACGATTATAATGATTTTGGTTTGATTTCCATATGAATTAGGTTCTGATCTTTTCATGCGTAATAAAACTGGTATAGTAATGAGAACATTTATTACATATTACCTGAATTGTTTGATCACCAGAGAAAAGAAGACGAAAATACCGCTAAGGGTCATAGTATAGTTATATACGCGATCGTGTAAAATTATTATCATATATGGTAATTCAGTTGAAATTACAGAGAGTGTATGTTAAAAATCACACATTGTTACATTCAACTGTATTGAGGGTATGTAGATATGTTAGCTGAAGTGGCAGAACTAACAAATTTCTTTCATGCTATATAATAATTGTTTGCTGATGAAGAATCCTAATTATCATACTTGCAATTGAAGAGAATGTGTAATAAAATAAAGGCAAATAATTCGAATAAAATTTGACTTGATATCAATTATTCTTTAAATAAAAGGAAATCGTAACAAATCTGCTTCGTTCTACTATTTTGCCAAAATAGAAGACGAACAGAAACCTGATTTCTTTTTATAAAATATTTGTTATACATCATACAGTGAATTTCGATATTGGTTTTCACCTTGTCGTGTGGCACGACCCACGAATAGCCGGGCAAAAAATCGTCTTAGGCCTATTTATCTAAATTCAATGTTAGGTCTTCAAGTCTGACGTTTGATATCTGCCGACATAATTACCTTTAAGGTCCTCTATTTCGTATATATTATTACCGATCTTTTCACGGACTCTGCATTTTATGTATTTAGGCATAAATTTCTTGTTAATAGCCTTCGACATGCTGCTTAGCATGTGGTTTTTTCGAAAAACTACTTGACCCTTGCTAAAGTGTATTACCCGCGATCTCAGATTATAAACTTTCGATGCCTTTTCATGAGCTTTGTCTAAATTATCTCGTATTTTATTTCTAATACCTTGTAATTTATCTACATTGGCCAAAACTTGAAAATCTTCACCATTTAAACAGTTCAATTTTTCTAAAACTTTGTAGGCAGAGCCATGCTGCACCATGTTCTGTCCAAATGTTGCATAGTATGGTGAACATTTGATTGACGAGTGGTAGTCACTCCTAAGGATAGACAAGATCTGAGGTATATATTTATCCCAGTCACTATGATCTTTATGGTTTTCTAAAAAGCATCTGATTTTTGTAATTATTTCCCTGTTTGTTCGTTCTGACGCATTTGGTTGAGGAGCATAAAACCCAGTTTTTATATGATCGATTTCATATAATTTGAAAAACTCCTTCATTTCGTTTGAAACGAATTGTTTTGCGTTATCGCTATGCAGAAACCTAGGAACTCCAAATGTAGGGAAAAATTCTGATTGAAAATAGACGACGATATTTGCAGAAGTTGCTGCTTTTAATGGCTTCAAAAATACAAACTTTGTCAGATGGTCTAAACAAATGAAGATAACCGTGTTTTTAATTTTGGTTAAGGGATAAGGGCCTAAAAAATCACAGTAAAGTCTTTCGAAAGGTCTATTTGTAATAAATTGTTTACCCATAAGAGGCCTAGAGATCTGATTAGATGACTTTACAATCTTACACTTATCGCAATTACTAACGTACGTTTTTACATCTTTTGCCATTGTGGGCCAGTAATACTTTTGCCGAATCCGAGATAAAGTTTTGGTGTAACCACCATGGCAAGAAACTATAGAGTCATGAGCAGCTTTAATAGCCTCTCCAGATAAGGATTTCGGAATCCACAACCTCCATAAGCTGTCTTCTTCATCTTCAGTTCCTTGCCTGAATTTTACTCTCTTGTAAATCAAGTCATTCAAAATTGTCAAATCCGGTAAAAGGTTTTTGTGTTCTGAAACGTAGTTCCTAAGATCACGGTATTCATTATTATGAAAATCAGGGGAATCCAAGTCAATTTCTATAGGTGTATCAGATATCGATAATTCGTCAACATCCATACGCGAGAGACAATCGGGAACTACGTTTAAGGAGCCTTTTCTGTGCTCAATTTGAAAATCATATCTTTGAAGCTTTAAGCTCCAACGCGCTAGTCTCCCACTCAAATCCTTTTGGGACATCAGCCATTTTAAGGATGAGTGGTCGGTAATAATCTTAAATGGTAGCCCCTCGATGTATGGCCTGAATCTGTTTACACAAACAATTGCGGCCATGCACTCGAGCTCAGTGACGGTGTAGTTTCTCTGAGACTTGTTAAGTTTCTGAGAAACAAAGGAAATAGGATGCTCGTTACCGTCATCATCGTATTGGAAAAGGACACCACCAACTCCAACCCGGGATGCATCGCACTGAATGATGAACTGGCGATCAAACTTAGGCTGTGCCAATACTGGTGCAGAAGACAACGCATCTTTTAAAGTTTCAAATGATGAAATAGCACTTTCTGTTAAGGCAAATGGTTTAGATGTTTTCTTTAAACAATCGGTGAGTGGGCCAGCAAGATCGGAGAAATTTTTGATAAAAGCTCTGTACCAATTTGCCATGCCAACAAATCGGCGAACTTGTCTTGGGGTTTTGGGTAAATTGAAGTTCCTTATTGATTCTACTTTTTCGGGATCAACTTTCAGCGTTCCGTTGCCTACTATGTACCCTAAGTAACGAATTTCCTTCTGGCAGAATTTACTCTTTCCTACGTTAATTGTTAGCTTTGCAGCCTTGAGACAATTTGCAACATCTTTGAGAAGGGCCATATGGGAATTAAAATCCGAACTACATATCAACAAATCATCTAAATAGATGAAAACATTCTCTCTAAGGCGCGATGGGATTACCTTATCCATTAGCCTGCTCATGGTTTGTGGCCCATTGCACAATCCAAATGGCATATACTTGTAATGGTATAAGGGCTTACCCGGAACAACAAACGCAGTCTTTTCTTTAGAAGTTGCTGTCAATTTTATTTGTAGAAATGCGTCTTTTAAGTCCAATCCCGTAATAAAAAAGGTGTCTTTTAACCTGCTTAATAGCCCGTTGATGTGGGGAAGGGGATACGAATCTTTTTTCGTTACCGCATTAAGTTTTCGAGAATCGATGCACAAGCGAACCTTTCCAGGTTTTCGCACTAAAACCACTGGGGAACACCAAGGCGAATTCGATTCCTCGATAACTCCCATGCTTAAAAGACGGTCTATTTCCTTATACGCTTCCTCTTGTCGAGGTGGTGATAAGGGGTAATGCCTGCATTTAATTGGAACAGCATTCCCAGTATCTATCTCGTGTTCCAATAAATCTGTACAACCTAATCCCATTTTCTCATATGAAGGAAATTCTAATGTAACTTTTTCTAATAAAAGTTTTTGATCTGGTGTGAGATCATGGAACTTTGGATCTTCCTTGTTACCTGGTGTTGGGTCAATTTGTAAAGACGAAACTGAGGGAATTATTTCAGGTGCGAGTGCAAACTCACGCCAAAAATTGGTTCCCAAATACGCCTCTTGGCTGAGGGACGGAACAATATAAAACAAAATATTTTTAGTAACACCTTTGAATTCAACCGGAAGTTCACAAAAACCAAGAATTTTTTGTTTCGCGCCATTTGCAACTGCTACTGACAACTTGATTGGACTGTAAGAAATCTTGTTTCGTTCTAGAAACTCCAAAGAATTCGTTCCCAAAACAGAAATGTTGGCTCCTGAGTCGAGCAATCCCAGTATATCTTCATTAAAAACTCTCACCTTGACAAACGGACGGTCATCTAATTCATTTAAGATTGTCGACTCTATAATTTTTCGATAATATTTACGTTTTTTGTATCGCTGCCTGCATTTAAGTATCTTATTGGTAGGAATATAGTTGAAAGAATACAATTTCTTGCTAATTCTATTGACACAAACATTTTCATTACTTGAATTGATATCCAATTCTGTTTGTGTTGAAATGTTTTTGGAAAGTAAATCAGGTTTTTCTTGTTGTAGAAGTTCATTATGTGAATCTAACTTTTTACTAGTTGATTCTAATTGGAACTCGGGGTTTTGCGGGATGGACGAAAGTCCCCGGTCGCCATTTCGCCCATTTTTCTGTTTCCCAGAAAGACGTGTCTATTTGGACAAGAAGGTGTTAATACGCCCCTTTGTCCGCACTTGAAACAAAAAGGTTCTGAAATAATTTTGTCGCAATAGATATAGGAATGACCTAATGATAGACAATTCCAACATTTTATATTAGAATAGTCATATTTAGTATTAATTTTAGAAACCTGAATAGCTTCAAGCTGAGGATCTGGCATATTTGTATCTTCTGAATCAATATCAGTGGAATCTAGTTCGCTAATATTACGATTAGTGCCAACATTTGGGGAAAAGGATTTATTTTCCCGAAGAACTTTTTCTGCCTTTCGAGCAATATCTCTGAAATCGTTCAAACTCTTCGATTCGGAACTAAATAAAAGAAATCTAAGTTGTGGCTGCAAATTCCTCTTTATTATGTCCACTAATGTTGCGTCTGATAAGGGTCTCTGCAGTCTTGAGTTAACTGCAACAAGCTCTGCGTGGAAATCATCGTATGATTCCTTCAGATGTTGCTTGCGTAAAGAAATTTTTACCATGATGTCGTGTTCCGATTCCAAATGGCCAAATTCCTTAGTAAGAGCATTGCTAAGAATTTGATATGTCACAATACGTTGATGCTTTAAGAAAAGCCAGTACCAGTGCTCTGCTTTGCCTTCCAAGAGCACATGGAAGTTTGACAAAAGGTGTTCTTCAGTACATCCAGTTCGATTAGTAAGGGTCTCAATTTTGAACAAGAAATCTGACACGGAGCCTGTCCCATCATATACAATCCTCCACTTCTCTAATTTAATATTAGGTTCGTTAAGACTATAATTAGGATTATTTTGAGAACTATTATTTGGAGGAGTGTTCGTTTGTCTTTGGAAACTAGAACTACTTGTGTTTCCGATTTGAGATATACTGTCTTTAAGTGAAGAAAGTTCTCTTCTGAATTCTTCTCTTGTAACTTGCATATTTTGTTCCATTATTGTTAACAATGTATCAAGATGTGTAGGAGTAATATTTGAAGAGGCATTTAAATTGGTCAAATTGTGATTTGGCGGAAGTTTACCGTCAGCACTTAAAGATCTGGGAGAATTTAGTCCTTCTAAAGGACGAACAGATTGAGGGTTACTCATTAGGGATTCTTTATTAACGTTTAAGTTTGTTGCTTTCTGGGTGTTTTTCGGCGCTGGAGAATGAACTACTCGAGCTGCAGAATTTGTTGGATTTGATTGTATTTCTGCTGAAATGATATTCCCAGCAGAGGTACTTCTACGACGACCCCTAACGTTATTATAGCCCTGGGAACGGGTATTCATCCCGTTGAAAGTTTAACTTATCGAAATCAACAAAAAGATACTAAGTACCTATATGGTTTAAATTCTTCTAATTCAAAAATTTATTCGAGCAAAATAAAATTAATGTGTGGTGGCAAGTATAAGTTTGCACAAGTATAAGTAAATTTGGAAAAAGTGTTATATAAATAAGTTCTCTGTTTCTCTTTTAGGGAAGAATAATCATAAGTAGATGTAACAAATAAAACAAATAAATCGGTCTTAAAGTGATAAAAAAAATTACTCTTTTCCTACTATTCAGCAACATTTACGAACTTAAAATCGAATAAAACAATGGTCTTGAATAGAAAAAAAAAAAGGCTTAAAAATTAAAATAAAATTAGATGCATCGAATACCGAAATTAGATTCAGTATTCGGACTTTCTAAAAGAAATTGACTTAAATGGATTAGCAGTTACTTCTAGCGTATAGCTTCTAGATTAAAGTTTATACAATATAATATTAAATACTAGGTCTTATACAAACTATAGATAACTGCAGATGACGTTATTGCTATTTGCTGTAAAAACAATGATATTAAAATTAAACCCACTTAAGAAAAAGTTTAGAATGATAACTTTGATTTTATTTAGGCCATAATTGTTTGGCCTTTACGTTGGGCGCCATATATGTTACGCGCCGGCTAAATTTCTATACAACAAAAATTACTTTCTATTGCCCAAAACTCTAACCACTCAAAACACCAGTTAAGGGGCATGAAAATAGATCTTCCGGCTAGTTCTTGTAATATAATTGGTTCTTAACCCATGTTAAGACGCGTAATCATATAACGTACTTTCCATACCCATAAAGTACGCCAAAAGAATAAAAAGATCTTTAAAGATTAAGTATCATTCTAGAGTGGTAAGATGTAATACCACATAGGGTATAATTTCCCCTCCCAAACTAAATGTTTAGACACCTATGACAGACCCTATATACCCTACAATTTAATCTGTCCCTAATAAAGACTGAATTAGAATTTACATTATGTTACACCTGACTTTAGTTATTCTTCCCATTTGAAGTAAATTTAGAATTTCATTTTTAAGTAAACAAACAGAGGAATTTATTCATAAATATAAAAGGAATAAGAATTAAAAATAAAGAAAAATTTATATGTAATCTCATACATAAAGTAAATAATCATTTAACAAGAGAGTTAACATCGTACTAAATAAATGATATTTAAAATAATAAGAAGAAAGCAAAAATTGGAAATATTTGAGGGACAATTTGAAAACGGACCGACTAACAAAAGAGTATTCTATATGATAATATGTATAATTACAAAAAAAAAAAAGAGATCAATAATTTATTACTCACAACAAAATAGGTGTTCCATTTTATTTGTCTCGATTGGAGGGCCCAGCAAAACGAGTTGGAATTGATGTTTCTGTTGTTGTTGTTAAAAAAAGACTCTAAGTAAATTTTTTTGTAATTAATAGTTTTAAATAAACATACCTACATATATCTTTAAGTTTTAGAAAAAAATATTTAGAACAGATACTTGAATACAGTCTTTGCCAAAATTATTCATGCAAATGATTTTAATTAAAATTTGATATTATTAGAATTCATAATATAATATCAATTTATTAAAAAAAAAATGATTAAATCTTTACTTTACTCAAATTAAATATTAATTAGAATCATTTGCATGCATTTATATATAAATTGTAAATATAATTATAAATTTTTTTTTTTAAATACATAACATAATGATTAGTTATAAATTCAGAATTTTGTTTTATAATTTGGAAGTTTGAAATATTTAATACATAAACTTGTTAGAAATTTTTTTAGCAATATAAATTAATTTTAAAGAAAATATATTTAGGTTAATTTAGATAATTGTAGAAAATACTATATTAGGTTAGTTAGATGAATATTTCAAAGTAATAGTTTTGAGGTTAGGTATAGTTTTTGGATAATAAATGTTAGAATTTTTTTTTTTTCAACACAAATTAGTAGAATTTTAAGTGATAAATTATTATCTTTGATTGATTTTTAAATATTGTATTTAGCTCCTAGGAAATTATGAAAATAGGTCTGTAGAAATGTTATGTAATAGGACCTCACATGGAAGCACGTGGCATGGTCAGCGTTTTGGACTTTCCTCCTGGTTTTACGAGGATTTTCTTGGATAGCCTTAACTCCAATTCAACAGTTTATTAAAGGTATTACGCAACACACATTCCCCGAAAGCACTTTCCTAACAAGATTAAAAAAATAAACTTATATCGCAATTGCAGCACGCACTTTAGAAGGAAATCTCTTACCAAAAAATTTTCAGGTTTTTAAATAAAATGCTGGTCCTTATTATTTTATAGAAAACTTCTCAGTTCATGAAATATTTAATTGACTTTTTACAATATTTATTGTTTGATATGTGAATATTTCACTTCACACTTTGACTATTTTAATAATTTAAATTTTGCCAAATTATGTACTTGTTAATGTCACCAGATTTACGATTATAATGATTTTGGTTTGATTTCCATATGAATTAGGTTCTGATCTTTTCATGCGTAATAAAACTGGTATAGTAATGAGAACATTTATTACATATTACCTGAATTGTTTGATCACCAGAGAAAAGAAGACGAAAATACCGCTAAGGGTCATAGTATAGTTATATACGCGATCGTGTAAAATTATTATCATATATGGTAATTCAGTTGAAATTACAGAGAGTGTATGTTAAAAATCACACATTGTTACATTCAACTGTATTGAGGGTATGTAGATATGTTAGCTGAAGTGGCAGAACTAACAAATTTCTTTCATGCTATATAATAATTGTTTGCTGATGAAGAATCCTAATTATCATACTTGCAATTGAAGAGAATGTGTAATAAAATAAAGGCAAATAATTCGAATAAAATTTGACTTGATATCAATTATTCTTTAAATAAAAGGAAATCGTAACACATTCGATATTGAAAGATTTGTTTCTTATATAAAACTTTCCTATATAATACTTTCAATATCAAAAGATTTCCTATAGTTAACTTTTTATATAAAAAGCTTTCAACTAAAAACATTCCATATCGAAAGCTTTCTAAAAAAAGTTTTCCTATATAAAACTCTCGATGTCAAAAGTTTTCCTATAATAAACTTTTGATATTTTAAAATTTTCTAAACTTTCGATATCAAAAGATTTCATATATAAAACTCAAAATATTTCGGATTTACAACCTTTTAGGTCAGCAGATTTCCTAAAGGTTTTTTTTAATATCCAAAGCTTTATACTAAAAATAATCCATATCAAGAGCTTTCCAATATAAAACTGCCAACATCTAAAGATTTCCTATATAAATCGATGTCGATAGGCTTCCTATAATAAACTTTCGATATCGAAAGATTTTCTATAGAAAATTTTTGATTTCCTTCATAAAACTTTGAATATCGAAAGGTTTCATATAGGAAACATTCAAAGTCAAACTTTCAATATCGAAAGTTTTCTATAAAAAAAAAACTTTTGTATCGAAAGATTTTCTATAGAAAACTTTTAATATCGAAAGATCTGCTGTAGAAAGCATTCTCTAATAAAAGCTTTTCTGCAGCTTTCAAGGTTGACCATCACGTTACTGATGTCATAAGATATGTCGCTTTCAAATGAGATCAATACCAACACGCTCAGTGATGGTACACCAAAGATGCACGTATTTAAATCTTACAAATGGCTCTCCTGAACAAAATCATGAACCTAAGGATTTGCGCGTCACATATAGAGCCTTTGCTTTGACCTTTCGGTAAAATTACTTGAATTTGAATCATTTCTAGGCATATTTTACCTGAGTCCATATCACTTGGACTTGTTTTGCAACAGTCTAGTGAAAACTGTCTTATCAATAAAAATGCTCTTCAATGAACTTTAAACGATTTCGTAATTAAAATCAGAAAATAATATATAGTAGAATAATCATTCAGTAATCACATAATTTTGCATGATTTTTCTTTGAAATCTAACAAAGTTCATGATACTTCGAAAATCTGGTAATGTAGACTTAGAGCCTTATTTAGTAAGATTTGTTGTATTCAAAAAAATTTAATAAATTTGTTTTTTTAAACAAAAACTTTTAAATTCTTTCTATTATTGTCTTCTTTCTGACTAAGGGGGGGTTATCTTATACCCCCAAAATCCTAAAGACGCAATTAATTTCGGCGTGTTCCAAAATATAAATTTCGCAAATTATTAAAAATGATTAAGAGTTATCACAAAAATGAAAAGTATTTAACAAATATTTATGTGACGAATAAATGACGCCTCGCCATCAATTTTCTTTTAACTCTAGCTTTAATCTAAAACATTAATACGCAATAAATTGCTACCGTCTGTCTTTATTTCTTGAACAAAATTTCTTAAAAAAAATACAAATAATTAAATATTTGTTTTATTTAATCAAAAACAGGTTTTATAAAAACAATTCAATTTTCAATATATATTTTTTTTGTTGTATTGCCTACATTAATACCCTACACCGCTATAGGTGGGACACTATAGCCAAGTCTAACCATTGATCAAGTCGACCTTCTTTGTCGATTTTTATACCCTTCACCACCATAGGTGGAAAGGGTATTATAAGTTTGTGCTGATATTATAAGAATCACTTTCTGAGTCGATTTAGCGTCAGACTGTCTGGCTGGACCCCATGTAAACCCTGTAATCAAAGAACAGGTCGCAATTCTAAAGATAATTTGATGAAATTTGGCACAGATCATTTTAATAGTGCGGCCAAGGCTATTGAAATTTGTCAATATCGGTACAGTATTTATGGTACCTCCCATAAGTCACACTTCTCGCAATTTATATTTTTTAATGAAATTTAAAAATCAAAATCACTGTAAAAAAATTCGTTGAAATCGATTCATATTTGACCATAGCTCCCATACAAACTTTTCTATCCAAACGCACAAAATAATACAAATATCACCAGGAGCCCATACCACCGGTAGCCGATGAATTTTTTCAGGTTTCGTAAACATCACGATCGTTAATAAAACTGAGTATTAAAATCATTCAGTTGGAATTTGGATGTTAACATAATTGGATGGTGCCGCTTTGTTAAAGAAAAGACAAAAACAAAATGGGCAAGAAACAAATCGAAGTCCAATTTATAGCAACAAAATACATGGTTCGAGAGAACAAAGAAATATAATCTTGAACATTTTTGCCACGACACTATTATTTTTGTAAACATTGGAAATATTTTTGTAAATATTGGGAATATTTTTCAAAACTTAAAAAAATCCTAATATTAAACGATCTTAAATTTGTATATTTTTTAGATATTTTATATATTTTCGAAAAAAGTTTTTTTTTATAGAAAAATTTTTACTAAAAATATTTTTCTTTGGAAAATTGTTCGATAAAAAATATATTTTAGAGAAAATTTTTCGATAAAAATATTTTTATTTAAAAAAATTTTCAAATCTTCTATAGAAAAATTTTCTTAGAAAAATTTTTGATAAAAAATTTCTATCGAAAAATTTTTGATAAAAAAATTTTTCATAGAAAAATTTTTGATAAAAAACAATTTTCTATAGAATAATTTTTTGTAAAAAAATTTTCTATAGAAAAATTTTTGATAAAAAAATATTTCTATGGAAAATTTTTGATAAAAAAAATTTCTATAAAAAATTTTTGACAAAAAAATTTTCTATATAAAAATTTTTGATAAAAAAAATTTCTATAGAAATTTTTTTATCAAAAATATTTCTATAGAAAATTTTTGATAAAAAAATTTCTATAAAAAATTTTTGACAAAAAAATTTTCTATATAAAAATTTTTGATAAAAAAAATTTCCTATAGAAAAATTTTTGATAAAAAAAATTTTATAGAAAATTTTTCTATAGAAAAATTTTTGATAAAAAAATTTTATATAGAAAAATTTTTAATAAAAAAAATTTTTATAGAAAAATTTTTGATAAAAAAAATTTTATAGAAAAATTTTTGATAAAAAAATTTTTATAGAAAAAATTTTTGATAAAAAAAATTTCCTATAGAAAAATTTTTGATAAAAAAAATTTTATAGAAAATTTTTCTATAGAAAAATTTTTGATAAAAAAATTTTTATATAGCAAAATTTTTAATAAAAAAAAAATTTATAGAAAAATTTTTGATAAAAAAAATTTTTTAGAAAATTTTTCTATAGAAAAATTTTTGATAAAAAAAATTTCTATAAAAAATTTTTGACAAAAAAATTTTCTATATAAAAATTTTTGATAAAAAAAATTTCTATAGAAATTTTTGACAAAAAAATTTTCTATATAAAAATTTTTGATAAAAAAAATTTCCTATAGAAAAATTTTTGATAAAAAAAATTTTATAGAAAATTTTTCTATAGAAAAATTTTTGATAAAAAAATTTTATATAGAAAAATTTTTAATAAAAAAAATTTTTATAGAAAAATTTTTGATAAAAAAAATTTTATAGAAAAATTTTTGATAAAAAAATTTTTATAGAAAAAATTTTTGATAAAAAAAATTTCCTATAGAAAAATTTTTGATAAAAAAAATTTTATAGAAAATTTTTCTATAGAAAAATTTTTGATAAAAAATTTTTATATAGAAAAATTTTTAATAAAAAAAAATTTTATAGAAAAATTTTTGATAAAAAAAATTTTTTAGAAAATTTTTCTATAGAAAAATTTTTTAGAAAATTTTTCTATAGAAAAATTTTTGATAAAAAAATTTTTATATAGAAAAATTTTTAATAAAAAAAATTTTTATAGAAAAATTTTTGATAAAAAAAATTTTATAGAAAAATTTTTGATAAAAAAAATTTTATAGAAAAATTTTTGATAAAAAGATTTTTATAGAAAAATTTTTGATAAAAAGATTTTCTATATGAAAATTTTTGATAAAAAAATTTTCTATATAAAAATTTTATAGAAAAATTTTTGATAAAAAAATTTTTAATTAATTAATTAATTTGCTAAATTTCAAGATAATCGGTCCACATTTGACCCTATCCCCCATGTAAGTCAAAATGACGAAAACAGCTTAAATATATAAGTCTTGAGAAAATGTTTGTATGATGACAAAATTAAGCAAATATTTGTCTTGATACACGAAATAGAACACCTTTGACCTTAGTGGTTAAGGATATCGTATGGTCGGGCTTGACCGACTATAGCACTTTCTAACTTGTTCTATATCCACTTGGTCAACTATTTTGATGCCTGGCTTTCAAAACAAGTGGTCATAGTAATGTAAGCAATTTCGAAGATACATAAATTGATGGCACAGACATTTGTAGGGTATCACCTAGAGTCAGGCTTGTCCAACTATAAACACTTTTAATTGTTTTTATTGTTTTTTCATGGCTCAACTTGTAAAAAATAAGACCTGCCTAATGAAAAATAATCTACTCGTAAACAACAATTTTTTTTTTGTTTATTCTTGTTTTAACAAGGAAGTGTTTACATTATTTTATGTTATAAATATAATTAAATAATTTGAGAGGATTTCTAAGAATTTCAAAGTTTTCAATCTTTAATGACTTGTTGTCAGTAGTATTATTTAATTGTTAATTTGTTAAAAGTCATTGGAGTTTAAGCACAAAATATTTAAAAAATTTGTTGAAATGGGTTTAATTAGGGATTGAGAAAATTCGATAACGAAGATTCAATGAAATAAAAAATTTTAAATTCTAAAAATTCAAAAAAATAATAAGAATGTATATACAATTCTATTTAAATTGATATTAGTCTAATCGGTTTATCGGTTTAAGAAATATAAACAAAAGCATACAAATTTGTTATAACTTACATATAAGGCGCGGTTTTTGGCTTGGCTAAGTTATTCACAATAATTCTTGATTTGTATAAATCCTTAACCAACAAGTAAGAAAGTGCTATAGTCGGTCAAACCCGACCATACGATATCCTTTACCACTAAGGTCAAAGGTGTTCTTTTTCCTAAAGACAAATATTTGCTAAATTTTGCCATCATACAAACATTTTCTCAAAACTTATATATTTAAGCTGCTTCCGACATTTGGACTTATATGAGAGCTAGGGTCAAATGTGGACCGATTATCTCGAAATTTGTGAAATTGATTACAGTTGTTGTAATAATAATGTGTGCAAAAAATAAACTTGAAATTCTCATTATCTTTAAATTTGCGAGCGTTTTAGTGATTTTTGTCAGAAAAGTTTGTATGGAAGCTATGGTCAAATGTGGACCGATTTCAACGAAATTTGGTACAGTGATTTTGGTTTACATAAGCAATATTTTTTCATGAAAAAATATTGATATTTGTTTCCAATATATCAATTCCGGAAAGTGGGACTTATGGGAGGTACCATAAATAATGGACCGATTTTGACGAATTTCAATAGTCATGGTCCCATTATCTAAAAAAATGACCTGTGCCAAATTTCATCAAAGAAAAGCCACCTGTAGTCTGATTACAATGTTTACATCGGGTGTCCAGCCAGCCAGACGGACGGACAGACTGACATCGCTAAATCGACTCAGAAAGTGGTTCTAAGCCTATTGGCATACTAAAAGGTGGGTCCAAGACAAATATTTCAATGCGTTACATACATCAGCAGAAAATTATAATACCCTTTCCACCTATGGTGGTGAAGGGTATAAAAATCGGGTTCACAGTTAATATAGAATCTTATTTTTGGCTGATTTTAGCAAAAGTATTACGAATGGTTTCCATTCAAAAAAAATTATATATCCATTTTAATAAAAGTTGATCAGTTCGACATTTTAGTCAAACATTAGGTATCATTTGTATTTTAGATCTTTTTAACCCTCTGCGATTAATTTTCTGAAAATTAACTTATACAAATAACTATTTACATTCATAAACAATAAATAAAAAGGGTTTTAAAACGGTTTATCACAAGTTTTGGGACATCAAACATTTAAATAAAAAGTTTTACTGAAGTGTATTGCACTAAAATCCCAATTTATAACAATTATTTATTATTGTAATAAATAGTTTTTTTGATAAAACCAAAAAATGTTGGTGGGGAAACCTTTCCTCGACACGTTTCGAGGGTTGGTTAGGCCATCTCATATTTCGATCTTGGATATATCAGCCATGGAGAGTCTATCACCTTGTTAGAATTGTGAAAAATATGTCAGTCGCCGAGGGTTAATATAAGATGTTATAGATTATGACTCACTTAATTTTAATAAATTTATCAAAATATTTGCTCAGCTGCCACTTTGTCGTATTCTTATGAAATCCAAAGAATCTAATACAAATATTCACGTTTTTGCCGTCGTGTAAAATGTTTTTTTTTTTGTTTTGCTTATTAACTTTTATGCCTTCAAATATTAGGTCTTTATTCTGAATCTTTTTCGAGGCATATTGAGTCGTCAAGAGATCTTTATTGGTCTAAGCGAAATCAATTTTTTGCGATAGCAGCAGTCGAAAGCTAACGTTATAACGCAGTTCTAAAGATAATTTGATGGAATTTGGCACATATAATCTTTTTAATTATGGGACCATGGCTATTGAAATTCGATATGAAATCGGTCCATTATTTATGGCACCTCCCATAGGCCCTACTTCCTGGAATTGATATATTGGCCATAAATATCAATATTTTTTTTTATGAAATTTAAAACAAATACTGCTTAGGTAAACTAAAATCACTGTACCAAATTTTGAAATCGGTCCATATTTGACCCACACAAATTTATGTGACAAAAAATCACTAAAACGCTCGTAAATCTGAAGATATGGTCAGGCTTGACCGACTATAGCATTTACCTTGTAAACTTGATAATTGTCCCAAAAATTGCCTAAGTGTATTCAAATAGTGCCACATAAAGTTTGACGAGCTTCGCTAATTTAAAAATAAATAAAATAAAACTGAGTTTCAAATTTATTCAAAAGTGTTTCATTTCTGTGAATCACCGCGAGAAAACAACGCGTGTATTTAAGCCAAAGATATTTGCATAATTTTTTTTCAACTCTACACAATTCAATTCCCATATCATATTAAATTATTACTAATAAATCTTTATTCTTCTTTTAGAATTCAACTTTAATTAATTGATACCGATTTTCAGACAAAATGGAACGTCCCCCTTTGTATCGTTCCGATTTTAAAGAAAACTCCTCCAATTCTAGCTGTGAAAATGTTTTGAAAATAGTCGAACATCAAAGCAAAACTAGTAAAACCTACAAACATACCACCAGTGAGACCTCAGAAACTCAAAAGACCAGCACCATGTCCCTGAAGACCCAACAGAATCTAATACAACCCTCGACAACAGCACAACGTAAGAAGCGTTTACAGCGTCAAAAATCCGCTGTTTACAGTGGCGATGACACAGAATATGCAGCCGATCTCGAAGAGGAGGGTGACGATGAAGTCGATGAGGGTTATGGTCCCAATGAAAGAGAAACTAATTTAAATTTAACGGTTGTCTCGAATATTTCCAACCAGAAAAAGAAACAGGTACGCTTTCGTAACAAACAGCAAAGTGAAAGCTCCCTAAAATTAGCCAGTCAACATCATGCACCCATTGAAAAAACCTGTTCCTCATCGTCTTTGACCTCGTCTTTAAATTCGTCTGTCAGCAGTCATGAAAGACGTTTGAAGTCGGATGGTTCCTATGATTCTATAACCGAACTACCACTTTGCAGCAGCAGTGGTTTCTTGCAGAGACAAAAATGCATTTTAAATCGTGATACTTCCATACATTCCGATTCCAGTCGTTATTCCAGTGTGGATAGTTTGTTAGAGGCTCGTAAACCCGATCCAGAGGCTATACTTATCAATCTGGGCTTTGCTCCTATGGGTTCAGAAGATATACTCTCACGCATTCCCAAACGTTTTCTGAAACCTTCCCAGGTACGCGGCATAGACACAGAGGCCTTTATCAAACGTCTACAATTGGCCAATTCTTTGGCCGATCATAGTGTTTTGGGCTATCGTGGCCTGACCGGTAATCCCGATATACCTCCCTCTCATATAGTGGCCAAGATAATGGAACGTTTTGAGGTTAATGAACGCAAAAAGTCTCTTACATCCCTGGAACTGAAATTGCGATGACCTCGCGGAGGACCTTTAATATAAATATTTTAAAATATGATTTAGTTTTTTAAGTTTAACCCCCCAAAAAGCACAGTCAATACGTAATTATGCCATTTAATTGATATTTATAATTATCTTTAGTTTTATAACTTTTGTAGTTTACAAGATATTCTTGTGTGATCTTTACTTAATTAATATTAATTTTAAAATAATGAAAGAAAATAATGTTAATCTCTTTCTAAAATCTTGTTTTAATGTATCTAAATATGTACTTATTTTATTAGTTTTATTATTATTTGCCAGTTTATTTGTTATTAAGTCAAATTGTTACTTAATTTTATAAAAAAAAAATTGATATTTAATAAAAGAAAATTTGAAATATATTTTATAAAAACAATCGCTAATGTTTTATAACCTGTAAAGTTTTAATAATATAAAGGTAAAAGGCCAATGCACGCGGCAAGCGGCTGCGGGCGGCAATCAGCTGTTTTTTGATTTGTCAGATTTGAAGCGGCAATGGAAAAAAGTAGAATAAAGTTCTACTTTTCCGCAAGGCAGATTTTTTCAGTGCTACTTTTCCGCCTTTCAGATTTTTTTCAGTGCTGCCAGATTTTATTATATCTTACTCAAATATTTTTCTATATGAATATTTTTGTAAACAAACGCACATTTTATGTACTGGCAACACTACGAACGCCCGCAGCCGCGTGTATTGGCCTTAACATTACTTGAAAGTAATTAATTTTATTTGAATGAACTTTTAAATTAAACATGTAATTTGAAAGTTGTGCGTTCTAGTCATGTCATAAATTACGCAAGTATACACGGTTTTGGATCTAAGCAGCCAAAAGCTATTTGGGGATATTTGGGGCTCCAAATCCGAATTTGCACTTCGTTTTTTGATATTCAAGGTAGGTAGGTTGAAAAGGTAATGCCAGGGTAGTAGCATCTTCACTCGAAAACCTTGGGTTCTATTATAATCCTTTCTGAAAGTAACTAATGATAGCGGAAAGAGTAAAAAGGAGAAGAGTGAAGGGAGAAGTATCTAGATAGTGTTAAAGATAGAGATAGCTAGTCGCAGAAAAGAGAAGTGTTGTTGTTGTAACAGCGTAGCTGTAATCAAAATATGAAAAAATATGTCATTATTGTTCTCCTAAATCAGGTGACTCCTCTAAATCCAGTCCCAAATGACGCGTCGCTTCAACGGGTTTAGTCCATAAGGTATCAGAAGTTAAGAGGGTCGGGTTTGCTGTGCATTGAAAGAGGTACTGGGTAGTGTGTGGACTTTCTCCACAAGCTGGGCAGGTGTTGGGTATTGTAGGATTAATTCTGGACCAGTATGAATTAAGTCGACTACAATAGCCTGATCTTAGTTGTGTCAGTAATACCCTAGTAGTTCTCGACAGACTTCTCTCTTCCTCTGCAATAGGTGGGGGACGGCCACCAAGTATAGCGTTCAATTGGTAACTAGATATAGTTGATGTTACCATGCTTCTGTGAATGTCTTCCAGAGCTGCTTTATATGAGGTGATATTGAGTGGCTGGGTGGTATACTGTCTTATATCATTCTCATAGCAACGAAGGTCCTTCCTAACATATCGTGGAGGGGGATCTAATTCCGTTAGATGGTGGTTCTGATGATCTCTCCTATGACATCCCAGAAGAAATAGCATTTGGCTATGCTCCTTAAGTGGTAGGACCTTCATCTCCTCATGTAGATGGCTTTCTGCAGCCTGTTATATCTCTGAGGGTTGCATTTTGACAGCTCTGGAGCTTTTTTCACTGCGTTTCGCTCACTGGAGAAAGCTGTAGATTTCTAGTAGTGAAAAAGTTGATTACTTCCCGTAGGTATTGATTTATTTTATCGCATAGCTCGTCAATGTTATTGCCGTTTCTACTATCTAAGCCATCTGAGTTCCAATATAAAACCTACAACGTCAATCGTCAGATCGCACTGCTGTATGTCGCCCAGTTGCTCATGGAATCTATTACCTAGAAATTTAAGTCTCTGCTTTTGGAGCATAGGATAATGACAGAGGATGTGCTAAACCGTTTCGGATAAATCCGCGTCCGATCATAGTCTGCAAATGTCGTGAATTGCTTCATCCCATCTATTTAGCCTAGAATTCAGGGAGCAGTGGAAAACGTATACATTTCTTAAGACTGGTTCTGCTAAGACCTAGCAAGAACTAGGTCTTGCGTATATTTAAGTCGGGCCAAAAGGTCCTAGATATTGTGCAAGTGGACAAGTTATGCCAGTTCTTAGCTGTTTCCTCACTGATCCAACCCTTGATGCCCATTAAATGGTAACATATAGGTGTTGCTAACTCTGTCACCGCGAGCATCAGTTCCTGATTCGAGCCATGTCTTGCTATTTCGTCAGCAGTTTCATTGCCTTCCATGTCGCAATGACCAGGAACCCAGCAAAGAGTTACCCTATATGTAGCAGATAAGCTGATGATAGCTAATCTACACGACTTGACCAGTCTCTGGTAAATTCCAAAATATCCTATTACAGCGTCCAGAAATAGCTACTACATCGATGGAATATATCCAATGGTCTGGGAGTCAATCCCACCAAATTTGTATTACACTTTAGGAAATACAAATTAACAACATTTACTCTTCCAAGTTTGGACGGTGTAAAACTTGTACTCACTGATCATGCCAAATATCTTTCGCAAATACTGCCTGGCTCTTCGAAATGATCATCAAGTCTATTTTAAGGTGTTTGATGGCCAACACTCAACAAAGGAAATCAGCGATGCTCTTTTTTTAAATACTTAGAAACTCTGCTCTTATGATTTCCTTCCAAGGTACTGTATGTTATGCTTAACTCCTCGTCGATTAATGGCTCAACCAATAGCTCTTAAATCGGCAATCCGTCCGTCAAATATAGTCTCGTACACCCATAGGCTATGCTAACATTCTGGATATAAGTAATTAATAATATCCCCAACATCGTGGACTACTGCATATCCATCCCTTTATTCGACAATTCCTTCGCTGTAAATATCTCTGAAAATTCTAATGATGGCTTTCTGAAAATTTACACGAACTGATCCAAGTCGAGGAAGAAGGTGTGGGGCAGTTTTTAAAGAAGGAAATCAGTTTTAAGCTCCCCGATCTATTCAGTATCCTTCAGACCGTGACATCGCCCCTTGACAGGTTGACAAAGATTTTCGTTTTTGTATCGATAGTCAGGCCCCCATAAAATCTTTATCTAGTGTTTTTATAACATCTGCTCTCACTCTCGAATGCCGGGCATCTCTTAATGAAATGGCAAGACATTTCAATATTGAACGTTTCTGGGTATCTAGCCTGGCAATATCACTGCGGAAAAACTCGATCTTGTACTGTACTCAGACGAGAGGAAGTTAACCAATTTATAGGTTTACCACTGTCCGCTTGCAGATCACAAATAAGGCACTTTTTTCGGGTCAGCCCAGATCACCTGCTCCACAGAAACTCATATTTTCTATTATATTTTCGGTAGTAAACGTTCAAAATTCTTGATATCTCTCACTCGCCACCGTCTTCGCAACTTAATCTCAATCCTCACAGGGCACTGTGCTTTTGGGTTGCATGCCAAAAGACATGTGGCTCGATTGGAAATCAACTTTAATTGCGTTGCCAATTGCCAAAATGACATAACTAATAACCGATAACAGAACCTCAGTTGCCTTGTCAATTATTAATCATATATTGTAGATGGCAACAAGAGTCATTTCTAGTTGCCAGTTATAGGATATTTCAGTAACCGGAAATTTTCTTAATCTTAAAGCTGGTCTAATTTTTTAAAGTTTAAAACCCCTAATTCATAATCAAAAAATAAGACCATGACGAGCTTATAATTTAAATGTTTCTTACAAAATTCCTACAATTAGGCGTTTATAATTTTATAATTGGTTTATGAATTAGGGGGTATAAATTATTTTATCACATTTTTTCCTTTGAAATGGCTGTTTTAGCAACTGACATGTGTTGCCATATGCAATACAATTTTTTTTTACTAATTACGTTGCCAGTAGACGAAGCAACTAAAAATTCGGTTGCAATACACAATCAAGTCATTAATTTTCAATTATAAACAAAAAATAACTCAAGTTCTTAAAATTATGAATCGAATTAAAATTATGAAATATGGGATATAAATATAAAAATGTCTTTAAAATTTTAAATATGTACTAATTTATCATTTCCTTAATCATTTTGTTTATCAGTTTTATTAAGCCCAATTTATTGTCAAATGACAGATAAAATTGTTGATCAAAAAATGGTGATTATAAAAATATAAACCAAACCTTTTTTAATTTTGTTTTTTCTGAATTTTTCAATATTTTGCTATTTAAAATTATTTCTAAGTATACACAAACATATCTGTATACCTTTAGCTTATGATAAATATTCGAGCCCACTGTAATAATCAAAGTGTACCCATATCTTGATGATGATTGAATAATTGAATGTCTTTAAATCAGAATCTTGAAATCGATATACAAGGTTACAAAAAGGAAATTGATCGTATACACTTTACTTGATATTTACATATGGGGTAAAGCCATATGAAAATGGATAGAAAATAGGGTTAAACAATTTGATTATGAGTTATAGGTTTTTGTGATTTCTTAAAATTTCAAACTCTTAAAAGTTTTTCAAGAAATTATTGTTTCTTTTAAAATAAGATATAACTATATAAGTATTGTATCTTATGTAGTTTAAAAGTTATAAGCAAAAACTCATGCAAATGTTTGTATATAAAATATAAATTCCGGAAATGATTTAATTGATTGTGTATTGCGACTGAATTGCCAATTGTTTGTGTTGACAATTGCCAAAATGCCATTTCGTATGGCAACTGATAACCAATTACAGAAACTCAGTTGCCTTGTTAGTCATAAACGGGAGTATTCAGACCATACCACCAGTAGCCGATAATTTTTTTAATTATCGTAAATACCACGATCATTAATAAAACTCGTGAAAATAAGTATTAAAATCATTCAGTTGGGATTTGGATTATTGGGAATATTTTTTAAATCAGAAACAATTTTATAAACAATTTTAGATTTGTATATTTTTTAAATATTCTCGCTCCAAAAATATTTTTATAGAAACATTTTTAATAAAAAAATATTTTTCTTTTTAAAATTGTTCGATAAAAATTATATTTTATAGAAAATGTTTCAATAAAAAAATATTCCTGTAAAAATTTTCGATAGAAATATTTTTATATCAAAAAATTTTCAAATTTTCTATTGAACAATTTTTGATTAAAAATTTTCTTTAGAAAAATTTTTGATGAAAAAATTTTTAATAAAAAATTTTCTATAGAAAAATTTTTGATAAAAAAATTTTCTATAAAAAATCTTTGTTAAACAAATTTTCTATAGAAAATTTTTGATAAAAAAATTTTCTATAGAAATATTTTTGTAAAAAAATTTACTATAGAAAAAATTTTGATACAAAAATTTTCTATAGAAAAATTTTTGATGAAAAAATTTTCTATAGAAAAATTTTTCACAAAAAAATTTTCTATAGAAAAATTTTTGATAATAAAATTTTCTATAGAAAAATTTTTGATAATAAAATTTTCTATAGAAAAATTTTTGATAATAAAATTTTCTATAGAAAAATTTTTGATAATAAAATTTTCTATAGAAAAATTTTTGATAAGAAAATTTTCTATATCAAAAATTTTTCTATTGAAATTTTTTTTATCAAAAATTTGTCTATAGAAAATTTTTAATCACAAATTTTTCTTTAGAAAATTTTTTAATCAAAAACATTGGGAATTCTTTTGTAAATATTGGAAATATTTTTCAAGTCAGAAATATATTCTAATATTAAACAATTTTAGATTTGTATGTTTTTTAAATATTCTCGATCAAAAATTTTTTGTAGAAACACTTTTATATAAAAATTATATTTTATAGAAAATTTTTCAATAAAAAAATATTTCTGTAGAAATACTTTTATATCAAAAAATTTTCAAATTTTCTATAGAAAAATTTTTGTTAAAAAATTAACTATAGAAAAATTTTTGATAAAAAATTTTCTATAGAAAAATTTTTTATCAAAAAATATTTCTGTAGAAATACTTTTATATCAAAAAATTTTCAAATTTTCTATAGAAAAATTTTTGTTAAAAAATTAACTATAGAAAAATTTTTGATAAAAAATTTTTCTATAGAAAAATTTTTGATAAAAAAATTTTCTAAAGAAAAATTTTTGATAAAAAATGTTCTATAGAAAAATTTTTGATAAAAGATTTTCTATAGAAAAATTTTTGATAAAAAAATTTTCCATAGAAATATTTTTGTAAACAAATTTACTATAGAAAAAATTTTGATACAAAAATTTTCTATAGAAAAATTTTTGACAAAAAAATTTTCTATAGAAAAATTTTTGATAATAAAATTTTCTATAGAAAAATTTTTGATAAAAAAATGTTCTATAGAAAAATTTTTGATACAAAAAATTTCTATAGAAAAATTTTTGATAAAAAAAAATTTTATAAAAAATTTTCTATAGAAAAATTTTTGATAAAAAAATTTTCTATAGAAAAATTTTTGATAAAAAAATTTTCTATAGAAAAATTTTTGATAAAAAAATTTTCTATAGAAAAATTTTTGATAAAAAAATTTTCTAAAGAAAAATTTTTGATAAAAAATGTTCTATAGAAAAATTTTTGATAAAAGATTTTCTATAGAAAAATTTTTGATAAAAAAATTTTCCATAGAAATATTTTTGTAAACAAATTTACTATAGAAAAAATTTTGATACAAAAATTTTCTATAGAAAAATTTTTGACAAAAAAATTTTCTATAGAAAAATTTTTGATAATAAAATTTTCTATAGAAAAATTTTTGATAAAAAAATGTTCTATAGAAAAATTTTTGATAAAAAAAATTTCTATAGAAAAATTTTTGATAAAAAAAAATTTTATAAAAAATTTTCTATAGAAAAATTTTTGATAAAAAAATTTTCTATAGAAAAATTTTTGATAAAAAAATTTTCTATAGAAAAATTTTTGATAAAAAAATTTTCTATAGAAAAATTTTTGATAAAAAAATTTTCTATAGAAAAATTTTTGATAAAAAAATTTTCTATAGAAAATTTTTTTATCAAAAATTTTTCTATAGAAAAATTATTGATAAAAAAAAATTTTCCATAAAAAACTTTTTGATAAAAAATATTTTCTATAGAAAAATTTTTGATAAAAAAATTTTCTATGGAAAAATTTTTGATAAAAAAAAATTTTCATAGAAAAATTTTTAACAAATAAAATTTTCTATAGAAAAATTTTTAATAAATCAAATTTTTGATAAAAAAATTTTCTATAGAAAAATAAAATACCTATTTTTGTTAAAAGTATAAAAAAACGGCAACTCTGCCGACTATTTTTTTATTTTGTTCTCTTTGCGCCGACCCATTATAAATCATATATTGTAGATGGCAAGAGTTAATTCTAGTTGCCAGTTATAGTTTAAATATTTCAGCAACCGGGAATTTGTAGTTACTGCGAATTTTTATACCCTTCACCACGATAGGTGGAAAGGGTATATTGGGCTTGTTGTAAAGTTTGTAAAGCATAGAAATATTGGTCTTAGAACCACTTTTAGTATACCAATCGGCTTAGAATCACTTCCTGAGTTGTTTTAACGATGTCCGTCCGTGTGGCTGGACGGAATAGAGTATTTGGTTGTTTACAACCACAAATTTTGTTGTATTTTAAAAATATTCAGCACAAATATTGCTTATAACAATATTAATCAAGGTACCTAATTTTGTAGGAATCGACCCATGTTTGACCATACCTCCCATACAAGACACATTCTCAAAAGTAGTTTAAATACCCATAAAAGTACAAAAACGCTTGTAAATCTAAACATTAATGCATTTTATTACTAAAACTTTGCACAGATAAATATTTTGTAAATGAAAACCAATAACCGAAATTTGGTAACAATCGATCTACAATTGACCCTAGTTCCCATTGCAGGCCTTAGCAGGAAATAACATAATTCTACTTAAATCTCGAAATTTTGAAAAAAAAAGAACATAGTATATTTATGTCTCTTAAGATTTAAGGAAAACTTGCTAAATTGTTGGTCTATATTTGAGCTTAGTAGTGAAGCTTATATATATGTAGTCGGGCTTAACTGACTATAGCTTTTCTTACTTGTTTTTGTTAAAAAAGCGAAACACAATAAAATTAATTTTGAGATATCAATTATTGTCCGCCATAACATGGATTTACCCGGTGCAATGTAAATAAATATAAAATGTCGGTATATCTATAAAATAAGCTCGAATAAAATAAGAATAAAAAATTGAAAATATTTCAATTAACTGCATTTAATAAAATGCAGTTTTAAATGAAAATTTATTTGTTTGTCAATCTAAGAAATGGCAATTTTTTCCGCAAACAAGAAAGAAATGAAAATAGTGACCCAATAGGTCTAGTTTTAGTTGTAGGAATCTTGTAAATGCTTACTACAATTATTTGTATTATTAAAGATTATCATAAAATATATTGTTTCTTAATTGTTTTTAATAGTGTAAAATATCAAAGAGATCGATTACATGAGATCTCATAAAAAGTAAATGATTGTGTCAATTGCAAAGATGTTAGCACTAACCATTTAAATGATTGTGGCAATCTTCAGTTTATTTTTATTTATTACACACACATCATTTTTTTTTTTTTTTTTTGAGCTGTTATTAAATTGCTACATTTCGGGAAAAGCGGTTCACATTCGAACCTAGCTCCCATATAAGACCATCTGGAAAAATTTCTGCACCATATCTGAGTGAATGTATGTTTGTACATCTGAGTGAGTTTGCAATCAAAATATTTTAAACTTTGGGGCAATCAATAGTAGAAGATTTTACTCCATATTCAAAGCGCTATTATTTTTAATTGATTTTAATTGTTGTGAACACATGGTTCATAATCGGCAACAGTTATGATATTTTTATTGTTAATGATATCGGGTAAAATTACATATTTTTTAATCAAAGTATTATTGTTATCTAGATGACACTGTTAAGCAATATATGCGTTTATGTAGGAGCGAATGATTCAATTCTGGGTGGATTGAATCAACGATTCTAAAATTATTTTGTTTACAGAAAAAATTTACATCCTAACCCATAATCCAATTATAAAATTAAGGCTTTGTATGATTTTTTTTACAAAATGTTTGGTAAAAAAATTTTTATATAGATAATTTTTCGGTAAAAAAATTTTTTCTAGAAAAATTTTTTAACAAAAAATTTTCCAAAAAATTTTCTTTATAAATTTTTTTACCGAAAAACTTTCTATATAAAATTTTTACCGAAAATTTTTCTAATAAAATTTTGACCGACAAATTTTCTATATAAAATTTTTACCGAAAAATTATCTATATAAAATTTTTACTGAAAAATTTTTTATATAGAATTTGTACCAAAAAATTTTCTATATAAAATTTTTACCGAAAATTTTTCTATATAAAATTTTTACCGAAAAAATTTCTATATTTTTTTACAGAAAAATGTTCTATATAAATTTTTTTTACCGAAAAATTTTCTTTATAAATTTTTTTACCGAAAAACTTTCTATATATAATTTTTACCAAAAATTTTTCTAATAAAATTTTTACCGAAAAATGTTCTATATAAAATTGTTACTAAAATTGTTTTTATTTTCTAAGCAAATTTTTACCGACAAGTTCTTTAATAAAAGTTTTATCGAAAACTTTTCTGTATAAGATTTTTAACGAAAATTTTCTTATAAAATTTTTACCGAAAAATTTTGTATATAAAATTTTTATAGAAAAATTTTTTATATAAACAATTTTTTATCGAAAAATTTTCTTTTAAAAAATTTTTTGGCAACAAAATTTTATATTGAAATTTTTTATTAAAAAAATTTTATACGGAAAATTTTTCGTTTAAAAAATTTTATATGAAAAAAAATTGAAAAAATTTTATATAGAAAATTTTTCGGAAAATTTTTATATAGAAAATTTTTCGGAAAAAAAAATTTTATACAGAAATTTTTCGGTGTACAAAAATTATTATAGAAAATTTTCGATAACAATTTTATAGTTTTATTTATATAGATTTATAAAGAAAATAAAAATTTAATATAGAAAATTTTTCCGTAAAAATTTCATATAGAAAATTTTTCGGTAAAAATTTTATATAGAAAATTTTTCGGTAAAAATTTTATAAAGAAAATTTTTCGGTAAAAATTTTATATAGAATATGTTTCGGTAAAATTTTCGTAAAAAAATTTTATATAGAAAATTTTTCGGTAAAAAAATTTTATATAGAAAATTTTTCGGTAAAAAAATTTTTCGGTAAAAAAATTTTATATAGAAAATTTTTCGGTAAAAATTTCATATAGAAAATTTTTGGTAAAAAATTTATATAGAAAATTTTTCGGTAAAAATTTTATATAGAAAATTTTTCGGTAAAAATTTTATATAGAAAATTTTTCGGTAAAAATTTTATATAGAAAATTTTTCGATAAAAATTTTATATAGAAAATTTTTCGGTAAAAATTTTATATTGAAAATTTTTCGCTAAAAATTTTATATAGAAAATTTTTCGCTAAAAATTTTATATAGAAAATTTTGCGCTAAAAATTTTATATAGAAAATTTTTCGCTAAAAATTTTATATAGAAAATTTTTCGCTAAAAATTTTATATAGAAAATTTTTCGCTAAAAATTTTATATAGAAAATTTTTCGCTAAAAATTTTATATAGAAAATTTTTCGCTAAAAATTTTATATAGAAAATTTTTCGCTAAAAATTTTATATAGAAAATTTTTCGCTAAAAATTTTATATAGAAAATTTTTCGCTAAAAATTTTATATAGAAAATTTTTCGCTAAAAATTTTATATAGAAAATTTTTCGCTAAAAATTTTATATAGAAACTTTTTCGCTAAAAATTTTATATAGAAAATTTTTCGCTAAAAATTTTATATAGAAAATTTTTCGGTAAAAATTTTATATAGAAAGTTTTTCAGTAAAAATTTTATATAGAAAATTTTTCAGTAAAAATTTTATATAGACAATTTTTCGGTTAAAATATTTAATAAAGAAAATTTTTAAGTAAAAATTTAATACAGAAAATTTTTCGGTAAAAAATTTTTTATAAAGAAAATTTTTCGTTAAAAAATTTTTAGTATAGAAAATTTTTCGGTAAAAAGAATTTAAAAAGCAAATTTTTCGCTAAAAAAATTTTATTTAGAAAATTTTTTCGGTAAAAAGAAAATTATTTAAAAAATTTTTGGATAAAAAAATTTTCGTATAGAAAATTTTTCGGTAAAAGCAAATTTATATAGAAAATTTTTTGTAAAAATTTTTTATACAGAAAATTTTTCGGTATAAAATTTTGTATATAGAAAATTTTTCGGTAAAAAAAATTTTAGTATAGAAAATTTTTCGTTAAAAAATTTTCAAATAGAAAATTTTTCAGTAAAAAAATCTTTATATAGAACATTTTTTGGTTAAAAAATTTTATAAAGAAAATTTTTCGGCTAACGATATTTATAAAGAAAATTTTTCGATTTACAATTTTATAAAGAAAATTTTTCGGTAAAAATTTTACATCAAAATTTTTTGGTAAAAAATTTTTTATTTAGAAAATTTTTCGGTAAAAAATTTTTTATATAGAAAATTTTTCGGTAAAAAATTTTTCATATAGAAATTTTTTTTTTTTAAATTTTTTATACAGAAAATTTTTCGAAAAAATTTTATATAGAAAATTTTTCGGTAAAAATTTTACAGAGAAAATTTTTCGGTAAAAAATTTTTTATATAAAAAATTTAACGAAAAATTTGTATATAAAAAATTTAAAGAAATATGTTCTAGAAGAAGAGGGTTTGGACTTAAAGTGGACTCTGATACCTAAGGGGTGAAGAATATAATGAAATTAGTTTTTTATATAGAAAATTTTTCGGCAAAAAAATTTATAAAGAAAATTTTTGGTAAAAAATTTGTTTATAGAAAATTTTTAATTTTGTATTAAAAAAAATTTTGTATAGAAAATTTTTCAGGTAAAAAAATTTTCTATACAAAATTTTTCGGTAAAAAATATTTATATCAAAAAATTTTCGGTAAAAAAAGAAAATTTTTCGTTAAGAAAATTATCAGGCATGTCACGAATTCCGTTCGGAATTGAAACCATTCCGTAGTTGAATTCCGATCGAAATGGTTTTTGGTTCTATAGATTCCGAAAAATTTTAAATGTCCAAAATCAGTACAAAATAAGATTTTTTCAATTGAAATTTTCAACTCTATCTTTGTTTTAACAAAAAACACTGATTAATTGAGGAAATTGTTCAAATATTGAATAAACAACTAAAAACATATGAATTCAATTCCACTTTGAAAATAGAAAGTGGTTTCATTCCGAAAAATTTTTTCGTTTTACTTTTTCAATAGAAGCAAAGTGCGGAATTCATTCCACTTCCGAACGGAATTGAGTTCTGTGACATGGCTGATATATAAAAAAAATGGTAAAAAATCGTATATAGAAAATTTTTCGGTAAAAAAATTTATATAGGAATTTTTTTGGTAAAAATAATATATATAGCCAATTTTTCGTTAAAAATATTTTATACAGAAAATTTTTCGGTAAAAAAAAATTATATAGAAAATTTTTCGGTAAAAAATGTTTGGGTAAAAAAATTGTATATAAAAGTTTTTGGTAAAAAAATTTTATATAAAAAATTTTTCGGTAAAAATCTTATATATAAAACTTCTCGTTAAAAAAATTTTATATAGAAAATTTTTCAATTAAACAAATTTTATGTAGAAAATTTTTCGGTAAAAATTTGTGGGTAAAAGTTTTTATAGAGAATTTTTCGGTAAAAATTTAATATCGAAAAATGTTCGGTAATAATTTTTATAGAAAATTTTTCGGTAAAAATTTTATATAGAAAATTTTTGAGTAAAAGTTTTATATAGAAAATTTTTTGGTAAAAAAATGTTATAAAGAAAATTTTTCGTTAAAAAAAATGTATATAGAAAATTTTTCGAAAAAAAAAGTTTTATATAGAAAATTTTTCGAAAAAAAAAGTTTTATATAGAAAATTTTTCGGTAAAAAAAAATTTATATAGAAAATTTTTCGGTAAAAAATTTTTTTTTTTTAAATTTTATACAGAAAATTTTTCGCTAAAAAAATTGTATATAGGAAAATTTTCAATAAAATAATTTTATAAGGAAAATTTTGAATAGCTTAAATACAAAAATGTATATTTCGACTTTATTTACTTTTTTGCTTATTTTATTTACACTTTTTTAAAAAAATGTAAATCTTTCAAAATTTGACCTTTAACCCTTTCTTATGAAAGTGTACAATTTAACCGATAACCCACTGTGCAAGGTGCCTAAAGATCAGATTTTTAAAAATACATTTTAAACAAGATCGCTGATATATTTTCCAAAAAAACATACAAATACCGGCTTTTTGTTTAAATATTTTTCATTTGCCAAAAATAAATAAAAAATATTTATTTCAACAAAAATAATTTATATACAATCCCATAGAAATACCCAAAGCAAACAATTTTAGAAATAATATTTGTTAAAGAAATTCAAATAATACAATTTTTTACTTTAAGGTTTTTGTTTTTGCAAAGGAAATGGGATTTTTTTATCTTTGGCATAAATAATACACTGAGAAAAAATTTGAGTAAAATCAAACACTTTAATATAGATACAAGCAAATATGAAGTTTTTTTTTATAATTTAGTGAAATTTTGAAAGATTGACTTTTTTATTTATACGAAAGCTATTTGAATACTACAAAAATATGAGTACGAAATTATTTTTTAAACATTTTTTGGATTACTCTTAGTGTATGTACATTCAGAGAAACAAGTCGAACAAAAAATAAATTATAATTGTAAATTTCTTGTATTTAATTTTAATGGTTTTCTTCTGCAAGATTTTTTTTAATGTAATTTAATTCAATTCTATGCCAAATTTTTTTATTCTATTTCAAACTTAATCAAATATTTAAAAAAAATATTTAATTTTAAAAAAGAACAAAACAAAAACACCTGTATTTGATTTAAGAGAAACACATATCTATACCCTACTGCCGATCTGTTGAAAATTTTAAATTATTGCACTTGTATACTCAACATCATCATAGAACAGTAATGCCCATCTACCACGACTACTAGGAGTTGTTGTTGTTATACATATAATTGATCATTTTAGTTAACAAGTTAATGATATAGTAGTTTTTTTTCAGTGTATATCTCAGCCTTAACCTACAGTATTTTGAACCTTATCCTAATTTCCGTCCGGCTACGAAAGCATAGGTCGTTGTATGAATGTGATATTTGAAATCATATGATCGGACTATTAACATTTCTGAGTTGATCAGGTATGATGAACCGACAGCCGCCGCATGCCGTGGATTTTTAAAATTTTCACATATTTTCGTTTTTAATGGTGCAATCAGTTTTTTTCGACTATATTCGAGTCTACCGAACCTTTTTACATTTATAATTTTATCAACAAACTATTTATACTTATGAGGGAGGGTCTTTCTTTAAGCACCCCCGACTTATTCATTATTTGACGAATTTTTATAAAATGTATTTATACCTTACGTTTAATTAATTGAAAACTTTTGTATAGTAAATGTGACCTTCGCTTTGATTTTTGGTACCCTACCATATCATAAGTGCATTAAATTAGTAATACAATTTGCAACCAACAAATTTTATTCTAAAAAAATTTTGGAAACAATTTTTTATCTTATTAAAATTTTTCGATTCAAACATTGTCTTAACTTCTCTTTATATAAATTTTCTTATCCAAACTTTTTTATTTAAATTTTTTTAGCGAAAAATTTTCTATATAAAATTTTTTTAGCTAAAAGTTTTCTATATAAAATTTTTTAGGGAAAAATTTTCTATATAAAATTTTAATATCGAAACATTTTTTTACCAAAAAATTTTCTATATAAAATTTTTTAAAGAAGAATTTTCAATATAAAATTTTTTTACCGAAAAATTTTCTATATAAAATTTTTGTACCGAAAAATTTTCTATATAAAATTTTTGTACCGAAAAATTTTCGATATAAAATTTTTGTACCGAAAAATTTTCTATATAAAATTTGTTACCTTAAGATTTTCAGTGTAAAATTTTTTTAGCGAAAACATTTCAATATAAAATTTTATGCAATTTTTTTTAGCGAAAATGTTTCTTTATAAAATTTTTGTACCGAAAAATTTTCTATATAAAATTTTTGTACCGAAAAATTTTCTATATAAAATTTTTGTACCGAAAAATTTTCTATATAAAATTTTTGTACCGAAAAATTTTCTATATAAAATTTTTGTACCGAAAAATTTTCTATATAAAATTTTTGTACCGAAAAATTTTCTATTTAAAATTTTTGTACCGAAAAATTTTCTATATAAAATTTTTTTACAGAAAAATTTTCCATATAAAATTTTCGTACCGAAAAATTTTCTATATAAAATTTTTGTACCGAAAAATTTTCTATATAAAATTTTTGTACCGAAAAATGTTCTATATAAAATTTTGTACCGAAAAATGTTCTATATAAAATTTTGTACCGAAAAATTTTCTATATAAAATTTTTTTACCGAAAAATTTTCTATATAAAATTTTGTACCGAAAAATTTTCTATATAAAATTTTTTTACCGAAAAATTTTCTATATAAAATTTTTTTACCGAAAAATTTTCTATATAAAATTTTTTTACCGAAAAATTTTCTATATAAAATTTTTGTACCGAAAAATTTTCTATATAAAATTTTTGTACCGAAAAATGTTCTATATAAAATTTGTTACCGTAAGATTTTCAATGTAAAATTTTTTTAGCGAAAACATTTCAATATAAAATTTTATGCAATTTTTTTTAGCGAAAATGTTTCTTTATAAAATTTTTGTACCGAAGAATTTTCTATATAAAATTTTTGTACCGAAAAATTTTCTATATAAAATTTTTGTACCGAAAAATTTTCTACATAAAATTTTTGTACCGAAAAATTTTCTATATAAAATTTTTGTACTGAAAAATTTTCTATATAAAATTTTTGTACCGAAAAATTTTCTATATAAAATTTTTGTACCGAAAAATTTTCTATTTAAAATTTTTGTACCGAAAAATTTTCTATATAAAATTTTTTTACAGAAAAATTTTCCATATAAAATTTTCGTACCGAAAAATTTTCTATATAAAATTTTTGTACCGAAAAATTTTCTATATAAAATTTTGTACCGAAAAGTTTTCTATATAAACTAATACAATTTTTTTTTAGCGAAAATGTTTCTTTATAAAAATTTTTTACCGAATTTTTTTACCAATAAATTTTCAATATAAAATTTTTGCACCGAAAAATTTTCTATATAAAAGTTTTGAACCAAAAAATTTTCTATATAAAATTTGCACCAAAAAATACTTTATACAAAATTTTTGTAGCGAAAGATTGTCTATATAAAATTTTACCAAAAAATTCTCTATATAAAATTTTTTTAGCTAAAAATTCTATATATAAAATTTTTGTACCGAAAAATTTTCTATATAAAATTTTTGTACCGAAAAATTTTCTATATAAAATTTTTGTACCGAAAAATTTTCTATATAAAATTTTTGTACCGAAAAAATTCCTATGTAAAATTTTTGTACCGAACAATTTTCTATATAAAATTTTTGTACCGAAAAATTTTCTATATAAAATTTTTGTACCGAAAAATTTTCTATATAAAATTTTTGTACCGAAAAATTTTCTATATAAAATTTTTGTACCGAAAAATTTTCTATATAAAATTTTTGTACCGAAAAATTTTCTATATAAAATTTTTGTACCGAAAAATTTTCTATATAAAATTTTTTTACAGAAAAATTTTCCATATAAAATTTTTTTACAGAAAAATTTCCTATTTAAAATTTTTATAAATAAAAATATATAGAAAATTTTTAGGTATAAAAATTTTTGTACCGAACAATTTTCTTTATAAAATTTTTGTACCGAAAAATTTTCTATATAAAATTTTTTTACAGAAAAACTTTCCATATAAAATTTTTATAAATAAAAATATATAGAAAATTTTTAGGTATAAAAATTTTTGTACCGAACAATTTTCTTTATAAAATTTTTGTACCGAAAAATTTTCTTTATAAAATTTTTGTAAAAATTGTACCAAAAAATACTTTATACAAAATTTTTGTAGCGAAAGATTGTCTATATAAAATTTTACCAAAAAATTCTCTATATAAAATTTTTTTAGCTAAAAATTCTATATATAAAATTTTTGTACCGAAAAATTTTCTATATAAAATTTTTGTACCGAAAAATGTTCTATATAAAATTTTTGTACCGAAAAATTTTCTATATAAAATTTTTGTACCGAAAAATTTTCTATATAAAATTTTTGTACCGAAAAATTTTCTATATAAAATTTTTGTACCGAAAAATTTTCTATATAAAATTTTTGTACCGAAAAATTTTCTATATAAAATTTTTGTACCAAAAAATTATCTATATAAAATTTTTGTACCGAAAAATTTTCTATATAAAATTTTTGTACCGAAAAATTTTCTATATAAAATTTTTGTACCGAAAAATTTTCTATATAAAATTTTTGTACCGAACAATTTTCTATACAAAATTTTTAAAACTAAAAATTTTCTATATAAAATATTTTATAGAAAAATTGTTAATATACAATTTTTTAATCGAAATTTTATATAGGAAATTTTTCTATAAAAGAATTAATTTTATATAGAAAATTTAACGGTAAAAAAAATTTTATATAGAAAATTTTTCGTACAAAAATTTTATATAGAAAAATTTTCGGTACAAAAATTTTATATAAAAAATTTTCGGTATAAAAATTTTATATAGAGATTATTCGGTAAAAAATTTTATATAGAAAATTTTTCGGTACAAAAATTTTATATAGAAAATTTTTCGGTAAAAATTTTATATAGAAAATATTTCGGTATAAAAATTTTATATAGAAAATTTTTCGGTACAAAAATTTTATATAGAAAATTTTTCGGTACAAAAATTTTATATAGAAAATTTTTCGGTACAAAAATTTTATATAGAAAATTTTTCGGTACAAAAATTTTATATAGAAAATTTTTCGGTACAAAAATTTTATATAGAAAATTTTTCAGTACAAAAATTTTATATAGAAAATTTTTCGGTACAAAAATTTTATGTAGAAAATTTTTCGGTACAAAAATTTTATATAGAAAATTTTTCGGTACAAAAATTTTATATAGAAAATTTTTCGGTACAAAAATTTTATATAGAAAATTTTTCGGTACAAAAATTTTATATAGAAAATTTTTCGGTACAAAAATTTTATATAGAAAATTTTTCGGTACAAAAATTTTATATAGAAAATTTTTCGGTACAAAAATTTTATATAGAAAAATTTTTGGTACAAAAATTTTATATAGAAAATTTTTCGGTACAGAAATTTTATATAGAAAATTTTTCGGTACAAAAATTTTATATAGAAAATTTTTCGGTAAAAAATTGTTTATAGAAAATTTTTCGGTAAAAAAAAATTGTTTATAGAAAATTTTTCGGTAAAAAAAATTGTTTATAAAAAATTTTTCGATACAAACATTTTTATAGAAAATTTTTCGGTACAAAAATTTTATGTAGAAAATTTTTCGATACAAACATTTTATATACGAAATTTTTCGATACAAACATTTTATTTAGAAAAATTTTCGGTACAAAAATTTTATATCGAAAATTTTCGGTATAAAAATTTAATATAGAAAATTTTTCGGTACAAAAATTTTATATAGAAAATTTTTCGGTATAAAAATTTTATATAGAAAATAATTTGGTACAATAATTTTATAAAGAAAATTTTTCGGTACAAACATTTTATAAAGAAAAATTTTCGTTACAAAAATTTTATAAAGATAATTGTTCGGTACAAAAATTTTTATACCTAAAAATTTTCTATATATTTTTATTTATAAAAATTTTAAATAGGAAATTTTTCTGTAAAAAAATTTTATATGGAAAATTTTTCTGTAAAAAAATTTTATATAGAAAATTTTTCGGTATAAAAATTGTATATAGAAAATTTTTCGTTATAAACATTCGGTATGGAAATTTTATATAGAAAATTTTTCGGCACAAAAATTTTATATAGAAAATTTTTCGGTACAAGAATTTTACATTGAAAATTTTACGGTAAAAAATTTCATATAGAAAATTTTTCGGTTAACAAATTTTATATAGAAAATTTTTCGGTAAAAAAATTTTATATAAAAAGCTTTTCGGAAAAAATTCTATATACAAAATTTTTCTGTAAAAAAAATTTATGTAGGTTATTTTCGGTATAAAAAATTTTACATAGAAAACTGTTCGATAAAAAAATTTTTCGCTAAAAAAATTTTATATAGAAAGTTTTTCAATAAAAAAATGTTATATAGAAAATTAGTCGGTAAAAGACTTTTTATAGAAAAGTTTTTACCGAAAAATTTTCTATATAAAATTTTTTGACCGAAAAATTTTCTATACAAATTTTTTTTTAGCTAAAATTTTTTTTTATAAATTATTTTTAGCGAAAAAAATTTTTGTACCGAAAAATTTTTTATATATTTGTATATAAAAAATTTATATATTTTTATATTGAAAAATTTTCTATATAAAATTTTTTACCAAAAAATTTTCTAATAAAATTTTTACCAAAAAATTTTCTATATAAAATTTTTACCAAAATATTTTCTATACACAATTTTTTATCGAAAAATTTTCTATATAAAATTTTTTTAGCGAAGAATTTTCTACAGACATTTTTTTATTGAAAAATTTTCTATATAAATTTTTTTTCCAAAAAATTTTGTATATACAATTTTTTTCCGAAAAATTTTTTATATAAAATTTTTTACCAAAAAATTTTCTATATAAAATTTTTTTAGCGAAAAATTTTCTATATAAAATTTTTTTTGCGAAAAATTTTCTATAAAAAAATTAAATTGCTGTAGGGTATCATATGATTTGGATTTGGGGTACTGTCATACTTTCTTATATTTTTATTATTTTTGTTTTATTTAAAAAAAAATTATTTATGACTTGTGGCTTATTTTGATATCAAGAATAATTTTTCTATAATTTTTGTTTTGATATCGAATAAACGATTGATCGCTTTTGTTGTAACCACAAAAAATAACGACCACAATTATTCTATGCGGCTTTAGTTTTTATTTTAAAATACATATATAAATCGTTAACTTTTCTTTATCGCACATAATTGCATTACTATTAAGTTATTTAGAAAAAATTGTCACGTGTAAGATTTGGAATAAATAATTCTGGTGTGAAATCAAATAAAAAGTAGTTTAGAAGTTATTGCTAAAATTAATGGTATTCAAAATATTGAGTATTTTGCAATGTCAGCTAATTGGTTTGAATCATCGGTACTGTAGTTAACGAGATTTAGACAAGAACAAATTAACTTTTTCAATGACATGCTGGCCAATCGAGATTTATAGAAGAGTTACAAATTATATCTCTGTCTGTTTTTTAAATGATATTGAAGTTTAAATTTAAAATTATTTATATCAGTCACGGACAACTAATGATTTTTCCGATATATGTAAATAATGTAGAGTGCATGGAAAACAACACGTATTTTTTTTTTTTTTGAATATATTAGAAAAATTATAATTCAATTCGAAACACTCTTGAAGTCATGATATAAAAGAAGAAACCCAAATTAGAGTATGAATCATTTGTAATTTACACTTAAAGAAAAGTTGTTATATATAGTATCAAAAATTTCTTTTTATAGCTTCAATTGAAATAAATGTTTTTCAAAATTAAATTTTAATTTGAATTGTTAAATATTTAAGAATTTTATTGCAACAGGGGTTTTTCACCTTTTTTGCCCTGAATACTATCTAAGCCTCTATATTAAAAGAAATTTCAATTTCCTCTTTTTCTAATCAAAATAAATTATTGAATAATAATAATTTATTTTGATTTATTTATATTTTTGTAAACATATTAATCACGTGATTGATAGTAATACGTCGGGAATTTAATCAAAATAGTATTATAAGGTTGACGTAAAAATGGTTTTATGCTGAGTCTGTAAACATTTTTCTCAGAAAGCAAAAAAAATCAAAATAAACAAGTAAGAAAGTGATTTAGTTGTTCTATTTGATACCCTTCACCAATAGGGCAATTTTGAATCATTTTATTGATCTTGTGCGATTTCAGTGACGCCATCTGTCGAAAATTAGAAACTTTCACTACTTAGAAACCTTCGTCGGCTCTTGCACAACAACTCTGCTAAAGATAATACCATGATCAAATGCTCAGTTTACGATATAATTAATTTTGAGTAATTTATAGAGATGCCACCTGTCGGAAATTGGTCATACCAATTTAGAAACCTTTGTCGCCACATGCACAACAATTTTGCTAAAGATCATAGCAAAATTTTTGTATCAAAAATTTTCTATAAAAATTTTTGCATCAAAAATTTTCTATAAAAATTTTTGTATCAAAAATTTTCTATAAAAATTTTTGTATCAAAAATTTTCTATAAAAATGTTTGTATCAAAAACTTTCTATAAAAATTTTTGTATCAAAAATTTTTTTTTTTAATTTTTGTATCAAAAATTTTCTATAAAAATTTTTGTATCAAAAATTTTCTATAAAAATTTTTGTATCAAAAATTTTCTATAAAAATTTTTGTATCAAAAATTTTCTATAAAAATTTTTGTATCAAAAATTTTCTATAAAAATTTTTGTATCAAAAATTTTTGTATCAAAAATTTTCTATAAAAATTTTTGTAACAAAAATTTTCTATAAAAATTTTTGTAACAAAAATTTTCTATAAAAATTTTTGTATCAAAAATTATTGTATCAAAAATTTTCTATAAAAATGTTTGTATCAAAAATTTTCTATAAAAATTTTTGTAACAAAAATTTTCTATAAAAATTTTTGTATCAAAAATTTTCTATAAAAATTTTTGTATCAAAAATTTTATATAAAAATTTTTGTATCAAAAATTTTCCATAAAAATTTTTGTATCAAAAATTTTCCATAAAAATGTTTGTATCAAAAATTTTCCATAAAAATTTTTGTATCAAAAATTTTCTAAAAAAATTTTTGTATCAAAAATTTTCTATAAAAATTTTTGTATCAAAAATTTTCTATAAAAATTTTTGCATCAAAAATTTTCTATAAAAATTTTTGTATCAAAAATTTTCTATAAAAATTTTTGTATCAAAAATTTTCTATAAAAATTTTTGTATCAAAAATTTTCTATAAAAATTTTTGTATCAAAAATTTTCTATAAAAATTTTTGTATCAAAAATTTTCTATAAAAATTTTTGTATCAAAAATTTTCTATAAAAATTTTTGTATCAAAAATTTTCTATAAAAATTTTTGTATCAAAAATTTTCTATAAAAATTTTTGTATCAAAAATTTTCTATAAAAATTTTTGTATCAAAAATTTTCTATAAAAATTTTTGTATCAAAAACTTTCTATAAAAATTTTTGTATCAAAAATTTTCTAAAAAAATTTTTGTATCAAAAATTTTCTATAAAAATTTTCTATAAAAATTTTTGTATCAAAAATTTTCTATAAAAATTTTCTATAAAAATTTTTGTATCAAAAATTTTCTATAAAAATTTTCTATAAAAATTTTTGTATCAAAAATTTTCTATAAAAATTTTTGTATCAAAAATTTTCTATAAAAATTTTCTATAAAAATTTTTGTATCAAAAATTTTCTATAAAAATTTTCTATAAAAATTTTTGTATCAAAAATTTTCTATAAAAATTTTCTATAAAAATTTTTGTATCAAAAATTTTCTATAAAAATTTTTGTATCAAAAATTTTCTATAAAAATTTTTGTATCAAAAATTTTCTATAAAAATTTTTGTATCAAAAATTTTCTATAAAAATTTTTGTATCAAAAATTTTCTATAAAAATTTTTGTATCAAAAATTTTCTATAAAAATTTTTGTATCAAAAATTTTCTATAAAAATTTTTGTATCAAAAATTTTCTATAAAAATTTTTGTATCAAAAATTTTCTATAAAAATTTTTGTATCAAAAATTTTCTATAAAAATTTTTGTATCAAAAATTTTCTATAAAAATTTTTGTATCAAAAATTTTCTATAAAAATTTTTGCATCAAAAATTTTCTATAAAAATTTTTGTATCAAAAATTTTCTATAAAAATTTTTGTATCAAAAATTTTCTATAAAAATTTTTGTATCAAAAATTTTCTATAAAAATTTTTGTATCAAAAATTTTCTATAAAAATTATTGTATCAAAAATTTTCTATAAAAATTTTTGTATCAAAAATTTTCTATAAAAATTTTTGTATCAAAAATTTTCTATAAAAATTTTTGTATCAAAAATTTTCTATAAAAATTTTTGTATCAAAAATTTTCTATAAAAATTTTTGTATCAAAAATTTTCTATAAAAATTTTTGTATCAAAAATTTTCTATAAAAATTTTTGTATCAAAAATTTTCTATAAAAATTTTTGTATCAAAAATTTTCTATAAAAATTTTTGTATCAAAAATTTTCTATAAAAATTTTTGTATCAAAAATTTTCTATAAAAATTTTTGTATCAAAAATTTTCTATAAAAATTTTTGTATCAAAAATTTTCTATAAAAATTTTTGTATCAAAAATTTTCTATAAAAATTTTTGTATCAAAAATTTTCTATAAAAATTTTTGTATCAAAAATTTTCTATAAAAATTTTTGTATCAAAAATTTTCTATAAAAATTTTTGTATCAAAAATTTTCTATAAAAATTTTTGTATCAAAAATTTTCTATAAAAATTTTTGTATCAAAAATTTTCTATAAAAATTTTTGTATCAAAAATTTTCTATAAAAATTTTTGTATCAAAAATTTTCTATAAAAATTTTTGTATCAAAAATTTTCTATAAAAATTTTTGTATCAAAAATTTTCTATAAAAATTTTTGTATCAAAAATTTTCTATAAAAATTTTTGTATCAAAAATTTTCTATAAAAATTTTTGTATCAAAAATTTTCTATAAAAATTTTTGTATCAAAAATTTTCTATAAAAATTTTTGTATCAAAAATTTTCTATAAAAATTTTTGTATCAAAAATTTTCTATAAAAATTTTTGTATCAAAAATTTTCTATAAAAATTTTTGTATCAAAAATTTTCTATAAAAATTTTTGTATCAAAAATTTTCTATAAAAATTTTTGTATCAAAAATTTTCTATAAAAATTTTTGTATCAAAAATTTTCTATAAAAATTTTTGTATCAAAAATTTTCTATAAAAATTTTTGTATCAAAAATTTTCTATAAAAATTTTTGTATCAAAAATTTTCTATAAAAATTTTTGTATCAAAAACTTTCTATAAAAATTTTTGTATCAAAAATTTTCTAAAAAAAATTTTGTATCAAAAATTTTCTATAAAAATTTTCTATAAAAATTTTTGTATCAAAAATTTTCTATAAAAATTTTTGTATCAAAAATTTTCTATAAAAATTTTTGTATCAAAAATTTTCTATAAAAATTTTTGTATCAAAAATTTTCTATAAAAATTTTTGTATTAAAAATTTTCTATAAAAATTTTTGTATTAAAAATTTTCTATAAAAATTTTTGTGTCAAAAATTTTCTTTAAAAATTTTTGTGTCAAAAATTTTCTTTAAAAATTTTTGTATCAAAAATTTTCTTTAAAAATTTTTGTATCAAAAATTTTCTATAAAAATTTTTGTATCAAAAATTTTCTATAAAAATTTTGTATCAAAAATTTTCTTTAAAAATTTTTGTATCAAAAATTTTCTTTAAAAATTTTTGTATCAAAAATTTTCTATAAAAATTTTTGTATCAAAAATTTTCTATAAAAATTTTTGTATCTGTTAAATGTTGCAATATTTTTTAAATGTTGTTCTTTTTTTGAAAAGCTTTAAATCAAGAAAATCTTTTTATATATAGATCAATAATCCATCTTCGTTTTAACAAATAACATTGATTTATTGAAGAAATTATTCAATATTAAAGAAACAAGGAAAAACATTCAAATTTAATTCCACTTAAAAATATTAAGTGGTTGCATTCTGAAAAAAAAATATAGTTTTACTTTTCGAGATATGCAAAATACGAAATTCATTTAATTTTCAAACAAAGTTGATTTCTGTGTTATGACTAATGGAATTCAAATTATCTTTTTGTATAAAAATCTGCGTTTCATTCAAAAAGTCACGGACTTATTGATTCGCCTTCGTAAAAAATATATTTAAAGAATTTTTTTAAGTTTACAATTTTTTTTATATATTGAAAGATTTTTTATCATTTATAATCTCTTTCTTATTAAATTTTGTATAATTTTCGGTTAAAAAAATTCAAAGTGCGGTTTCCCGTGTAAAAGTTTGTACATTTTTGTAAATTTATATAAATTTCAGTAAAAATTAGTGTTTTTTCAAAACATGACAACCCTTTTCCTGTAAATTGACTTTAAGCTATTTCATTTCCGTTTTAGTCAATACACAAACCATAACGGTTGCTTATGCTCTAAAGACTATTCCAAGCAACTCTGTTAATCAGCTGCTAAACAATAACATTTATTTTAGTAGACAGTTGAGTTGTCATTTTTGTTATTCTCATATTTATTTCTATTTTATCTGTCGTCTTATTCACTTTATTATTTTGTTATGAAATTAAAACATTAATTTATAAAGAAGCCAAAGCAAAATAATTTTAATAAAATATTTCGTTTTGATTTGTTCTCTGTTATAAAAAAAGAGCTTTCTCTATAGCTAAATTTTATGTACTTAAAAGCAAGAAATTTTAAATAAATCTAGACAAAATTGATGAAGTTAACTGATTGTGTGTTTGTGTGTGGTTTTGGCCAAAAATACCAGAAACTTTTAAGTGTTTAACAAATTAAGCTTAAAATTTGTTTATTTGTTAATTAAACATTACCACGAATACAAGTAAAAAGGAACTGCAAAAATTATCTGTTAAAATAATTGTGTTCATGTGTGTTTTTCCTCTGATTTGTGCGCTTGCATTTTCGTGCTGTTAATTATCGGTATTTTAGTTTTATTTTTCTAATAAAATTTTATTTCTTTTGCTGTAATTGAATTTTGCGCTACAATGTCGTCCTCACATTTGAATAATTGCACTATTCGTTGTGCTGGTGCTGCTTCAAACAGTTTAAAATGTCAGTTTGGACCACAAACACCAGTAGCTCACCGGGTCTAGACGCCACTGCGGGAACATTGAATAATCAAACGCAGCCACAGTTAAATAACGATTATCGCAAATCTTCCAGTTCTTCTATAAATCAACATCTACAACAGCCACAAAATACCAATCACAAAACACAAAGTTCACCGGGTAGCTTGACAAATATTGTTAGTAGTGGCAGTCATTTTGTAAATCATTCACCGTCTGGCTCGGCAGCAACACATTCCAATAACGCTATACATATTGGCGTGGCCGTAGGTGCCACCTCCACTTTGGCATCCTCGATTTTACATCATAGTTTGATTAGTAATCCCAACAACACTAATAGCGGCAGCAACAACGGCAGCGGCTCTTGTACTTATCCACAGCAACGTCATAGTCTTTCGCAATCTCAGATTTTAAGCTATTCACCACCGAATCCAAATAAGGTAAGTGCTAAATGTTTTTATTTTGAAGATAAACTGAAACTTTTTGTACATATCGCTAGCTGAGAATACAAATGTCGTTTGTAGGTTGGGTACATTGTATGTCTGTCAGTCTGTTAATAAGACTATCTTAGACTATCAAGTGCTTTGCAATAACACAAATACCCGCCAAAATCATATTACTAGCTCCATTCTGATCATTTTGAGATGTTATAAAATCGACGAAAATAAGTCAGAACCGAAATTTAGGCCAAGCTATTACCGCTTCCTTTATGAAGGTTAGCGTAACTGCAGACGAAATTTTGAATCAAGATAGTTCCTTTCTGCCAACAGCTTGAGCAAAACTCAATTTTTGTAGCCTAACCGTGTTCTTTCCAAACAAAAATGTCTTTCATAACATATTAAATACATACTTAAATGGCCTATATTTAAAACCTGCTAATGTCAAAGGCCGAACATGTTTTGGAACACTGTTTCTTAAGAGGTGGTCCGCGGACCTCTGGGGGTCCGTACGAACATTCTAGGAGGTTCCGCGAAGAACTCAAGCAAATTTTTGCTACTTTTTATTGTTTGGTTTTCAATGACTATATACTATTTTTTTGGTATTTTTTTTTTGTCATGTATTGAATTTGAAATACATATTATAATTTCAGATAGGTACATTAAATCATTTTCTTTACTTAATAAGGCTCTGGATTCAGCTGAAGTTACTAAAAGTAACTTAAAGAGTTTAATAGTAATTCATTTGGAAATACTAAACGGAGAATATGAAAGATATTTTCCAGAAATTTAAATGGAATTACTTAATAAGAAATCCTTTTGGCGTGGACTTAAGAAAAGCACCTGAATCATATCAAGAAGAAATAATATATCTCAAATACAAATCAATGAAAATTGAGTCATTTGGATGAAATACTTCAAAGTTTATCCACTTATTGGCTCAGAAACGTTAACATTATTATTTAAATTTACATATTTATGCTGAAACAGTTCTTCTGCTCTTTTGTCAATAAATTGGTTTTTTGGAAATATCTCAAGGGGGCCGTGGATAGCTCGTGGGAACCATTATTTTAGAATTACATGCGCTTAGATCTTCTGCGCTAGTCTTCAATTTCGTAGGCCAAGATTTTTAAGATTTTCTTCTACTTCATCTTTCCATCGAAGTTTCGGACGTCCTCTTCTTACATTTAGGTGTCCCTTTTTGTTCTAATTTTAGCCTTTTCATCTTCTGTTATCCTAGACTCCCAGTGGAGCATAGGGCTTTTTCATAGTAATTGTTTTTTCAGCAGTGGGTTACCAGCCCGACGTCCTAACCCATATTTTTGTAGTTCTCATCGAAGAACTCGCAGCACTTGTTAGCTCACTATTTTAACGGGTATTAAGGTAGCTAACCAAGTGATACCACAAGGAGGTCAGTGTCCACAGTTGAAATAAGATAAGTCTGGGCTTACCAAGTTAAGAGCAATCAGAACAGTAGTTTGGCATCCAACACCCCCTACATATTAAATACGGAGTAACAGCAAATTCTAAATAACTTTTCTATATGAACGGAGACACATGTCTCTGAAATAACACATGGTCTGAAAAGTTCCAGGCTTAACAAAGAAACTCTTTTTGTTTAAAATTAGCTTAAACAATCAAACAAGGTCAAGCAAAGTCGCTGGGAGTAAAATCTCTTGTTGTTGTATCTAAGATTGGTTCTTGTTGTAAAAATTATGGGTAATATCGCAGAAGAGACAGCCCTTGGTCAAAATCCTGAGATTTGTAAATCATTACGGTACGAAGAACCTCCTGCCATGGGAAAAAGCCAAGCATTCTATATCTTACGGCAGCCGATTTTTCATACTGGTATGGCTTAACAATTCTAGAATTCTGACAAGGACTGATACTATTGCGATATATAACGCGATTATAACAACAACAGAGCTTTCTTGTTGTCAAATGCTCATGCAATATAAAGCAATCACGTTCCTTTGATAACTTTACGTTCTTTTGATATAGTATTTAAGTTGTCTGATTTCTTTATCATCCGAAAAGATTTTCTGAATTTTTATATGTTTTGAAATTGTTTGTTTTCACTCAGTAAAATTTTAAGAATAGTTTGAGGCATGTCAACAGATTTTATTTCATATAAAATCTGCAAGTCTCCTCCTAATTTATGCAGACGCAAAATATTAATAAAGCCTTCGTATTCAAAGATATAACATACAAAATTTAACTGAATAAGTAAAAGCATTAGAATAATATTTAGGCCTGCATTTTTAAATTTAATGTTATCTGAATGCCTTATTTCGATTTGCCTAAATCTGTTTTGTTATAGCTTTAAACGCAAAGGCGATATTAACAGTTTTGTGTCAGCATATATTAATCTATTTAAGTGTAAATGTACAATAATAATCTTAAACCAACAAGTTAGCTTCGTACCGGAACAACTGGCACTACTGCGATATTGACAAAAATATCGGAGCTACAAACACAACAACAACATCTGCATTCTCAAGTAGCGATATGTAATTTTATATTTTAATTTACACACATATATTTTTATTTATTAAAACTTAATAAATTTTACCTCTTTTATTTAACATTTTAATTCTTAGAAGCTGCTGTGTGTTTAGCTCGCGATGCTTAATTTTATATTGATATTTGTTTTAAAAATTTATAAAAATATATCCATACTAAAATCTTGTTTTAGTTAAAAATCTTAATCGTCATAATATAATATACATATGTTCCCTATACATTTTGCAAATGTTTCTATTTTACAAATGTTTTTTTTTTTTTTGATTTTATCGATTTTTATTTTTTTTTTAATTTTACATCAGTTCTACTTACGATATGTTACAATGTTTGTGAACCTTGACTTCAAGTTGAGCAACTTTTATACAGTTTTTGTAATAAACATTTCGTAAAACTCCAAAAAGTATTACGTGAACAGAATAATTGCATGTCAAAACAAATAAAATGATTATAAGTATTGGCACAAAACAAAATCAAATCAAAATGTTATACCCTACAACACTGTGGATAGAAAACTCTACGAATGTACCCTAAATTTGCTTAAAAATAGAGGAAGTTTTCCTGAACTGATCTTAGAAATGCGTTTAAATAAAGTTTAAATTTTACAGTATTTTCATTAACCCCCAATGCCGGGGATGACTTAAATATAAATTTCGAAAAATATTGAATGATGACAAAATTTATCGAATATATTTATACCCTCCACCACCATAGGTGGAAAGGGTATTATAAGTTTGTGCTGATGTATTTAACGCATGGAAATATTTGTCTTAGACCCACCTTTAAGTATACCAATAGGCTTAGAATCACTTTCTGAGTCGATTTAGCGATGTCCGTCCGTCTGGCTGGCTGGCTGGACCTCCATGTAAAACTTGTAATCAAACTACAGGTCGCAATTCTAAAGATAATTTGATGAAATTTGGCACAGATCATTTTTTTGATAATAATAAATAATTGAAATTCGTCAAAATCGGTCCATTATTTATGGTACCTCCCATAGGTCTCACATCCCGGAATTGATATATTGGCCACAAATATCAATATTTTTCACGAAATTTAAATCAAATACTGCTTATGTATACCTAAATCACTGTACCAAAAATCGGTTCACATTTGACCATAGCTCCCATACAAACTTTTCTTTAAAAACGCACTAAATAAGACAAAAATCACTAAAACGCTCATAAATCTGAAGATAATGGGAATTTTAAGTTTATTTTTTACATAATTTTTGTAACAACTGCAATTTGCCAAATTTCGAGATAATCGGTCCACATTTGACCCTAGCTCTCATATAAGTCCAAATGTCGGAAGCAGCTTAAATTTATAAGTTTTGAGAAAATGTTAGTATGATGGCAAAATTTAGCAAATATTTGTCTTTATACAGGAAAAATAACACTTTTGACATTAGTGGTGAAGGGTATCGTATGGTCGGGCTTGACCGACTATAGCACTTTCTTACTTGTTTTTCTTTTATCTTTTAACAATTGATCCACATTAGACTGTATAAAATAAGATAGGTTCAAGAATAACAATTCTAATATCAATGTTCTAATCGACAGAATAATTCTTCTGGAATATTTTGAAAATCGGTACATTAATTTGCAAACGCTTTTTACTAAAACTGTAATATTACTATGCAATAAAATTAAAATGTTTATAATTTCTCTTAAATACCACGATAATTTGGAAACCAATTTTAACTCTTGTGAATATTATGTAGAAAAATCGTTGGATTAAATAGAATTGAACAATATTTACATAAGTATTTCACAGTAATTTTTTATTCATTTTCAACGCGTACTTTGTAATTTTTCAACATTAGATGATAGTGAGGTCCAAAAAGCTGAATAGCTTTTATAAAAGCCTTGTAAATTATTACTTTGAATTCGAGGCCTAAAAAAGGGTTTGTAAAGCGACGATTCAAATAAATACCAATGTACTAATCTTTAGCTCGAGAATATTAAAACTGTTTATTTGAACTGGTGGGCAAGTTTGTGCCATTAAAACGAATGTAATGTAAATATATTTTAAAGGATTAATTTTTATCTTACCATGTTTATAACACTGTGAAACATATTGAGGGTGATGGTCAGGGATCAAAAAACTTCCTGTGCTAAATGAAAGCACTTGACTAGTGTATTCAAACACCAAAAGAATTTGGCGCTAGTACCCAGTAAGAAAAAAAGGTTTATTCTTAAATTGAGGATGATTTGAAAATAAATGTAAATAAATTTTCAAAGGTCAAACGTTTGATACTGATTTGATACTGATTTAAGAATAATAGCGTTCTCAACAAAAAGGGGACTTTATTCTCAAATTGAGAAATGCCTTTATTCTCAAATCATTATCAAACCTCATTCTCAAAGGTTTTTCAAATGTGGATATCATCTACATGTGGAACATAAATAAAATGGCGTTGTATTTTTGAGTTTGTTTATTTTGTTTTTGAAAACGGTGCATCATATTTGAATTCTTTTGCTTAAAATATATTTTTTTTATTGTTAGGTAAGCAAAATTTTAAGAAACAAAGAAAATTTACTTATGCATATGAATATTATTGAACTTTTAATCTTGACATTTTTTAAGCAAGGTTTTATGGTCAAATATGGATCAATTTTAAAAAATCCAAATGAAATAACGAATTTCTTTGAAATGCAATGACATTCCATTAAAATATCTTAAACATTAGTTTTTTTTTAACGTGAATTATTTTTTATTGTTTGAAAAAAAAAATTGAAATAAGGTTTGATATCAAATTTATTTAACACTATTTTTTAAATTATTCTCAAATCATCTTAGGGTTTGATAATGATTTGAGAATAACCTTTATTCTCAATTTGAGAAACTATCATTTTTCAAACGTTTATTCTCAAATGAACCCTCATTTGAAAATGAATGCAAATCTCAAACATTTGTTTAGGTTTGAAAAAAGTTTGAAAAAAGTTTGAAAAAAACGTTTGATATCAAATTTAAAAGTCATCATATTTCAAACGTTTGGCACTGTTCTTACTGTGTAAGTGAAACTTTGGAGTTATCGCCTTTTGAAAGTTGAAATTTTCTGTGTTGTAGAGTATCATAGGCTTTAGCTTGACCGACTATAATTATTTCTTACTTGTTTTTAAATTAAATTCAACAATTTGTGAGCTTCACTTGTTCGTATCTCATAGAGAAAGTTAAAATGTTATTGCTTTAAAAGCTTTTCAATTAGAATTATATTAACGCGAGAACTTTATTGACAGTGGGAACTTCTAACAAAAGCTTTGAATTGATAAGAAATTTATACACAGACAAACAAATGTCTTTAAAAATTAACCCATTTGTTGATGGAATGCAAATATTAGGAGAATTAAAGTTATCACTTAGAATAGGAATTAAATATGAAATTAAAAAATTAGTTTTACGTTTGTATTTTTTATAGGTAAACATTTTTTTTGAAGAATCTATTTACTTTTAAAATACAGTTTTGGTTGACTAGTTTAATGTTTAATAAAATATTTTATTACACAACTTTAACATACATAAATATTATTGGTTACCCATTTTTGTTTGTACAAGTATTAATGACATCGTAAATAGATAGCAATATTTTTCTTTAATTAAAATATGTACGATAATATTTTGTTGGTAGAATTTAATTGTTTATGCAAAAAAAAAAAAAAATATTTAAGAATTATAGGTTTGTCTTCACAAATAATTATAAATATTTAAAGATATCAAATTAAAAGTTTTTGTTGCCTTAAAAGACAAATTAAAAAAAAGTGTAAAGCTCTTATCAGTTTATTTTTGTTAAAGATCGAGTGTCTATTCTTGGTCTGTTACCGAATTTACCCTTTTTAACCATTTAAACGGTAAAAATTCTCACAATCTGTTCTTAGTAAAATTACAAAAGGCACTCCATGTCAAATTACATTTCTCTGGCTTAAACCTTTGAGCCAGGCCGATAATAAATCTGTTATTTGTCAGCTTACTGTTTTCTCAAAGGCCTTTCATTAGGCACTTTTAATCTTTAAATTAAAATTTGTGAGAAATGGACATGGCCAACATCGTTCTCAAAGAAATATGGACCGATAATGGGGAAAGCCAAAAATTTTCACCAAACAGTGACTTTTTCGGGATATATTGAATGCTCATAGATCTTATCGTTCCAAATTCGAAAATTTTTTGCTTGTGAACCAAATCGTTTAGAGGCATGCCTCATCACTAAAGATGTTTTTTTTGCAAATGATGATTTTTTTTAAAGAAGATTGAATAAACGACTTATGGTATAGGTCTACAAGATTTTGCGGCACGAGATTTGCTGATAAAATCTAGATAACTTTAGTCTGCAAAAAGTAACATTATTTTTTCCGAGTTGGTTCTAGTTCTCGAGATATATGTATGTATATTTTTTTGGAAAAACAGGTTTTTTTGCTATCCACATTTGAAATATCCACATTTGAAAAACCTTTGAGAATGAGGTTTGATAATGATTTGAGAATAAAGGCATTTCTCAATTTGAGAATAAAGTCCTCTTTTTGTTGAGAACGCTTTTATTCTCAAATCAGTATCAAATCAGTATAAAACGTTTGATCGTTGAAAAATGGTTTATTTTTAAATCATCCCCAATTTGAGAATAAACCTTTTTTCTTACTGGGATAGTTAAAAAACCGCTGGTTATATTGAGCTAATAAGAAAAACCGAAATTCAAGAACAATTTTATTTTTAAGTCGTCCTCACAATTTTCTTAATCTGACTAGTCATTTTATTAATATCAAAGAATTTAAACCATAAAAATGTTTCTTTCAAAATATTTTCGTCTTTCATAAAGGCAGAAAAACTAGAAAAAATCACAAAAATTATTTTTTTTTTGCCTATTATCGTATAGGTCGATATGTTTTAAACAAAATATCACGCCAAAATCGATGAAAAACTCTATCTATTAAAATTTATTAAAAAAAAATTTTGTTGGTATAAATTGTACAATATCTCTGTAACTGTTCAGTAGATTAAAAACTATTGTTGGTACAACTTAAAGATAATTCTATCGCCGAAATTTAATTTTTTTACTTGTTAAATAGGACATTTTTTATTTATATTAATTTTAGTCGTTCAAAACCTCGTTTTCGAAAAAAAGTATATCTCTAAATCTAAAGCCAACTCGAAAAAACTAAAATCATTTTCGGATTCAGCAGACAAAATTTATCTAAAAATTATTCCAAAAGTTCGTGCAGCAGTAAAAAGCTTAATTTTTGTATAGGAGTCTAGTTTGACAGCAAAATTAATATTATTAACTGTCAAAGTTTGGATGTCTCATTTGGAAGATTAATGAAGTAAATGAGATTTATTTGATTCCAGAGCTCTTCCTATTCAAATTGTTTTATACTTATTTTTCGACTGTGGACCATATGTTCTAAAGTCGCAATAGATTGCTAAATTGAAATCAGATTCGGAAAGCTATGACATAGACATAAAGCGTTGGAACAAGGAAAGTAGGTTTTAAGAATGATAATGTTTTCGAGAAATCTCTGATTTTGATAGAACACATTGCAAAGTGGATCTGTTAATAATAAGAATTTTAAAATAGTGATTCGTTTTCGAGTTTCAGTTTCAGAAAATCAAGTAGAAATTATATTTCAATAACAGTTTTTTCTACTAGGCTTAAATCAATTAACTGTTTATTTATCTAAGATCATTTAGAAATCACATTTCATCACCCAATTCTGCTATATCTTAAATAATTAGCTAAATTGGTACCAGTAGAACTTGGTACCAATTTTACATTTTGCTACAAAAATACAGATGCAATTTTAGAGTTTTTTTTAACTCGAATACAATTAAATTTTAATTGTGTGAATAATTTGAATATCATTTGGAATATTTAATTTTCATTAAGTAGCAGCGCTAACAAGATCAGTTATGCGTTTATTTTTTTTAAGTTTTCAGTAGAGAAAAAAAAGTATTAAATTTAATGGGAATTACAAGTTATCCAGACTTATTTCACCTAAACCCTGGTTTGATATATTTAAACGGTAAGATGTCAAGGAAAGTTTTTAATTGTATAATTAAAAAATCTAACTTTTACACATAAATAATTTTGTCGGCGAAGTGACAATCTCAGCTATAATTCAAGTTTTTAAATGAATGAATGAATTTTAAACAAGTAAGAAAGTGCTATAGTCGGTCAAGCCCGACTATACGACACCCTTCACCACTAAGGTCAAAGGTGTTTTTTTTCCTGTATAAAGACAAATATTTCCTAAATTTTGCCATCATACAAACATTTTCTCAAAACTAATATTTTTAAACTGTTTCCGTCATTTGGACTTATATGAGAGCTAGGATCAAATGTGGACCGATTATCTCGAAATGTGCCAAATTGATTACAGTTGTTATAAAAATTATGTGTGCAAAAAATAAACTTAAAATTCTCATTATCTTCAGACTTACGAGCGTTTTAGTGATTTTTGTCTCATTTAGTGCGTTTTGGTAAAAGAGTTTATATGGGTCAAATGTGAACCAATTTCAACGAAATTTTGTACGGTGATTTAGGTTTACATAACCAATATTTGTTTTAAATTTCATGAAAAAATATTGATATTTGTGGCCAATACATCAATTCCGGGAAGTGGGACCTATTGGAAGTACCATAAATAATAAACCGATTTTGACGAAATTCAATAGCCATGGTCCCACTATCAAAAAAATGATCTATGCAAAATTTCATCAAATTATCTTTAGAATTACGACCTGTACTTTGATTACATGGTTTACATGGAGGCCCAGACAGCCAGACGGACGGACGGACATCGCTAAATCGACTCAGAAAGTGATTCTAAGCCTATTGGTATAAGGCAAATATTTCTTTGCGTTACATACATCAGGACTTATAATACCCTTTCCACCTATGGTGGTGAAGGGTATAAAAAATTACACTAAGTCTATACATAGTTAAAATATTTTGTATTAAAATGGATTGAGAAATTTCATTCAAGCGTAAAGTTTATTGTTCTCTTCAAAATAATGATCATTTACATAGATAGTGGCATAAATCAAGTTTTAAACTAAGGATGACAATTTATGTTTCTATAATCTTAAATAAAGCAAAATCAAAATTGCTTTTGCTTTCTCGGTATTTTTCAGATCTGGTCCCTGTGATTGTGTTGTGGCTAGTACTACTAAGCGTAAACATAACAAATTGTGCCTGGGTTCGAGCCCCTGTCACTCTTGCTTTTCTTTATACAAAAAAAATGTTGTATCGCTTTTGTAGGCAACTTTACTGAATTCAAATTTTATAAAAAAAAACTGTTAAGATTAAAAAATGAAAGCAATACTAAGAATTTTGAAAAACGCATTTTTCTCGAGGAGAAGTTTTCCTAGTATTCAGTTAAAAAACTAACGATTTTGGTTTATGTCGATATTGCAACAAATGAGCCATAAATATGAAGACCTTATTTTGAAAGTGGATTAAGTCCAGTTTTTTTAAGTTGTGATATAAAGTCTTTGGCGTGTTCTTCTTCTGTTATCCTTGACTCCCAGTGGAGCATAGGGCCTTTGGCGTGTTAGTGTTTTTAAAAATATAGGTGACCAATTTTAGTAAATTAAATCTTAAGTTTTGATTAGAACCTATCAAATTTGTTCTTTCATAAAAATGAAATTTATAAAAACCATTAAGAAATGCGTTTTTTAGCGGGTAGAATGGACTTAGACCACTTTCAACACAAACATTTTAAAATATTAATTTTTTGAATTGGAAAATGTATGGGACTTAATCCACTTTTAAAACAAAACGAAAAATTTTGTTGCAAAAAATTTTGCCAAATATTTTTCATAGCAAAATTCCTATAAAACGCAAATTTGAAAGATTTGTATAAAACGCAAAGTAAAAAGTAAATTTTTAAAAAATTTCCTATAAAAAGTAAATTTTTGAAAAATTTCCTATAAAAAGTAAATTTTTGAAAAATTTCCTACAAAAAGTAAATTTTTGAAAAATTTCCTATAAAAATTTAATTTTTGAAAAATTTCCTATAAAAATTTAATTCTTGAAAAATTTACTATAAAAAGTAAATTTTTGAAAAATTTACTATAAAAAGTAAATTTTTGAAAAATTTACTATAAAAAGTAAATTTTTGAAAAATTTACTATAAAAAGTAAATTTTTGAAAAATTTACTATAAAAAGTAAATTTTTGAAAAATTTACTATAAAAAGTAAATTTTTGAAAAATTTACTATAAAAAGTAAATTTTTGAAAAATTTACTATAAAAAGTAGATTTTTGAAAAATTTACTATAAAAAGTAAATTGTTGAAAAATTTACTATAAAAAGTAAATTTTTGAAAAATTTACTATAAAAAGTAAATTTTTGAAAAATTTCCTCTAAGAAGTAAATTTTTGAAAAATTTCCTCTAAGAAGTAAATTTTTGAAAAATTTCCTATAAGAAGTAAATTTTTGCAAAATTTCCTATAAAAAGTAAATTTTTGAAAAATTTCCTATAAAAAGTAAATTTTTGAAAAATTTCCTATAAAAAGTAAATTTTTGAAAAATTTCTTATAAAAAGTAAATTTTTGAAAAATTTCCTATAAAAAATAAATTTTTGAAAAATTTCCTATAAAAAGTAAATTTTTGAAAAATTTCCTATAAAAAGTAAATTTTTGAAAAATTTCCTATAAAAAGTAAATTTTTGAAAAATTTCCTGTAAAAAGTAAATTTTTGAAAAATTTCCTCTAAGAAGTAAATTTTGGAAAAATTTCCTCTAAGAAGTAAATTTTTGAAAAATTTCCTATAAGAAGTAAATTTTTGCAAAATTTCCTATAAAAAGTAAATTTTTGAAAAATTTCCTATAAAAAGTAAATTTTTGAAAAATTTCCTATAAAAAGTAAATTTTTGAAAAATTTCCTATAAAAAGTAAATTTTTGAAAAATTTCCTATAAAAAGTAAATTTTTGAAAAATTTCCTATAAAAAGTAAATTTTTGAAAAATTTCCTATAAAAAGTAAATTTTTGAAAAATTTCCTGTAAAAAGTAAATTTTTGAAAAATTTACTCTAAGAAGTAAATTTTGGAAAAATTTCCTATAAAAAGTAAATTTTTGAAAAATTTCCTATAAAATGTAAATTTTTGAAAAATTTCCTATAAAAAGTAAATTTTTGAAAAATTTCCTATAAAAAGAAAATTTTTGAAAAATTTCCTATAAAAAGTAAATTTTTGAAAAATTTCCTATAAAAAATAAATTTTTCAAAAATTTCATATAAAAAGTAAATTTTTAAAAAATTTCCTATAAAAAGTAAATTTTTAAAAAATTTCCTATAAAAAGTAAATTTTTGAAAAATTTCCTATAAAAAGTAAATTTTTGAAAAATTTCCTATAAAAAGTAAATTTTTGAAAAATTTCCTATAAAAAGTAAATTTTTGAAAAATTTCCTATAAAATGTAAATTTTTGAAAAATTTCCTATAAAAAGTAAATTTTTGAAAAATTTCCTATAAAAAGAAAATTTTTGAAAAATTTCCTATAAAAAGTAAATTTTTGAAAAATTTCCTATAAAAAATAAATTTTTCAAAAATTTCATATAAAAAGTAAATTTTTAAAAAATTTCCTATAAAAAGTAAATTTTTAAAAAATTTCCTATAAAAAGTAAATTTTTGAAAAATTTCCTATAAAAAGTAAATTTTTGAAAAATTTCCTATAAAAAGTAAATTTTTGAAAAATTTCATATAAAAAAAAAATATAAATTATTATTTTGTTTGAAGAAACATTTCCTTTTAAAATTAAAAAGCAAATAAATTTGAAGTTTGTATTTTGTTTGTACATACAATTTTTTCTTTCAAATTGAAAAATATATGGGACTTAAACCACTTTTAAAATAAAAATTTGTATCAAATCGCTAACAAAAAATGTTTGAATGCCAATATTTTAGTAGGTTTTGTAAATTTAAAATTAATTATTTTTCGCATAGTAAGATCCACAATTGCAGAACCTTTCCCCACAATTAACTAAATTTTTTTGGAATGTGGACTTATTCCACTTTCAAAATAAACATTTTTTTTATTCAATTACCTTATAAATACTGTTATTGTCTTTACATTTTGTATAAAATTTGATTTTATTATGATATCGTAGAATGATCGAGATAACGTTAAAGGTTGTGGGTTATGATCCTTGGCTAATTTACTTGACAAGAATGTAAAATACTAATTAACTTTTACACTGTCTTTAATAAGTCTTAATAATTAAATAGATCAAGAATTTGAAGAACTAACAAATTTTTAAGTGATTCATCTCAAATAAAATAATATTTATCACTTGTCTAATATTTTGATACTAGTCGTCATGTCAAATATAAAAGGCCATAACGAATTGAAATTTGAAAATTTATTTTTTTATTCCGATCATTTCATAAATTCTTGAAAAATTTATATATCGAAATTGAACAAATACGGTTAAGTAGTTACATAAACTTTCGCAAAGTCAATTTTTAATTTTGTGCCAATTTTGTTCCTTAACATTTAAGGTGACGATATTTAATAACATCAAATTTTCATCACATTTTTTTTAGTGTCGTGTGACATATTTGGACATGTCAATAAAGTCAATGATGATTGAAAGAATACTTCTTATCAATGATCATTTTATTTTTCATCTTCGCAAAGTTCATTTATTCAATTAACAGTCAAATGATTGATTTAATTTTTATTTGTCTGATATCGAGCTCTATATATATCTTCAGTTATGGTCATTTTATTAAGACTGAACCCAAAATAAGATTTTCTGACTTAAAACGTATCAAATATAATTTGTATAATTTAATTATTTTAATAACTTTAAAATATTGCCATTACATACATAAATGTTTGGTATAAATAATTGATTTTTTAATAATTGATTTCCTTATTATTGAATAGAAGGAATGCTAATATTTTTTGCAAATTATCAGGTATGTGATGGACATTTTTCGTTTTCAAATCGATCGATTTCAGACATATTTTTTAGCTAATTTTCGGTTATTTCCCCCAAAAAAAATGAAAATATTGGCTTTAATCCTTTTGACTGATATTTTATCTTTCATTTGGTTTGAATTTTTTGGGAAAATAACCGAAAATTATCTCAAAAATATATCTGAAATCGATCGATTTGAAAACTATCGTTTTCCATCACATACCTGTATAATTACGTTTAATAACATTTTAATACCCATCACCATCATATGTGGAGAGGGTATTATAAGTTTGTGCTGATGTATGTAACGCATAGAAATATTTGTCTTAGACCCACCTTTTAGTATACCAATAGGCTTAGAATCACTTTCTGAGTCGATTTAGCGATGTCCGTCCGTCCGTCTGGCTGGCTGGACCCTCATGTAAACCATGTAATCAAAGTACAGGTTGCAATTCTAAAGATGAAATTTGGCACAGATCATTTTTTTGATAGTGGAACCATGGCTATTGAAATTCGTCAAAATCGGTCCAATATTTATGGTACCTCCCATAGGCCCCACTTCCCGGCATTGATATTTTGGCCACAAATACTGCTTTTTTAAACCAAAATCACTGTACCAAGTTTCGTTGAAATCGGTCCACATTTGACCATAGCTCCCATACAAACTCTTCTATCAAAACGCACTAAAGGAGACAAAAATCGCTAAAACGATCGTAAATCTGAAGATAATGAGTATTTTGAGTTTATTTTTTTGGCATACATAATTCTTGATATAGTCGGTCCATATTTGACCCTAGCTCTCATATAAGTCCAAATGACAGAAACAGCTTAAATTTATATGTTTTGAGAAAATGTTTGTATGAACGCAAAATTTAGCAAAAAAATGTCTTTATACAGGAAAAAGAACACCTTTGACCTCAGTGCTGAAGGGTATCATATGGTCGGGCTTGACCGACTATAGCACTTTCTTACTTGTTTTATATAAAACAAGTAAGGAAGTACTCGATGGTATTATAGGGTATAAACATAATTATCTTATTCCATTGTCATTATTCTAATGATTCCACGAAATCAAATCATTATCTGTCTTTCTTTTTGTTTAAATAATGATAATTTAAATTGTATAATTATTTAAAAATATTAATAATGAAATTTTAATGGTAATGAAAAAATACCATAATTGTTTTTGTAATAAAATTAATTTAATTAATGTTATTGCAACAACGATCTTTTAAGTAGTTTCTTAGACCTTGAATGGAATTCTAAAATTAATAAAAAAGATCGATATGACCTGAAATACACTAAACAGTCACATTGCACCGAGTTCCTATGAAAAGTAAATTTTCCAAAAATTTCTTATAAATAGTAAATTTTCGAAAAATGTCCTATAAATAGTAAATAATAGTTAATTTTCGAAAAAATTGAATAGTTAATTTTCGAAAAATTTCCTATGAATAGTAAATTTTCGAAAAATTTCCAATAAATAATACATTTTCGAAAAATTTCCTATAAATAATAAATTTTCGAAAAATTTCCTATAAATAGTACATTTTCGAAACATTTCCTATAAATAGTAAATTTTCGAAAAATTTCCTATAAATAGTAAATTTTGGAAAAATTTCTTATAAATAGTAAATTTTTGAAAATTTTCCTATAAAAAATAATTTTTCCAAAAAAATCCTATAAATAGTAAATTTTCGAAAATTTTGCTATCAAAAGTAAATTGTCGAAAAAATGTTCTATAAATAATAAATTTCAGAAAAATTTTCCAAGAATTTCCTATAAATAGTAAATTTTCGAAAAATTTCCTATAAATAGTAATTTTTCGAAAAATTTCCTATAAATAGTAAATTTTCGAAAATTTTGTCGAAAAAATTTTCTATAAATAGTAAATTTTCGAAAAATTTGCTCTAAATAGTAAATATTTGAAAATTTTTCTATAAAAAGTAAATATTTGAAAAATGTCCTGTAAATAGTAAATTTTTGAAAAATTTCCTATAAATAGTAAATTTTTGAAAAATTTTTTATAAATAGTAAATTTTTGAAAAATTTTCTCTAATAGTAAATTAGAAATTAGATAGTAAATTTTCGAAAATTTTGTCGAAAAAATTTTCTATAAATAGTAAATTTTCGAAAAATTTGCTCTAAATAGTAAATATTTGAAAATTTTTCTATAAAAAGTAAATATTTGAAAAATGTCCTGTAAATAGTAAATTTTTGAAAAATTTCCTATAAATAGTAAATTTTTGAAAAATTTTTTATAAATAGTAAATTTTTGAAAAATTTTCTCTAATAGTAAATTTTTGAAAAATTTTCTATAAAAAGTAAATATTTGAAAAATGTCCTGTAAATAGTAAATTTTTGAAAAATGTCCTGTAAATAGTAAATTTTTGAAAAATTTCCTTTAAATAGTAAATTTTTGAAAAATTTCCTATAAATAGTAAATTTTTGAAAAATTTTCTATAAATAGTAAATTTTTGAAAAATTTTCTATAAATAGTAAATTTTTGAAAAATTTCCTATAAATAGTAAATTTTTGAAAAATTTCCTATAAATAGTAAATTTTTGAAAAATTTCCTATAAATAGTAAATTTTTGAAAAATTTCCTATAAATAGTAAATTTTTGAAAAATTTCCTATAAAAAGTAAATTTTTGAAAAATTTCCTATAAATAGTAAATTTTTGAAAAATTTCCTATAAATAGTAAATTTTTGAAAAATTTTCTATAAATATTAAATTTTCGAAAAATCTCCTATAAATAGTAAATTTTTGAAAAATTTCCTATAAAAAGTAAATTTTTGAAAAATTTCCTATAAATAGTAAATTTTTGAAAAATTTCCTATAAATAGTAAATTTTTGAAAAATTTCCTATAAATAGTAAATTTTTGAAAAATTTCCTATAAATAGTAAATTTTTGAAAAATTTCCTATAAATAGTAAATTTTCGAAAATTTTGCTATCAAAAGTAAATTGTCGAAAAAATGTTCTATAAATAATAAATATTAGAAAAATTTTCCAAGAATTTCCTATAAATAGTAAATTTTTGAAAAATTTCCTGTAATTAGTCAATTTCTGAAAAATTTCCTTTAAACAGTAAATTTTTGAAAAATTTTCAAATAATTACCTACAAGTAGTAAATTTTCGAAAAATTACCTATAAATGGTAAATTTTGAAAAATTTAGTATTAATAGTAAATTTTTGAAAAATTTCCTATAAATAGTAAATTTTTGAAAAATTTCCTATAAATAGTAAATTTTTGAAAAATTTCCTATAAATAGTAAATTTTTGAAAAATTTCCTATAAATAGTAAATTTTTGAAAAATTTCTTATAAAAAGTAAATTTTTGAAAAATTTCTTATAAAAAGTAAATTTTCGAAAAATTTCCTATAAGTAGAAAATTTTTTAAAATTTTCCTATAAATAGTCAATTTTCGAAAAATTTCCTATAAATAGTAAATTTTCGAAAAATTTCCTATAAATAGTAAATTTTCCAAAAATTTTCTATAAATAGTAAATTTTTTAAAAATTTCCTATAAATAGTAAACTTTGGAAAAAATTTCCTACAAATAGTAAATTTTAGAAAAATTTCCTATGAATTTCCTATAAGTAGTCAATTTCCGAAAAATTTCCTATAAATAGTCAATTTTCGAAAAATTTTCTATAAATAGTCAATTTTCGAAAAAGTTCTATAAATAGTAAATTTTCGAAAAATTTACTCTAAATAGAAAATTTTCTAAAAATTTTATATTAATACTAAATTTTCGAAAAATTTCCTATTAATAGCAAAATTTTCAAAAATTTCCTATAAATAGTAAATTTTCGAAAAATTTCTTATAAGTAGTAAATTTTCGAAAAATTTCTTTAAATAGTAAATTTTCGAAAAATTTCCGTAAATAGTAAATTTTCGTAAAATTTCCTTTAAATAGTAAATTTTCGAAAAAAAATTTCTAAAACCAGATAAATTTTTGAAAAATTTCCTATAAATACTAAAAATCAACTTCCGGTTTTGGTTCTATGGCTCTGTTAGATCGGCCCATATGTATAAAAAACTTTAAAAAATATTTTTTTTTTAATTAAACTGTTTTCGTGCACAGTCTTTAAATTGGTTCAGCTTTATAGTAAAATATTATTAAATTTGGTGTTTTCTTATTTATTTAAAAAAGTTGTTGATGTATTTTTTTTGTCACAGTTCAATGGTGTTTAGTAATAGAATAGTTCTCCCTCCTAACTTTTTTTTTTAATTAAAAACTTTTTGTTTATTCTCGCCTATTTTTCGCATGCCCGTTCTCAATTTTTCACACACTTACTCTCGATTTCTCTTTTTCTTAAATAAAAAGAAAATATAATGACGACATCGGTCGGTTGTCAAATCAACCCAAACAACAATAAATACTTAAATAATAATATTTTTAACAGTAGTCAGTCTACCGCAAAAACGAAGTATCGCAATTAAAAACGCGGCTCAAAATCGATTGTTAGCACATGAACGGACCAACAGTCTACAGCAGCCCCCAAACAGAAGCGGTTGTTGGTTGGCTATTGTTAAACGATAAATAAGTTTACGAAACTTTCGATAATTGATTGATAATACATGATTACGGAATTTCGGTTTTTAATTTCGTACTTCTTCTAATTTGATTTTTTTTTAATTATCAATTCAAATAAAATAAGAGAAATGTGAAAAAAGTAAAAGAAAAGAATAAAATCGACATGTTAACAAATTTTTATTTAATGATTTCTTTTTTGTTTTCCTAATTCTATTTATTTGCTAATTTAATTTGAATTACAATGTACATTCGGTGCTTAAAATTTATTACCCATCATCGGCAATTACCAACGCCTTCAACAGCAGTGACAAAAGAAAGGCAGTTGTCAGTTGCCTAAACGACCACCTTCGCCACACTATTACTACCAACAGTCGCCGGTCCGTCTTTCTTCCTGAACCACCAACATCAACGTCTAAAATTTAAATATTTTCCTTACGTTTAAAAGAAAAAATATTAAATAAAAAAATTTTAAAATTTTTGTTTTCAAGTGTTCAAAAGTAAAAATAAAACGAACAATAAAAATTGTGCATTTCAATGTTTTTATGAGTAATGCATTTGAAGATTCTTTTTTTGAATATTTATTTCTTTGCAACAAAAAGTTTAAATGATTTATGTTTAATTTACAAAAATTGAAAAAAAAAAAAAATATTAAATACAAAATATTACAAAAGTAAAACAAAAAATAATTAAATTAACAAAAAAAAAAAATTCAATGACAAAAGCTAAGGAATATAAAAATTATCTACAAATAATTTACATAATTACAATAAAAATTAAAAAAAAGTGGTTTTGCAAATTAAAAGTGGTTTTTACAAAACTTAAAATATTAAAAACAAAATTGGATTAAAATTGTATTTTTTTGTTTATCTACAATATAACAGTTGTGTTCATAAATATAGTGCAAAACTTGTCCTATGCCTATGGTATTAATTTTTATACCCTTCACCAATAGGCGAAAGGGTATTATAAGTTTGTCATTCAGTTTGTAATTTATTATTCGTCTTAGACCCCATAAAAATTATACTCAGAATCGCCAGGAGAGTCGATTTAGCTATGTCTGTCTGTCTGTTGAAATCAAGTTTATGGAGCTCCTGGTGGGTATACCCAGACGAATTATACACCAGATTTTAGAAAATTTCCCTACACAGCTATTTAGTTTAATTTAAATCGGTCCATGAACACCCTAAAATAGTTTAAAAAATAAAATTTTTAAATTCTCATCGAATTTTGAATTTTGGATATCTCTGGTGTTTACAGACCGATTTTGATAAAATTTAATAGCATGTTGTCTTGGAGTATTTTCTAAAATCTGATATATAATTAAAAAAAAATGTAAAAAAATACTGTTTTTTATTTTTTTTTTTTTTTTAATTTGTCAATTTGTGTACAAAGATATATTTTGCTTTGGCGATATCTCGGTTATTGATATACCGATTTTGATGAAATTCAATAGTGTGCAGCGTTGAATGATTTCCTAAAGTTTGATATTCAGTTCGAAAAAAAATTTTAAATTTAAAAAAAATTTAAATTCGGTAATTTTCGGGAATTTAGAGTCTTGGCAATCTCTCAAATTGTAATGTACCTATTTTGATCATATATAATATCGTTTTGCTTTGGAGGATTTTCTAAGATCTGATATCTAATTCATGTCGGTATAATATCCTCAAATTGTGGAATTTTAAACAAAAAGACGGTTTTTATACAAATTAAAAAAATACAATTTAAAAGAAAATAAAAAAAATTTAATTTAGCATCGAATTTCGATTTTTGGCTAAATCTCAGTTGTAAGTACAACTATTTGTTGCAATTTAATAGTGTACTTCGTAGAACACTATTAACATATAAAACCTACACATCTGAGTTATGTCGGTATGTCATCTAGAAACTCATCAAACTTGATTTCAGCATACCGAAATATGTCTTAAAAAAGTGACTTTTGAACATTACGATGTCCCTTTATTCATAGCTTACGTTATTGTTGTTGCCAAAAGTCTAATCTAAATAGGTCGGCCAAATATTTCATTAAAGCAACCATTTAATCGGCCCTCTAACTTTGAAGATATATGCGTTTGAGTGCGACCTCTCTCAAGGCGCAAACTGTTACAATCGGGCATGTTCTGCAAATCACTTCCACATGATTTGGAAATCACATAAATTTTCTAAATCGAATTATTCATTGTTCATAAATTATTTTGACACTTTTATAACTCAGTGCACTTAAGATGAAGAAGGTCTAGAAGGTTATTGATAAATGCTCTGAAAATTTCAACAATTATAGAAATTACAGCCTTTTTGAATTTCATGTGATCTCAAAATCATGTGGAAGTGATTTGTAGAACATGCCCGAATATTGTGTAATTTTTGAAATTGTTTGTATTTCAATCTTTGTAACTGTCTCAGAGCAGAAAATCAATAAACATATATTAGTATCTTTGTAGGACTCACCTAAATCAGTCTTCAGAAACATACATACTTGTAATTGACCAAAAACTTTTTCCATTCTGTACTTAACTTTTGTAACACCATTCGTGAAGGGTATTTAAGGTTCGGCATAGCCGAATATAGCACTCTTACTTGTTCATAAGGCTATGATGCGGCTTCGATCTTAAAACTTTCGGTGGATATAAAAATTTCAAGCCAACAGAATAGATATTATCTATCTAGGAGTGTTTTGAGTCGTAATTATAGACGTATAAAGTTAAATAGGGTACTTCAGTAGTCTACCCTCTATCACACCTCTAACCCTAAGACTCGTGATCAACATACAGTAGTAAGATAATTCAAACTTGGCTCTGATTTGTTTTGGTTCAATGATGATTCTTATACTTTTTGAAAATAATCTTAATAATGTAATTCTGCATAAAAATTTTGTAAAAGTATGGTAACAGAAATCAGTTAACTATGACAGCTAGAAACAAAATAACGAAATTCTGTGATCACTCATTTTTCTTACCAAAAATTGATTTTTTTGAAATTTTTTTATAAAAAACTTTAAAGTCGATTTTCTGGTTTTACCAATATCTCTTGGACCTTTTTTGCTTCCTAATCCCAGTTTTCTTTCAATGCTCAGGTTTGCCTTACACTGTTTAATGACTTTTGAAACTGTGCGAGTATCAAACTCCAAAATTTTCATAACGTAAGGTGATGTTCTATATTTGGTGTTATCAAAAGGTGTTTTGTATTATTAGCTTTTAAAATAGGGTTAGACGATGACATGGAACCTGTACATCTTTCGCGAAAAAGCTACCAAAATATTCGAACAGAGACAAGGCCACACATTGCAAGACCGATCAAAAACTATTTGAAAAGCACTGGATGGAAGTTTGCCCTTTTAATCCTCGTTTGTCTTAATCGATGCAGAACGTCTTACTTGAGAACAGAGTATCAGAAATTGACTTGATTTATTTGTTTACCCAAAACCGGAACAGTTGTTTTGGCGCGGAAATTATATGTTGCCAGAAACATGTAAATAAGTAGTGTCTAACTATGGAAAGTACTTTAAATAATGCACTTACTTAAATGGCCTATATTTACAACCTGCTAAGGTCAAAGGCGAGCACATTTTAAAATTCCATGCTCCTCGATCTTGTGCGCATATTCTCCGATTTCGTTGGCCAATCTCAAAAAGATTTTCCTCTACTTGGTCTTTCCATTGAAGTTTTTTCTTAAAATCATACAGTTATGGTTGATTCGATGTAGATATTCATTGTTGACGCATACGGTTCAAGTTATAGTTCTCAACGATCACACGTTTTTCAACTCTTCTCGATACTTGAAAAGGCGGCATTCACATCTTGCAGTGTGCATTCCGTGATTGTAATGTCATCGGTAAACGCGAGTAGCATGTGTTTTCTGTTGAAAATTGTTTCAGTTGTTTATACAACATCTTTTAGGATTTTCTCTAACACAATAATAAAGAGATCGCATGACAAACTATCGCCTTGTCTGAATATGCAATTGAAAGAAATTTTATCTTCTTTTTTGTGCACCGAACAAATAGCTCTGAGACTCCAATCGTCAGGAATACGTTCCTTTAACCATATGGTTTTTATAAGCTTTTTAATCATCAATCACCTTATCAACTCCGGTCTCATTGGAATTCCAACCTCATTTCGGTTGGGTTGTGGATGCGATGCCCTAATAATATTTATTATGCATAGCCTTGTTTTGAGTGTTGGCTTTTTTCGCAAAAAATAATGTTTAAAGAGCACAAGGAATTCATTTGTTTCTTTTTTTCTTCTCAAACGCCAAACCTAAACTAAATGACGCAGATTGTTCTATTTTAAACAGTAGTCAGTTGACTCTTGACAGAAGCAATTTTAATTTCCCAACTAAGAGGATCGAAATTTTAAAAACTATGAACTATTAACCCGCCCTTGTGGTTTGAAGCAGTGTTACAAGTTCGTGCAGTTGAGCGTAACTTATAGAATATTGGTCTGACATCATCTACCTTTTATTAAACCAATTACATACTTCCTAAGTCTACTTGATTATGTTTCTCCATATGAAGGGCTAAACATTTCTTCTGGGAGTGGGACATACCAACATTTTTCAATATCGGTCCATGATTTCGGGTACCTATTTGCTGGAATCGAGATTTAGGCCCCTGATAGTCTAGATAGATCGTCGTGCGGGAGTTTATGTGCTCTATCCGCCATTTTACACATTTTGAGTTAATGATGCCACTTCAGGTTTTCGAAACTAAATTTTCCAAATCTGCAATCCGTTTTCGGCAATCTCGCCTAGTTTCTGAGATAAATAGTATCTGTTTTGTTCTATATCCTTCAAAACTGATTTTTTTGTACTATTTTGCTCTATACGCCAAATATATGCTATGAACCTTTGAGTTCTTTAGTCCTACGATTCTCCAAATTTTGTATTCATTACGAATAATGTGATTTCTCTAGATCATCATTTATTGGCTGTCAAACTCACGTTTGCCTTTTTTGGAGCCGATTCTGGCCAAAAAACCCATTGTTTGCTTTTTCTTAAAACACCATAAGAAGATAGAAAACCAAAAATTCATAAACTTATAAACTTGCCCTCGTGGGTTGGAGCAGTGTTAAAAGTTTGTGTGGTTCCTGAGTCTACTTGTATATATATTTATCCGTATGATGGGCTAAACATTTCTTTTGGGAGTGGGGTATATCGAAATTTGTCAATATCGGCCCATAGTGTCGGGTACCCCCGATAAAACCGATTTACCGGAATTGAGATTTAGACCCCTGATAATCTAGTTTATCAGATTGTATTAAAATAAAATTAAGAAAAGTAACTAATTATGGATTTTTCAATTCAAAGTTTTATGTTGCTATATGGCAACATAATAGCTGAAGGATAAATGTGAAAAAAGCTGAGTTGAAACTTTTTGTTGAACATTGAAATGAATGCTATCAATTATTATTAAAGCGATTTATTTCAGAATAACGTCATCAATATTTGTAAAATACTTTTACCTCTAATATTGCCGAAATAATCCAGAAAACAAAACATAATTGACTCAGTAAGATGTCTCCTATACAAATGTTCTTCCAAGCCATAATTAATCAGCATTGGTTCCGGACATTGACCTATTTCTCCTTTTCTCGAGAATATGCTTTTTAGTAAAATTCTTTATTCCATTTCCTTTCGAAAATTTTTTGAATTAAATGCATTTGTCAATCGAATTTATAATACAAATCTCGAGAAGTTTTAAAAAATCAAAGTGTACAGGTTGGTTGTCTTCTTAAACAAAATTTTTCAATGGTGGTCTGTGGAATCCATTACCATGATAATTCTTTGCAAAAAAAATCTCGAATCTCTTACCGCAGTAAGAATTTTTTAGCATAAGAATTTCGTTTTTCAAACATCAAGGTTTACGTCAGTTAAAATAATGAATTAAATATGCACATGATTCAACAAATATTTAGCAAAACAAATGATGTACCGATATAAATATTTCAAGACTGAAGCAGAAAAAAAATCCCTAAAACCACAAAAACCGTCCTCATTCAAAATAATTGAGGACTTAATAAAATATAATTGAATTTCTGTATAATCATGATAAATTCAATAAAACTAAAGTAAATCTTACTTAACATGTGTTTTGTAAACTTGAATATATTTATATTTTTTACTAAGAAGAAAACTTAAAAATCAACAAAATATTCAGAAATATGTGCCTAAAATAAATTATTATTTCAAAAATAAAATTTTTTAGCTAATAGAAACAAAATAAGAACTGAACTTTGTTGGTTCTACTTAGCCAAACACAAGAAATTCAAATATTTCAAAGAATATTTGAAGAATACAAATAAAACGAAAAAATATTTAGAGAAAACCTCAAGAAAAACATAAGTTCTACAAAGATATAAAATAAAATTAAATCAAATTAATTTATGAAGAAAAAAAAAACACAAAAAATAGTAATATGTATATAAAAATGCACCTTGTCGCCTCTTAATTTATTTATAACAACAGCTGGGTTCAAAAAAATAGGTGTTTTATAAAAATCTTCTATTAAAATCAGTCTAAGATTTTGTAGAATAAATAAAAGACTCAAAATAGGGCAAAGTTTTGATGATTATCTTCTCATTGGCTTAAAATTTCTTTCTATCCAGCATTTCTTTAAGTTCTTAGGACAGGAAGAAGTCGCTGAAAAGTTCTAGTGGATATGATGTGGAACAATTCGAAGCCAAATTCGGAAAATTTTGCCATTGTTTTCTTTAATTTTTGACACTGTTAAGGGGTTTTCCACCAATAGCATCCTAAAATACCGATGCCTCTTTCCACCCTTTTAATTCAAAACATATTGTCAATTAACTCGTCTGGTTGTCCATTTGATGGAACAACGTTTTATCCAGTGTCACATAAAGAGTGCTCTAAATAAAATTTGTAGTTGGATTTTCTTAAATAAAAATCAAACCTTTTAATATAAAAACTCTTCAAAATACGCAAATATAATGACATATTATACAAAATCATTTAGCATTAAAATGTTTACTTAGTACTCGGGTTTTGCAAAATTATCGACTTTCTTCGGAAACCCTCCCATTAAAGATTTTACAGTTGCTTCTGATACCTTTTTGGAGCATGTGTTCCACCTGCGCATAAAATCGGACATGTTCTTGGAAATCTTTCCTGTGTTCTTCAATTCCTTTTTTACCAGAGCCCAATACCTTTCCACAGGCCGAAGTTCTGGACAGTTAGATGGATTTGCCTCTCGTGGTACAAAAATGACATTATTCTTTGAGTACCACTCAAGTGCCTTTTTTCCATAATGGCAGGATGCCAAATCGGGCCAAAAAAATGTAGTCACTCTGTGCTCTCTTAAAAAGGGTAACAACCGTTTTTGTAGGCACTGTGTTTATTGTGCCAGATGCCACAAATACTTTACTTCTTTTGCCACAACTGCAAATAGCTTGCCACACGAGAAACTTCTTAGGGAATTTTGTTTGTTTTTTTGTGCGAAACTCTTGCCGAACATTGCCCCGTTTATCAGCAACATAAAAATCTTGACCAGGAAGTTGAGAAAAGTCCGCCAGTACGTATGTTTCATCATCCATCACGCAACAGGTGTATTTTTTTATAAAATCAGACATCAATTTTTTTGCTCGTTTTTTTGCTTCTAAGTTCTTTATAGCATTGCTATCTGGAACCTTTTGGACTTTGTATGTCTTCAGTCCAGCATAAGCTTTGACTCTATGTGCAAAATTCGTAGAACATTTTACCGTACGAGCTGCTTTTCTTAAAGAAGTGTTAGGCGCTCTTCGAAAGAGTCGCTCGACTTCTTTTGCCTTACCAATATCTGTAGAACTTTTTTCCTCCCTGATCAAGGTTTCCTTTCAATGCTCAGGTTTTCCTTATACCGTCTGATGGCATTAGAAACCGATCGAGGGTCAACTTTCAAATTTTTAGCTATTTTTTTAAAAGTCCATGACGGATTTTTTTGAAAAGTTTTAATTATATTTTCACGAACTTTTTTTCGCAGTCCATTTTGATTGAAATAACTATTGAAAATTAACAATTTCTAAAATAATAGTATCTGACATATCTATAGAAACTAACTTGATCAAAAAATAAATTATTTCTTGCACTATGGATAAATTTTGTCTAAAATAGTAAATGCATATTTTTTTTAGAACACTCTTTATCGACACAAAAACTCGGGTTTATTACGAATGAACAGCTTCATATAACTTATATCTTTATAGTCTTAGCAAAGCATCTATAATATAAAGATGTTACACTTTCATACATTGATTTGCCATATGGTCGTTTTCAAAAGTCCCATAAAAAAGAGAGTATACCGCTTTTACTCTAATTCCGAAACAACTAATAGATATGATTATTCAATGAGTGAAAGCTAAGTTACACAGACATGCTCATGAAATATATGTTTGTTTGTGCGTTAATCTATAAAAAGTAAATTTTTGAAAAATTTACTATAAAAAGTAAATTTTTGAAAAATTTACTATAAAAAGTAAATTTTTGAAAAATTTACTATAAAAAGTAAATTTTTGAAAAATTCACTATAAAAAGTAAATTTTTGAAAAATTCACTATAAAAAGTAAATTTTTGAAAAATTCACTATAAAAAGTAAATTTTTAAAAAATTACTATAAAAAGTAAATTTTTGAAAAATTTACTATAAAAAGTAAATTTTTGAAAAATTTCCTATAAAAAAGTAAATTTTTGAAAAATTTCCTATAAAAAAGTAAATTTTTGAAAAATTTCCTATAAAAAGTAAATTTTTGAAAAATTTCCTATAAAAAGTAAATTTTTGAAAAATTTACTATAAAAAGTAAATTTTTGAAAAATTTACTATAAAAAGTAAATTTTTGAAAAATTTACTATAAAAAGTAAATTTTTGAAAAATTTACTATAAAAAGTAAATTTTTGAAAAATTTACTATAAAAAGTAAATTTTTGAAAAATTTCCTATAAAAAGTAAATTTTTGAAAAATTTCCTATAAAAAGTAAATTTTTGAAAAATTTCCTATAAAAAAGTAAATTTTTGAAAAATTTCCATAAAAAAGTAAATTTTTGAAAAATTTCCTATAAAAAAGTAAATTTTTGAAAAATTTCCTATAAAAAAGTAAATTTTAAAAAGTAAATTTTTGAAAAATTTCCTAAAAAAAGTAAATTTTTGAAAAATTTCCTAAAAAAAGTAAATTTTTGAAAAATTTCCCATAAAAAGTAAATTTTTGAAAAATTTCCTATAAAAAGTAAATTTTTGAAAAATTTCCTATAAAAAGTAAATTTTTGAAAAATTTCCTATAAAAAGTAAATTTTTGAAAAATTTCCTATAAAAAGTAAATTTTTGAAAAATTTCCTATAAAAAGTAAATTTTTGAAAAATTTCCTATAAAAAGTAAATTTTTGAAAAATTTCCTATAAAAAGTAAATTTTTGAAAAATTTCCTATAAAAAGTAAATTTTTGAAAAATTTCCTATAAAAAGTAAATTTTTGAAAAATTTCCTATAAAAAGTAAATTTTTGAAAAATTTCCTATAAAAAGTAAATTTTTGAAAAATTTCCTATAAAAAGTAAATTTTTGAAAAATTTACTATAAAAAGTAAATTTTTGAAAAATTTACTATAAAAAGTAAATTTTTGAAAAATTTACTATAAAAAGTAAATTTTTGAAAAATTTACTATAAAAAGTAAATTTTTAAAAAAATTTACTATAAAAAGTAAATTTTTGAAAAATTTACTATAAAAAGTAAATTTTTGAAAAATTTACTATAAAAAGTAAATTTTTGAAAAATTTACTATAAAAAGTAAATTTTTGAAAAATTTACTATAAAAAGTAAATTTTTGAAAAATTTACTATAAAAAGTAAATTTTAGAAAAATTTACTATAAAAAGTAAATTTTTGAAAAATTTACTATAAAAAGTAAATTTTTGAAAAATTTGCTATAAAAAGTAAATTTTTGAAAAATTTACTATAAAAAGTAAATTTTTGAAAAATTTACTATAAAAAGTAAATTTTTGAAAAATTTACTATAAAAAGTAAATTTTTGAAAAATTTACTATAAAAAGTAAATTTTTGAAAAATTTACTATAAAAAGTAAATTTTTGAAAAATTTACTATAAAAAGTAAATTTTTGAAAAATTTACTATAAAAAGTAAATTTTTGAAAAATTTACTATAAAAAGTAAATTTTTGAAAAATTTACTATAAAAAGGTAAATTTTTGAAAAATTTACTATAAAAAGTAAATTTTTGAAAAATTTACTATAAAAAGTAAATTTTTGAAAAATTTACTATAAAAAGTAAATTTTTGAAAAATTTACTATAAAAAGTAAATTTTTTGAAAATTTTCCTATAAAAAAGTAAATTTTGAAAAATTTCCTATAAAAAAAAGTAAATTTTTGAAAAATTTCCTATAAAAAAAAGTAAATTTTTGAAAAATTTCCTATAAAAAAAGTAAATTTTTGAAAAATTTCCTATAAAAAAAGTAAATTTTTGAAAAATTTACTATAAAAAGTAAATTTTTGAAAAATTTACTATAAAAAGTAAATTTTTGAAAAATTTACTATAAAAAGTAAATTTTTGAAAAAATTACTATAAAAAGTAAATTTTGAAAAATTTACTATAAAAGTAAATTTTTGAAAAATTTACTATAAAAAGTAAATTTTTGAAAAATTTACTATAAAAAGTAAATTTTTGAAAAATTTACTATAAAAAGTAAATTTTTGAAAAATTTACTATAAAAGTAAATTTTTGAAAAATTTACTATAAAAAGTAAATTTTTGAAAAATTTACTATAAAAAGTAAATTTTTGGAAAAATTTACTATAAAAAGTAAATTTTTTGAAAATTTACTATAAAAAGTAAATTTTTGAAAATTATTTTACTATAAAAAAGTAAATTTTTGAAAAATTTACTATAAAAAGTAAATTTTTGAAAAAGTTTACTATAAAAAGTAAATTTTTGAAAATTTACTGTAAAAAGTAAATTTTTGAAAAATTTACTGTAAAAAGTAAATTTTTGAAAAATTTACTGTAAAAAAGTAAATTTTTGAAAAATTTACTATAAAAAGTAAATTTTTGAAAAATTTACTATAAAAAGTAAATTTTTGAAAAATTTACTATAAAAAGTAAATTTTTGAAAAATTTACTATAAAAAGTAAATTTTTGAAAAATTTACTATAAAAAAGTAAATTTTTGAAAAATTTACTATAAAAAGTAAATTTTTGAAAAATTTACTATAAAAAGTAAATTTTTGAAAAATTTTCTATAAAAAGTAAATTTTTGAAAAATTTACTATAAAAAAGTAAATTTTTGAAAAAA